>CM052253.1:8412377-8955664 GCA_028455795.1 Lasioglossum marginatum | reverse complement strand
TACCGGTATTATACCGGTATGAATCCCTGATTTCAAATGACATTGTCGACGTAGAAATGGAAAAAACAAATCCATGGAAGGCGTTCACAATGGGGCGTAGAACCATGGGGAACTATTCGCAATGTAGACCAGTTATATCGATGAACCTACGGCTCAATGTTGGTCCAAACAATTCCAAAATATTGCCAACTGAACAGGACTATTATTTTCTAACAACGGTGAACCGCGTTGTCTCCTAAATGACCCTGCGGAAATCCAATGAACCGAGACTTTACCTTACTCAGCTTTTGTACCCTCAGATCTAGCCCTCTAATCGGGATACTGCCTCCCTAAGTATCTTGACGAGCTCTTGCGAAAAAATTTTTCAATAACCTGAAAGCTGCTGGGAACGTCTTTGGCAATTTCGTTTGCTCCGTGGCTTTAGAACTCGGTATTACATATGCAATCAAATAGACTGCGGACTTTATGCGTTTCCAACAAACGTGGGTGGGTGTAATTTAAAACACGTTCAGATAATCTCAGAACGTCCATATATAATTTACAATTTATTAAAATTGTAAGAAATTTTTGTATAATTCTTGTGTCCCGTAATTGACGACGACATTCAGACATTCAGATAATCTCGGAACATTAAAGATGCAAAGAAATTCTTATATAACTCTTGTGTCCCGTAATCGACGAAGAAAATTTTACAGAAAGTTCTGCAGTCTAATTGTGACTGGTCCATCGTTATTTTATTGATACGTTTGGTTAAACTACACGAAAATTCTGTAGGTCTATTGTCAATTCAACTTCCGAAAAATTTCTTATTTCTCTACGATTTCGTTGCAATTTATTTTTCTAAAATATGTAATTACTAGATTGCGGATTTTTTTATAAATCTATGAAGGCTTTAGCTGGCTGAAATATAAAACAGTGTAATGATTAGAAAAATCTAAGAATATTGTTATGATCTTTTCAATGTAAAAAATCTATTAGTCGATGAAATGAATTTTTATTTAATTCCCGGTGCCTACAATCGGTGCAAAGAATTTTTATTTTGCGTAAAATTGGTCAAATTATTTGATGTTAATTTTATGTAACTAGTCGCCTTGTAACCAGACAGTTACCCTCTCTCTGCCAGTACCGGATTAGTCACGTGACTATGGCGGAAGGGTGGGGGAAGATCGTCGTAGAAGAGGAAGGTAGAGTGGGCAGACAGGTCTCAATCTGGCGACTGTTTGCAACAGATTTAGTGGGACACCATTTGCACTACGAACATTTCCATGCGACTGTTTCACAGAAATGACAGAAAGTTAACTTCCATATACACAGCAATACTAATTTTGTCCGTTGCTATTCCACTGCACTGAAAGTAATTTCTCAGCCATCTGGTAACAATCCAGCAACCCTATGAAATACTTTGTCGAATACCTCGCTCGATCCGACAATCCCCCAGCATATTTATTCGAATCGGACAGGCCGATGAAAGCTGCGGGTACCGGTGGCCGGCGGCCGGCGAGCGGTTAATTCACAGGACCTCGGTGTCCGATCGAAGGATTCCATTTACGAGGTCCTCGCGTCGACGACAGGCCTTGCAAACACGTTCGTGGCCGACGATTGTTTGAATCGTCGGTTTCGGTTCGTTGAATCCGATGGAAGTTTAGAAACATGGGCTACAACGATGTTCTCGTTCCCTCTCCTAACTCTCGTAAGCTTACCTCGATCGTGCTCCGAAAATCGAAGCAAGAAAACGGGAGCGAACGGATCCTCGTTCTCTTCCGAAATTAGATGGGTATTTCGATCAACATTTCTGTAGCTTCGCCCAGAGTTTTATGCGCTCCACGGTAATAGAGTATCCTGGGGTATTCGTTCCGGCGCTTTTAGACCTCCGAAGCTTTTTAACCGGTTCCTGTTTGCTCGGGAAAATAAAATGGCCAAAGTATGTTATGCAGCCGCGCGGTTAGCTGCGAAAACTCTAGTATTGTCCCATGGAAAAATATACTTCTCTCTCAGCCATGTAACTTTCTGCTCGTTTATTTTCTTTAACCGTCGAAATTTCGTGTCGCTCGCGTAAAGTTTGCAGCGCTATCGGACACCGGTTTTCCGACACTGGACACGACGTATCCGTCGAAATGATGGGCCGTAATTAATCAAATCGTTAATAGACTGCAAATTTTAACGGGTTCATCGCAGCAATAAATTTATGGGAATTCTTAATAAGGTCTACTTGAAACGGGAAGCTCATCAGCACAATTATGGAGCAGTAAAAGTGATTATTAGACCCATTCATCCTCTGTCGCAACGCACGCGTCATTATTATTCAAATCGGGAACCTTTGCGCGAAATAAACATTTTCTGCGTCAGTTGACCACTACTGGAACCAAATATTAAAATTAGTTTGTTTTTTAATCACATTAATTACTTAAACTTTACGTGACTCCAACATAAATAAATTTTTATTGAATAAAATAACTACCTCAATGCAAAATAAATATTTGATATAGTCGATACCTCTGTTTATGCTTGAAACATTAAATTTAAAGTTTTACACTAAATTATAAAAGGTAATACTATCGGTATGTGAATAGTACACGATGAATTAATTAGTTTTTTCTATTTTGCTATTTTACCGAGATATGAAGGGCACCTTGAGTTTCATGATAGTAAAGGGTACATTTTAATCTCGTGGCTGAAGGCAGAATTGAATCCCGAATAAAAAACTATAACTAATACTTCCAGAGATATCTGCATTACACACGCGCTCGCATGAAAGTCAGAATCGACTAATTTAATCACTATATGCAGCATTTTACCATCGCGTGTGTCGCAGGTTTTAATTGTTCGCCTGTGCAATTTAACTAATTAAAATCTTTATAGAACTGTGAGACTATCCATCCGGAACATGAGCAGAGCGCAGTTTAACCGTTAACAATCATGTAACATAGTACTTCGAGTTCGACGCAGCCCGAAGTGCCAGCGGAACGTTGGAATTATTTAAATTATTTTTGCAAATTAACTTCCAGAATATATGAGTGAGGTAATCGTTCGGAAAATATTTACGCGTATCCTTTAGCAACATTTCAGTTTTTTCCTCATTATTTCTGCATGAGAGATTCACTAGAAAATAAATCGTTTCAAAAAGCTGTTCGTTCAAAAGTGCATTCGAACGAAACATATTCAATTAATTCAAAATCATTTGTTAATTAACACTTGTGTCCCCACTCTAGCTTCCCCTTCTGTGACGCTTCCCCCACTCATTCGCCCCGGCCCGGTCACGTGACGATTTCCGTCTCTGTGGCGCACGTGTCACAACGCCACGTGACTAATCCGGTAATAGCAGAGAGAGGGTAACCTTTCCCCTCAATTCGTGCTCCCTCTCCTCATCCGGCGACTCTGAGTGGACCCGAAAAATTTTCGAACCTTCAAACTGTGATAATTTCATTTAAAAATATAGCGTAACGATAAACTTGGTCTCATTTTATAGCTTGAGACTTCAGTGAAGTCGCTTGAGACAGAAGTGAAAATCTAACCTCCGAAACGCAAACGATTCTAGCGCGGAACGCTGTCATTGGCCTTAGTAACCTCCGCTGGTGTGTCACACATATGTCGTGATCGAGTGGTATTATTTTCCGTGTGCGGGCCTGCTAACAAATTACATCCGTATCACGCTCCCATCGGTCGATGTCCAATCAGCTGTGTCGAAAGCTTTGCTCCCGGTTGCTCCAGCTGAACGGCCGATGCACTTTGTCCGTGATACCGCGTGTACCCGTGATACACATTTGCCAATCTACCGCATTAAACTGTAATTCGACTCTCTCTCTAAACTTTGCATTGTGACTTTTCTCGATCCGCCTCCAATGTTTTCCGGGTTTCGTGTCTGTGTCCCATGCGCGATAAAAATGATTCCTAGATTGTGAAAGTAAAAGCTCCAAGCTTTAAAATGAGCCAGGTGTATCGTTGCAGCTAACTATTGCAGGTACGTGGATGTACAAACGTTCGAGCTATAAACAATTAACTATCGCGTTGCTAATGGAAACAACGTTACTGCGGTAGGATGTAAGACGGAACGACGGAACTCGAGGTAGTACTTTTATCCGTTCGAGTGGGGAGCAAGTAACAGGAATTGCTGAAGAATGGTGACATATCTCAGTGGAATGGAAGGTTACGAGCAGAGATATAGAGATTCATCCGGGAGATACGAGAATGTTCCTCGAACTGGGTGAAGCATTTCCGATATATTGTTAAAAATACTGGACTCTCTCACATGTTGCCAAGCTTCAATCTTACGTCCCCATTTCTGCAATTTCGAGATGAAATCGTACAAAATTTGACCAGTCAGTCGTTGTGAGAATAATTGATTAATTTCAGAACCGGCCTTGTCCACTTGATCGAGTCCAAACATTGTTAAATATGTAGTATCGATTGGTTTCGTCTTGCCCTGATCTATCACGTCATAGTGATACAAAATCCTTGAAATCTCGAAAAAATGACCTTGGAGGAAAAATTATTTCCACTATAATAAGTCCCCTCGAAATAATTTGTGCTTTTGAAATTTGTTTTCTACAAGATCAAAATATGTATGTATGTTGTATTTAAAAAGACATCAATGTCCTTGGAACCTCGAAAAAATGACCTGGAGGGAAAATTATTTTCTACTATAATATGCGACACTTTCTTATCGGCTAAATAAAAATTAACAAATTAATAGTATGTCCTATCTTTGAAAAGGGGTCAAACTTTTAGATGAAAGAAGAGGGGTGGAATTGATTTCAACCCAGCTAGAGCCTTGAAGAGAGCACCACTCCCCCATAAATCTCGATGTCTCTAAAATCCCGCGTTTCCGCATTTCCGATGTTCCTCGTTTCCGTTCCTTTCGCTCATTTCCCCGGCATTTGTCTAAACACGCTCGTTCCCGCGAACCTCGCGTCCTCGTGTCGCCATATTTCCGCGTCTCCGCGCTTTCGAACGAGCTCCATCGCGCGTCGTTTAATCGACTTCGCAGCGCAACAGAAATTCCGTCCCGGGCCGTTTCGCGTCAACAAATTAATATCGATGCATCGCCGCTCTTCGACAACCCATTTATGTGTCCGCGCAATGAAAAAGTGACCTCGTGCGTTGCGGGGAAATTTGTTGATTTCATTAGAACCGTGCACCTCTTTCCTCCGCGTTCGTATTGTTGTTTAATTTCATCGTCGCAGTTATTCCATTTAACGAGAAATGATGGCGCTTTCAACAGACGTCGAAACCCATTCTCCTATGTGTCACGAAGTCTCCGGGGTGAGTTATACAGGGTGGACCAATAACTCTGACCACCTTGATCATTTTCGTTATTTTAAACTTGCATGGTATAGAGGGGGAAATATTGTGATACCTTTCGGAAATTTCCAGGTCACCTTGAAACAAGCACGAACTTTTTGTTTTGCATAAAGATCGAGTTTGCGAAAATACCAAATTTTGGAACGAAAAATAAAATATATGCAGTGCTCGGATTTTTCTAAAAGAACATTGTGAATGTTGATACAAATCTAAATAAATATTTGTGGGTGTCGAATATATTTTCCTGGCTTAAGCACTATGATCTTGGCCTACACAAAAATTTCCGGAGTTTTATCTCGACCCAAAATATTTTTGCGGAGGGTTAAAATTCCCCACCGATTTACTAAATTGATTTCCTGAAATGTGTATTATCTTCAGGGGGTTGAAGGGGGTACCGTCGCTTTGGAAAATGGAAACACACCGAATCTCGAAATTTCCAGGTCACCCTGAAATTTTTAGCGGAATTACTGTTCCCGGTTGAAGCGATGAAAATTAAAATTTAGTGTGCCGACCATCGGAACAACAATTCCGGTGCGCAGTCAAATGAAAAAGTGAAGCGACACTCGTCAGAAGCTGGTGACACCATTACGGAGCTCTCGGAATGTTAACTGCATTGTCGAGTCGCTCGTCGGCCGATGGGAAAACAAATGAAAGTATAATAAAATTAAATTTTGATCGGAACCTAATCATTTGCTATTTATATTTTCGAACCTCCACTCGTGCTTCTTTTATTCATCCGGCGCTGTTCAATTATGCAATAAGAATACTATGCTCTGCGTAAAGGAAGCTGAACGTTTCTCGCGCCCCATCGATCTGGAATGAAATATGTATACATCAGAATACTCTCAGGATGGCGTTGAAATTGTCGAGGAAGCTTGATTCCCAAGGAAATGGAGTTTGGATTTTTAATGGACCTGGCGTTTTGCCTCTTCACGCTTTATAATCTCTCTTCGTTTAGCATTCGTGCTAACCATGCTAGCTTCTTACGTGTCCCCAGTTCATCAAAACCACCGCTATCACTGCTCATCTCCGTCAAACTAATACGCCAATTAAGATTTACTCCAACGGGTTGCTGCGCGCTTTACGAATCCTCTTTCGTCCGCAAACTTTTCCTTCTGCTACTTCTGCAATCGCTCTTCTAACTTTCCCATTCGCTCGGTTGGAGAGTAATTAACCCGTAAATACCATCTAATTCAGACTACCGCTAATAAAATGACGAAATCGAGTTTCCTCATCCTCAGGTTCACCGCTGAACGATCAAATGAATATCCGATCTCAAATACATCTTTTATGCATTGGGTTGAATGGGTTCCATCCATTTATGACAAACGCAAGTAGGTTCAATTTAAGGGTATTAATATATTATTTTCACTGCGTTAAAATTATTAGTGAAGAACACAAACTTATATTTAGCTCCTGTGTCTTGCAATTGATGCACGAACTTTTTATTTTGCATAAAGATCAAGTTTGCAAAAATACCAAATTTTTAAACGCAAAAAATAATATATATATATATATATATAGTGATCGGATTGTTCCGGAAAATAATTGTGAGTGTTGATACAAATCTAAATAAATGTTTTATGACAAATTTGTTCATAAAACTATTGTATGGGTAAATGTGAAGCTTGTTTATGGGTGTGGAATATATTTTCATAGCTTAAGCACTATCATCTTGGCTGGCATAAGAATTTTCAGATTTTCAGCTCGACCCAAAATATTTTTAGGAAGGGTTAAAGTGCGCCACCGATTTACTAAATTGATTTACTGAAATGTTCATTCTCTTCAGGGGAAAACACCGAATCTCGCTGACGGGATTCTAAGTTTTTGATCAGAGTGGTATCATGATCGCGAGATAAACGTCGACGCGTGACACGACGGAATGCATCCGAAAAGTCGGACAACGTCGTTATCCATCGAACGCAGCACCCATTAGTGGCTGGAGCGTCGATCAATCTGCTTAGAGGCACAATTTAACCGTGAAACACCGGGGCCGGGATTTAAAGCTGCTCGCCGCTGAATCTGATCTCATTAATTACGAGGGGATGCGGCGGGTTACTAATTTACGTAGCGAAACGAACGTTGCTATAGCGAATAGAGGTGTTCCGGGAACGGCCCGTGTTCAACGAAATTAGCGTCGCCTCCATTGCGCCGTGAGAATTTTCTTTGAACGCCCGGAACGGCCGTTCGAGAAACTCAAGAAGCTATTGTGCATCCGAGAAGCTCGTAGCAGGTGCGTCGCGCTAGTAATAATTAAACTCGATTGTCTATAAAATACATTTGAGTCACAGGAATACGCATAGAAATGTCTACTCGTACACGAAAAGGTGTGGGTCTGAGAGAATAAAAATTAGTGGAATATTATCGCGCCAACTTGATGAAAAAATAGTACCGTCAAATTAATAAGAGAACACACATCACGTTTTAATTTCTTCAAATTTGTTTAAACTTGTTAAATTGCTTTATGAATTTAGAAATCGTATTATTTTTGTGAGAATTTTATTTTATTTATTTGAGACATTAGGGAAGAGAACCTCTCGCCACATTTTAATTTCTTTAAATTTGTTAAATGAGCGTGTACATTTTTAAATAGATTTGTGAATGTGGAAAACATTAAGGTGTCTCCGTACATAAAAATACTTATTCCACAACTTCATAATCTCCATAAAGTTCACCGCAACGTTAGTTTCGTAACCATTAAAGTCCAGAATGAAAATTTGCATATTCTCATTATTATACCTAATTAACGCGCCACATGTGGCCTCGAGGTAGTTCACCGTCAAACTTCGTGTACGCAGGATCCCCGAAAAGGAGTCAATTCAGGATTATAAATATCAAGGCAGCAGGATCTAGCCTGTTCAAGATTCCAGACAGCTGACGAGTATCGATCGTAGAAGTTTTCATTTCAAATAAGACGGCCCTAATTAAACAACTCTGATCAGCGTCGTCCGCGAGTGCAAACTCGGAGCCGGGGTAATGAAAGAGTCGGATACTTCTCATTTGCCATCTCGTAGTCGAGGGAAGAGGTGAGAGAATTTTTCTTCGACTTCTCGAAGAAAAACGAGTCGATCGAACTTGGCACGAAGTAGCCAGAAATGTTTGATACGTTTCCAAACAAGATAATTGAAGACTGCCAAGGAGGTCGATGAGAATTTATGATACCGGGCGGTTGGTAGCAAGCTCAGTAAAAAAATCAATTGAAAATTTACGCTTTTTACGTAGCCTGGCTCCGCCTTCCACGCCAAACTAACCACCAACCAACTTAGACTAAATACACCTTCTCTTCGAGACCCTGTACATGATTTTTTATATTTTAATTACAATAATTACTAGACTGCGGATGTTTATGCAATTTTTAATTTTCGTAGGCAAATTTTAAGAAAGTGGGATCATGTAATATGTTATTTTTAGTGGTAGTAGTCTTTGTGGATCTGAAATAAATGAACATCCTACTAAATTCTGTGGAATTTTATTTTCTAGTATTTTTTGAAAATTTTTTAAAGACAACTGCATAAAGATTCGCAGCCTGAGTACGAGAATAACATGTACTTGTAACCTAACAAAAGTATTTCAACAAAAATCATCAAAATCGACGTGGGCTTCACACATCGAAAGGTTGACCAAATCCAGAAAGTATTTTTTTACCTACGGTAAAAGTTGCTTAATTTTCCTGAAACGACAGAGGAGTTTTCCGCAACGATGACTATTCAAAGGTCCGACTTGAAATTATACTGATGAAGAGTGGGTAGATTCTCATTAGAGGGACCTTTGAGAGTGGCCAAACAAATTGTTTCTCGGAAACAATAGCGCGAACGATTATGTGTCGGTGGGCACAGGGACAAAGAATTAGAACAATAATTTATGCTCGTAACATTTTCACCGGATACACTTCAAAGCCTTTCGGAATGGAATAAAAAGGTGAATGGAACACAGCGAAGACACTCGATATTGTCGGACACATCTTTCAGGAGCACTATAAAACAGGCTCTAGCTTTACCGAGGAGGAAGAGACCTTCAATCATTTCAGAAGCGCGGTGTAATGCAGTTTGCTCCTCTTCTGATGCTTCGGTGCAGTGCGCTTATTTTCTTTGGCATTCTTCAGAATTACCTCGAAGTACAATTTATCGATGAAAATTATTTTCTATCTTTCAATTTATTGACGATCGGAAATTTTATTTTAGAGCAGCAATGCAATTTTTATAAATAAGAAACCTCCCTTGCTGGCTATTACAAATTAAATCATAATTATTGAATTAGAACATCTGTGATATAATTTCACAGAAGAGGGAAGAAAGCTTATATTTATGTCTACGTCTACTGTACTTCTTAAATATTTATTAACAAAAGAATAGAGAGAATTCTATTCATTTATTTGTTCTTACAACTATATAGTTGACGATATTTAGGATTATTTACTGCTTTGTTTATCAATATTTTTAAACATATTTTTGTGGATACGTTACCTTCCCTTTTGTTTCTAGCATAGCAGATGTTCATTTCATTTAATTTCCAGAATTAATTGCCATTTTTATATATTGGGACCAAACAGACCCAGCTGCCGTCGAAGATTTTGTTCCCACGTGTTTCCGAAATAATTCCAAAAAGCGAAGGAAGTGAAATGAGAGAACTTGGAGACTTGCTGATTAAATTTTGAGGCGGTCGACGAGGGCCCGCGTTAATTTCGGACCGAAATCAGCCGGGTACTTATACCCTCGAACGAAGCAAGTTTCCTTGTCGAACACAGTGCGCTCCAGTTGACATTAAGCCTGAGTTATCGCTGACGATATTCGCTCTATCGTGAAACTAGCCTAGAGTTAGCAAACTTCCCGGTCAGCCAGGGATCTCTAAGCTCGAGGACTTTGTTCGGGACGTTTCAGGGTCTTATTATACATTATATAGACTCTAGTTTAAACTCTAATATGGACATTAGCTGATGCTCTAGCTTAAGAGCTTATGCTTTAGCTCGGACTTGCTCAAGCTTTAAACTCCGAAATTTTCCTAAATCGGATGTACAGATTTATTTACAAACAGCCACAATGCAATAACATTTCTTTTTCACCGAGAGTATGGTAATCCAAAACTAACCGCGTCAAGGGGAGACCAGTGAATCAGCAGCGTGACTATTTGATATCTAGATCCGTGCTCGATCAAAAGGGGAAACGCGTGAGCGGATTCCCGCGCGGAAAAACACAATCGGATTTTCGGGAGTCATGGTTTGATTAACAGAATAGTTTCCCCGTGGAGAACGTGCGCGTGCCAGCCGCTAATCGCTGATGAACATTTCACGGTTCGACAAATATTAAATCACCCGGATTAAAGGGGGAAAAACGCGGAACGGCCAGAATTGCGCGCATTCTTTAAAACGTAAATTAATTGGTACCCGCGGGATGCTTGCTGCCAATGCGATGCTCGGATTTTCATAAAAACCATGACGCATACTATTGTACATTACTAGGCTGCGGATCTTCATGCGAAATAAAAATTATCTGCACCGACTGCAAGAAATAGAAACCAAATTGAATGTTACCTCTTCCCTTAACGATTTCAATAGACAATTGACATCTCCAATTTCTTAAATTGTACAACAATTTTAAATTTCATCTACTCGATTCTCCTATGAATGCAGATTATGCGACATAACAGCAGATGCGACACCGCACCAATTCTTGGAGTTCGAGCTTTTTCCAGAGAACCGTTTTATTTCAACACTCTCCCTAAAACCCGCAGTTCCTGCGATTTGCCCCAAATCGTTTTACTTGTAGCAGTAAAGTCGACACCCTGACATTCTTGGATTTCAGCTTCTTTTCAACAGGTATAAATTACGGACGGCTTATGGAAGCCGTCATCTTCTTTTTCGTTTTGGAAGTTTGCCGAAGTATCGACACCCGAATGCGCACGGGTTCTCGAAGCGTGCGCGCTTCGCATGATGTATTATTGGTTCTCGAAGCCAGCTTATTTATAGATCCGGCAGAGTCGCGCTCTATCAAAATCCGGAAATTCCGTTTCACCGTTATTAAAATCCATATGTGGCGTTCGAAGGGGGCAGAGGAGGAGGACGTGTTTTCCCGCGGCGCGGTGTCTGACTTTGATTGCGTTCAAACGACACCGACGCCTAGTTTAGCTGGATCAACCATCCCCGGCTACGGTCGTAAAGCACGTAAAGAGGCTAACGCCGTTCAGTCTAGACCGGCGGAGACCGTTTAGCCCTCGAGCCTTTCACAAAGCCAGCACGCGATGACAGCTCACATTTAACAGCTCATACTGGAGCTTCGAAATTACTGTAATGCTTACGGATTACCCCCTCCCCGAAGCTTTTGACACCTCATTTAACTTAACACGTCATTTTACATAGTCGGAGAGAAATACGACACCTATTAATTTATTTGTTCATTTGGCAGATGACATAAATGAAATTTATTTTCTCATTTGGCTCGGAGAAGATGTACATGGTCGAGACAAATAGTGGCACGAAATGAGGCTGAATTTCATTTCAGAAAATTAAATATTTTTCACTTTTTTAATATAGTCCTGTAGATTTTGGTGAAGAAATTCGGTGTCGAAAATCCAAATTTTAACATAAGGAATGCACTGGTTCAAAAGTTGTGAGTGTTTAAAGTTCAGCGATCTTATAGCGAGTACATAGCAACATGGTGGCGCCCTCACCTGACAGGAACCCTCGAAATCGTCGAACATTAAACACCCATACCTTTTGAACTACTGAATTTCTAAAATTGAAACTTGGATTTTCGACATTTTCTCGTCATAATCTACAGGACTGCATAACAAAAGTTAAAAATTGTTCGTTTCCGGAGGTGAAGTTTGACCCGAAATGATCTTAGAATTAACGGAATGAGTATCTATAATGTACGAAAATACTCTACATAAATACTTCGCATAAAAATTGTATTTCCCAAGCGAACATACAGATTAATCGTCAGGCTCCTCGAGTCGGTACTGAAAAGCGGTATCGGCATCGGTGATCTTTGCAGTCTCCTCGCAGAGACGTTTATTTGACAAAGACCGGTCAAAGTTAGGAATGGCAAGCAGCCCGACATTGCTTCAGAACTAAAAGTACTATTGTTCTCGAAAGATGCCTTTTAGGAAAAGAGGCGTGTTTGACCGCACGCCACTTAGCTCAGAATCTCCGCGAAGTTCTTTCATGGAGCTCTCAAGCCCGATGAAAATTTCAGGGCGAATGTTCCTCTGGGAAAACCGAGTGCATCCGTTTCTGAAGGAATACGCGAACATTTTTAATAGCGAATCTCGCATTTCCCGTGTGCTAGTACGCACCCAGTAGAATTCGGATCAAAACGACGGTTTATTTTGGTTGGACGCGTCGATGCGTTCTCGCAAGGTCGTCTCTCATTGACGTAAACACCGGCGCGCCGATGCAGTCCCGATGGCTAGTTTCGTCTAAAAGACGCACTGTCGATAGAGGATACACGAGAGAAACAACTTTTCCACGGTATCTGACGAAACTTTAGAGAAATTCATAAATGGGACGGCTTATCGTGGCTATCACCGCAACGTTTCTTCTCCCATGGACGTGATTTATCGCTCGGCTTCCGGCCGAAGATACATATCGACACTGGTGTCACCTTAAACCCGCCTTTACCTCTGATCGATCCAATATTATTATATCTGCTTCGATCCTCGGGCAACGCTCCTTGAATAAAATATAAGCCACCGCGAGCGTACAAAATATCTTTCGCCTTACATTCAGATTCCATCCAAGGTTCCCACCGAGTTTGTGTTTCTCGTTCGGCGTTGCCAACTATTTCTCTTGCTCCCGTTCACCTTCGCCTTATAATCCCCAATAAATATTCCGGCCGAAGCGGGGCTCCTTTGATCTCTCGATAAGGCTCGCGGAAAGTGCGAGTGGATCCGTCGGTTATGCATCTTCTACGATTCCCCACCTACTCGATTCGGTTGAAAAAAACCACTTGGTTCAACGAAAAAACTTCATTCCAGTCAGTCTCCGCTGCAAACGGCATAGGGCGTACACCAATGCTGGGCTCTTCTCGATCGGCCTCCGATCTGCTTCAGAACTACGTGTACGCCAGTCTAATACGGGTTGTCCCAAGGCGACATCCATTTGAAAACGTCACTAAACGTCGATCCGCAGCAGCTTGCGGAGTGATCGAGTATATATAAAACTCCGTGGCCCACCATGAATCTTCTCGTCAAACCGTGTCCCCAGGCTTCGCAGCGTGACACGTCCGACGAGGACGTCGCCTGACGAAACAAATCGAGCAGCCTCTAGAAATAACCAAAGCCGATAAAACATTTCGCGTCCCGCAGGAGACGCTGTCCAACTTCCAAGACAAGCTTCTCGGATCCCAAGGATTTTTTTCGTTTCGCCATATCTTCCCGGTGTTTTCGATTCGCGGAGGTTGCGTTGGCGGGCAACAGAAGGGGCTGATTCCTCGACTAATAATGCCGCGGTGGGGAGGGGGGGTAGGGGTAGAAGCAATAAATCGATTCCTCGGGGGAGAAGTTGAAACTGTCATCGTTTGTTCTAGATGGAGGAGAGGTCTGAATAATCGGCGGGCTGATCCCGGGGATAGCGAGAGTAGTACAGCCGGTCGTAAAGTCGGACCTGAAGAATCCATAAACCGGAACGGCTTGGTGCCGCTGAATAAACGCAGGCCCCCGTTTTCTTGGTCAATTTGGAGCGGACGCGTGGGATGGGGTGCGTTTTACGAGGCAACGTGCGCCACGTTATACAGGGAGGCTGCGTAACAGGGCGAGAAAGGTCGACCTCGCACCACAGGCATCTGCCGCGTCCTTGAACCAGCCCTGAAGAGTCAAGTCTCTGCGACCTGCGGACTTCTAACTACGATGTCCGCACAACTGATCAGGATCGCGTCGGGACCAAGATCAGACCATGTAGCCAGATCATGTCTCCTCGTCAGTGAATTATCGTTCCGTCCTGGCCCTGGAAAACACAAATGTAGCCAGGCGTAGAAGAACTACCGGGAAACATGGACGGGAACCTGACCGCGTGGACAGGCAATCTCACCGCTATATTGCACCAAGTGCCCTGCAACGACAGCTTCCTTGGATGTCTGGAGGATTGTGAATCAGGATTGTTTGGATTCGACCATCTGTGCATGGTGGAGAGAGGCAGCTTCACCTCGTCGATGACGCTGCTCTGCAGACCCTGCGACTACTCCTGCGACGTGAACGTTTCGCTGATCCTCAGCGGACTTGAGAGCATCGAGGGCGTGTTCATGTCGAGGATACCCAGGTTTAGGGAGTGCAACGAGACCGCGCTGGGGACACAGGTAAGAGGATCTCTACGTTTCGCATCGGTACAAGTCTTCTAGCTTACTGTTGCTCTTGCGAAAGGCTATCTATCTTGTTGATTGTGTGCGGAACAGCGTGGACGCTGTAACTGGGACTGTTCTCGATTTTGATTAATGGTGTAGCATTGTGGAGTCTCTATGGGTTCTTGCAAGAAGGAGCTATGCTAGAAAATATTTAAAATTTCTGTTCTCCTATTGTGCAATTATTATCCCAAAGAGACACGTTACTGATCTTTGACATTTTAATATAAATTTCGTGTGTGCCAGTCTGTCGGAAAAGACTTCGTGCATCCCTCAGATGGAATTACTTTTTCGACGCCCACGCAGCTGCTATTCACTGTTTTATGGTTTCGGCTCTCTGCTCGTTATCTAGTTCGCGAACCATGAAGAGGGTGCTTGCTGGTGAAAGATAAAATGTAGCACCCCACGTAGTCTTCGATTGATTCTGCTTATTTCATTTCAATTGGCAATGAACAAAAGCTTTTGTTTTGCAATCTCTTTCGCGATTACCGCTAACGCAGCCTCATTACTGATCAATGCTTCATTACGACTTGAGGGGATGGAGAAATATTTATATTCATGAGAATCCGTTCAAAATCTTCCAGTTCGATATTACAAAATAACAAGTTATCGAGCTATCCAACTGCCGTATCGCTTTCTTCCGGTTACTTGAATTGATGGCGATATCAATTTATAATTCCGTCCGGAGTCCATAGAAAAGCAGAGATTGAATGAAACTGTTCACTTTTGCGAAGAAAAATTACAATCCACTTTTACATGTTGTTCGTCATACAGTGGAACACATTGAAAATCATTATAATGTAAGACAATAATTCGTAATTCTAATTTCTGGTTAAGTTTTGTCAAAAGTTCTTGCAATTCCGTAACCGATTAAACATTTTGAGTTGAACCATCGAGGACTATAAGCCAAGAGCTCGGTAGGTCGAGAGTGAATGCCATCATAGGGTTAATCCGCGGCTAGATCAATTTATTTCTTAAAGAGTTAGTACATTTCCGGAGCCATTGTATTAAAAGCAGCGAGAACGTTAGCGAGTTTTCTCGAGAACCGATTACCTCGACTTTGCAGCGGAACGAGTCCAATTTGTCTCGTCTTTTTCTCGGAAACTCGGCCACGCGGGTCTCGTAACCTCGTCGACGAATGAAGAATTCCGTAACAACATCGCGAACTTGCGAATTCGTTTCCGCGGATGATTAACATTCGTAACGGGAAGTTTCCCCGGTGTCGTACAGATAGTTGTACAGCTCTCAAACGTCCAGGGATGTTTTGAACATTTAGCTGCTCTACACCAATGAAAATTCATTAATACGAACCGGTGTACCCACTTCTTCATTCCGTAGGAAATTACGTTAATTAATGCGGCAAAAAAGATCGGCGCATCAAACGTAATTCCGTCTTTAAAACTTCCATACACGAGAAGTGCTCCGTGATTACATTCGGCGAGATGAACAAATTTACAGTTCGTTTCGTGTTTTAAATGCGTAATCCGCGTTTCAAGTATTCCAGCCTTTACGTGCCGAATTTTCTCTCAATTTTATTCTACTTTTTCTTATTCAAAATGTATCTTAAAACACAATGTTTTAAAATAGGGTTAAACTTTTCCTCCGGAAACCAAAAGTTTTTAACCTTTTTGTAATGTCATCCAGATTTTTGTGAGAAAATTTTAATGTTGGGAATGCAGTGGTTCAAAAGTTACGAGTATTTAAAGTTGAGTGATTTTAAGCGAAAACCGCTTGAAATCGCTCAAATTTAAATATTCTTAACTTTTGAACCAGTGCATTCCCAACATTAAAACTTGGATTTTCGGCATTTTCTTGCCAAGATCTACGGGATTAATCCATTTTTACTGCATGCTGTTTCTGTATTATGTATATCATCTGTGACAGGCCAAGCATGTGGCATGCCGGGATCAATTTTGAAATACTCGGTGGATTCGTCACAATGCACAGACGACGCTGAAGGGTGGAAGTCTGTCTAAGGTCTCGTTAAATTTACAGATTCTGGAATGCACGCCGTCAGAGAACGCGACGACGACGGAGGATCTCGCGGTTTCCTGCTCGCATCGAGCGAAACTCAGTTCAACAGCTAGAGGACGTCGTTTCGACTGGAGCTTCCTCTTCGTCGCAGTGTTCATCGTGGCTGGCGGCCTCGGCAATATATTGGTCTGCCTGGCTGTAGGACTCGACAGGAAGCTGCATAACGTCACGAATTACTTTCTTTTGTCTCTGGCCGTCGCAGACCTCCTCGTCAGTCTGTTCGTGATGCCGCTGGGCGCCATACAAGGGTTCCTCGGTAAGTTCCTTCAACATTAATGCTGGGTCTATCGGAAAATTTCTCTCCGCCTTCTGATTAATTTTTTAGAAAGCTTCCCTTTACCGTCGGAGATATTTGTTCTTTAATACTAGGGGAACTGCAGCATATTTCGAATGCTTCGAGTCGGATGAATAAACATTTACTGCGGGAGCAAATCGATCGCTTTTTGACGTCATCATCAACCATTTTGTCCTGAATAAAATATGTTATAGTCCATGTGAAATAAGGGAGGAGGAGGTCATCATTTTGTCGGTTCAGAATTTGTTTCATAATTACAGGCCTTCAAAGTTTGCAATTTCTGCCCGTTTTGGCAAAAACTTACCTTAGGCCTCACTTACGAATTTTTCGCGGGGATACACCGCGTCCTTTTCCAGCTCATTGTGACGCCAATTTTCAATTCTCCATCCTTTTGAAGGACTCATTTTGAAGGGAAAACTCCCAGAAATATGACCACATTTTTTCAAAATTTAAGTCATTCTAGCCCAATCATTAAAAAACGCAAAAAGAAAGTGAAGCCCGTTTTTGCCAAATTGGGCAAAAATTGCAAACTTCGAAGGCTTGTAATTTTTAAAGAAATTCTAAACCAGCAAATTGATTGACTGAAGTGATCGATTTGGCATGGAATGACCCGATAGGGAAAATGATAAACTACTTGGTAGTAACTATCTCAAATTGGTAGTAACTATTACGAATTTGACAACGATCGGAACAGTAGAAACATTTTAAAGAACCTAGGAAACTATTAAAAATTTTCAAGATTGAGAAAAGCTGGTATAAATTAATATTAAAAAATTCCCCTTGGAGAGCACACATAAAAATGCTTCCTCCAGTTTCATCGATTGCACACGCATCGGAAAACTGAAACAGAATAAATTCTCGAAATGGAAAACTCGACTTCTCGCTTTGCACCGCCATACTTAGTCGGCAAATAAAGGAACAACATTTCCCGACGCAATCGAAGCCAGAGGATTTTCGCTGGCACACGGGACGGAAGGATATCGACGTTTCAATATCGGATGCATTTTACAAATGCAAAAACGCGGAAATTCGTTTGACGCATTGGACGCATCGGATCATCGGAAAGTGGCTGACACTGTTCCCCGTTCAGAGCTAGCTAAACAAAAACGTACACTGTACATACACGTCCACCATTGCCGTATTGTGGACGCACAAAAACAGTTCGAGTTGAATTCCGCGCGCATTTTCACCCGTATCAAGCCATTCCGGCGGGAATTGTTTACAGTATCTCTGGATTTGCATAAAATACCGAGCAATCTGGAAACCGGATCGCGGCTTTTCCACGTTTCTTCTGAACCAGGCGGACGCCAGCGCAGCGGTCTGGATTAACGCCAACTCGGCGGGAACAAAAGAGAAGCGATCAGTCGACGAAATTGAAGTAATTACCAGGATTTGGCAAAGTTTTGCGACAACGTGCCGATGCGTTCGCCCGCAAAATTGTACGCCCGTTCGGGGTAACACCGCCAAACTTCGGGCCAAGATACAATCGGGCTGATAAATATCTCACTTGAGGATTTTTCTCGGGGAAGCTATTGAACCTTCTGCATTGGGATTTTGCACACATAGTTATTGATGAAACTGATCAAAATTGTAGAAGTTTTACATTTGTTTATAGAAGTCGACCTTGGCTCTTTCTACGTTCAGTCCTTTCTGAGATATTCGAACATAAAATTTTTTTTCAGAGAAGCTACTGAACTTTCTGCATTGGGATTTTGCACATACAGTTACTGATATTTGGAGTACACGTTTGATTTTTTTCGAATGAAAATATTCAAAATTGTACAAGTTATACATTTGTTTATAGAAGTGGGTCATGATTGGAAACCAAGAAATGAAGTTGTTTGAAATTCAAATGAAAAATGAGATTCAAATGAAAGGCGATAACAAGCGAAACAAATATTGATTTCTCGCATTCGCCGTGGAGAAACGCGGTGGTCCGACGTCCGGCTGTTTTGTAGGAGCTCGCCGGCTTATTCCAGTTTGGCGGACTTCGATTATTGAAAGCGAATTAAACCGGCTACGATACCTCCAGTACTTTCGCGGCTAGAGATCCCGAAAGTTTGTGAACGCCGGCCGGATTCCCCGTCGAAGTTTTCCGGCCAGTTTCTCCGTCGACGGTTTATCGGGTTTGTCGCTTTATAATACTCCTAAGGAACTTCATCCCCCCAACCTATCAAACTTCAGATAAATTCGCGAGATTTCCGATTCGGGAAAAATGTATGGAAACATAGAGCAGGTACTGCGCTGCGTCCGACTCGCTAAAATTGGGAATCCGGTCTAGTTTATTCAAGCTGAGTGCGCCCCTGCATCCAAAGCCGGCGCGCAATTACCCCGCAACTCGTCTCAAGTTTCCCTCCGCCCCGAAATTTGAATTCCTGGCAACGTCTGAGGAACTCGAACCATGCCGGACATTTCCGAAAATTAACCGCCGAGCCTTCGACAGCGACCAAGATCGTTAGTCCGGCTAAGTTTGTCGTTCTTTGTGCGACGAGGACCCTTGCGAAACAAATATTGCGACGTCCTCTGATACGCTGTGCTCGTCCGAACTATACTTCAGGACTATAGCGCTATCCATATTTTTAAGATTTAGGAAACTTTCAAATAGTCATCTGGCATTGGCATACTGTAGACGATATTTGACATTTTACAGTTCCTCTCCTGGGCAAGTTTCCATACTCTAGGGCAACTCTCCATACTCCTAGGCAACTCTTCCTTCTTCTAGGCAACTCTCCCTTCTTCTAGGCAACTCTCCCTTCTTCTAGGCAACTCTCCCTTCTTCTAGGCAACTCTCCCTACTTCTAGGCCACTCTCCATACTCTAGAACAACTCTCCCTATTCCTGGGCAACTCTACCAACTCCTTGGTAACTATCCCTTCTCCTGGGCAACTCTATCTACTCGTGGGCAACTCTCCCTATTCCTGGTTCCTCCCCACCAAACTCCTGTGGAGTGCAGAAGGAGATTGGGGGGAGCAGTCACGCGAGGCGAAGCACGGTAAGGGCAATATGAAATAGTTGATAGTGGAAGAACCGGTACACAGTTACGAAATGCAGTAACCCTCTCTCAGCCAGTACCAAATTAGTCACGTGACATTGAGACACATGCCTGATAGAGACGAAGCGTGGATGAGAAAACGAACATTGATAGATTATTCCTTAAATATTCAACCAACTTAAGAAACAAAAGTGCTACAATTTATGTACAATTTTAAAAATTAACTTCTCACCGCATTCTCGGGTCAAATATTCCACTGTGCGTCGCGTCCGATTGTCTTGAACATTTACATTTTTCCATGTGAAAATTTCATTCTTATTTTTATTTTTGCGCACATACAACCATTATACTATTCAGATATGTCGAACTGATCTTTGTCGACACAGCGTGCATGCGATCGAGAAGTTTTTTCCGTTCCGACCGTGTCAGTCGGTGGACAGACAGGGCGAGCAAATATTGACCTTGATCACTCGAATCGACACGGTGAGCGTTTCCGTGAACCTTGCTCTTCCGTTCTTGTCCCCAGGCTTTCCCAGTCCTCCGTCATTCAAGCCACGTGGATCGCGTTACACCAACGTAATCTGAGAGGTCACAGTCCCGAGCGAGTACGCAGCACCGTCCGTAACGCAACCTGTTCCAGTCCGTTCTCCGTTTCCGTTCGTTTCCACGAATTTCCATGGCCAGACGACGCTGCGGCGCGACGTTTCCTCCAGCCGCAAACAGCGTTTCACCTCTATGCCAATAGGGCGGCGAACCGGGAACGCGTTTGGATTCCCGGTAGGAGAACGGAAGAGCTTTGTTTGCTGAGCCACCGCAGCTCCTTCGTCTGACGCACAGCGGCTCTACAAATTACTCGCAGACTACGTGTCTGATCTCCGAGAAATTATTTAACACGAAATTAGGTTGGTAAAATAGGACAGGCCCAGAGGCAACTTTCACAACTCCCAATCAGAGTCGCCAGATTTGTGCCTTCACTCATCCATGAAGCACTGTGATTTATAATCCGCTGAAAAATAGCAACAAATTTTACAATCCGAAAAGCTCTTCTTGAAGGACAGATCTTGAGCTCGATACACCCATTTTAGTAAAAACGGTAAACAGCATAGAAAGTAGAAATCTCAAGCTTTTAGATGGTTGCGTTTTCATTAAATTTGGGTAAATTGTAGCAAAGTTATAGCAGTTTCAATATTGAAATAGCTTTGACCGCATTTTCGGGGCAAATAGCTGTGCGACGCATTGGAAATTATGTTAGTTATAAAATAAAAAAAAAAGATAGTTAGCTCTCTCCCAGAAGAAAAAACTATTCTCTTTCTCTCGCGTGCAGGACAGAATCGGCTCCCTCGCGGATTCGATTGCAATCGTGTCGCTTGTCTCGGGACTCCGGCGCGGCAGGGAAAGTTTGCGTAAACTCTCTATGGAAATCTGTAACGAAATCGCATGAAAAATGTAGGGACTAACGAACAAACTCTCCGGCGGAAACTCCGACCACGAAGCACGTTGGCCGGCAAAGCGTCTGGTTTTTGCTGGTCGAAAAAAAGGGTGGCGAATTTCCATTTTTGACAAGCAGAAAAACGAAACCGCGGTGAGTATCGGCCAGTCATCTATGAAAACGAAATATATCTCAATTGCGAAAGGCCCAGCTGCCATTTTCAACGTTACCGATCTCTCTCTCCCTCCCCTCTCGTTCACCCCTCCTTTTTTCGACAGCACCATTTATCAGGTTCCAGCGGACCTTGCCGCGCGAATCCTCGAATCTCGCGGAAACAATAAATTCTCAGCGTTTCACCGTCGGAATATGGTCGCGCTCCATTTTCCCGCGGAGACACGGCCAATGCTGGTTCAACACGGGAAAACTTTAACGGCTTCAAGGCTGAAAGAAATTAAACAAAATTAACGGGATCCAACCTCACCTTCATACGCAACTTCCAAGCCAACATTTGGGAGATTCTTTTTCTTCACGAACCCCCATACGCTCCAACAACGACGAAATTAATTAATCGAACAGAATTAATTAACTCCCGAGCCAGCATTTATTCAGACTTGGAATACACTTTATCCTCCTGGAATACATTTCAGCAGCAGCAATGATGCTTAAGTTCTTCATAATTAACTTCAAATATAGTTCGACTACAGGTGGAAAATTTAAGGGATGATTCTCCGTGATGATATCAGACGAAAATGAGGCATAAAGAAATCGCGATTTCGCCTTCGTTTTGTAGTCACTAAGAATTAAAAATCCGCCTAAAATGCGGCAACCCGATCAACAGGGAGCGCGCCTTTATAACGTACGCAACGTGTACACCTCTGTTGGGCGGGTTGCCGCATTTCAGGTGGATTTCTAATTCTTAAATAACTACAGAATGAAGCCGAAATCGCAAATCTTCTATTCTTCATTCTGGTGAATGAAGTGAATTATCATGGAGAACCACCTCTTAAATTTTCTCCCACCTGTAGTCGACCTATACCGGGTGATTCACAAAAACAGAGGAACCAACTTCGTTTCTTCAAGCCTAACTTCGAGTCGTTAGGCTTGAAGAAAAGTTATAAAAAATATTGTATAAAAAAATGTTGCGATTGCTGTCGTTTTCAAGGTCTTTTGAAGGTCATCGATGATATTTTTAATAGTGTTGCAGCTCGTGTCAAGGCCAGTTCAATGATATGATATTTTAATAAAGCAACGCGATCGCCCATGAAGGATAATTGCCAAATATCAGGTTCGCGTTTGGTCAAAAGTGACACGCATTTATGCGTCTACACCGTGGTAAATATGACGTGACTTGCGCGGACGGTTAATTGCAATTTACTCGACACTACAGATGAAACTGAAGCGCCGTGACCCGAATTTCCCGGCGAGGTTTATAACGAGCCGGCGCGCCGTCATTATGGTGTGTGCCCGACGAAACTTCGCGAGATCGCTTTGTACCGTGAAACTGGCGTAGTTTATGGGGACAGAACATTAGCACGTTCGCGAGCGACTGCACAGTAATAGGCTCCTATACATGTTTCACGTGTCTCGCTGCCCGTTCTTATCTGTGAAGCGTATGATTCAGTAATGTGAATCTGTGAGGCGGGCGTGATGGGCTTTACCTCAAGGGAGTCGGCGTCCCGAACATTTTCGTCAGGTCGTACTGGGAATTCGCGGACTACTAAGGCATTGTTATAAATTTTTCAGACCGTGTATCATTGTTCCTCTTCCCTCCTAAAGTTCTTGCGTGGACCATTTAAATCGAGACACCTTTGTCGTTGATCATTCTACTGTGTCTAATTTTCCTGAATTTCAGTATATTCTTTCTACAGTGTTTATTATTCTTGATATTTATAATTAAAAGTATTTTTATGGACGCCAGATGAATTCTGCAAAGTTCAGTCTTAAGTAACAGACACTGAAGTGAATAAATTTTTCCAGCAGTGTTGAAGTCCTTGCGTGGACCATTTAAATCGAGACATCTTTCCCATTGATCATTCTACTGTATTTATTAGTTTATTATTCTTGATATTTATAACTAATAATATTTTTACCAACGCCAGAAGTTCAGTCTAGGTTGAGTAACAAAAATTGAAGTAAATAAGTTTTTCCAGCAGTGTATCATGTCCCTTCTCCATCCTAAAGTCCTTGCGTGGACCATTTAAATCGGGACACTTTCGTCATTGATCATTCTACTGTATCTAATTTCCCTGAATTTCATTATTCTTGATATTAAATGATTGCAAAAGTTCGTAGCCTGTTTGAAAATAAAATGCGAGCGGTTATATTTAAAAATAACAGTTTTATTAATCAATTATATAGTCACCACTGTTTTCTATAATTGTCTCCGAATATTTTACAAAAAAGGTCACGAGGTAAATTGGGTACGAACTTTTGCAATCATCCAATATTTATAATTAATAATATTTTTATCAACACCAGATGGATTCTGCAAAGCTCAGTCTGGATTAAGTATCAAAAATTGAAATGAATAAATTTTTCCAGCCGTGTTTCATGTCCCTCCTCTATCCTAAAGTGCTTGTGTGGACCATTTAAATCGAGACAGCTTTGTCCATTGATTATTCTACTGTAAATTGCGATTTACCTAATTTCCCTGATTTTCAATATATTCTTCCTAGTGTTCATTATTCTTGAGATATATATATATAACTAATAATATTTTTACGAACAGCAGATGAATTCTGCAAAGTTCAGTCTGGGTTAAGTAACAAAAATTGCTGTGCACTTGAGAGTGGCGTTAGTTCAGTCTAATTTACTGTTCCCGACAGTTCATTTCGGCGAACACGACCGCCACCGTATTACGGGGAAAGTTTCCATAAACGGAAGTGGACCACGTCCGGTCTCTAACGAACTGATATGTGTACACCGGGCTAAGCCAATATTTTCCTGAATAAAGCAAAGTCCCTCGCGAGTTCAGGAACACGCCGTCGCGGAGGAAATTATTTTCCTGTGCGATTGTTTCCGAGAACTCAAAAACAGTGAATCTTCCACCGAGAGCTCCGATGAACCAGTGACCTTTAGCTTAATAACTGCGAATTTAATTTATGGTGTACAGTGGGACCACGATTAATCTTCTCCATTGGGAAACCTCGGATAAATCGAGACCCACCGGACAATCGAGACTCGGGGAGAAAAAATTGAGAACGCAATTTACATTTACAATAGATACTTTATTTCCTAATGAATACAATTTTTATATAATATATACATTTTTTTCTAAGTGAAAACTTCAGGCGCAGCGCGTACACAATTGTTCGGCAGTGAATGGGTCTGATCCGTCACGCTCCGAGGTGAAACGCCATTCGGGTAAACTCGGGGGAGCCGAGTTGCGACGGACCCAATCGTCTCCGCTCCCAATTCGGAGGAAATCCGAATCCATCCCTCTCCACCAATGAAAAATTCGCGAAGGTAACCACCCCACAAAGAAAATAAAAAAAATGTTCGATCACTGACAGTAGAGAATGTTATTTCTTTTCGTGGTGGTTTTATTAATATTATATTATTATATTATATTTTATTATTATATAATATTATAAACACTTTCTGCTCGGCGAACAACTGGTCCAGCACGCGTAGCCTAAGCGACGAACTTCTCTATCTCGGTTAACGAATTAATTAACATTACGAACAGCGTGTAAGCGGTGAAATACATTAGCACGGTCGAGAACTTTGCGACATCAAGAATAAGCCATTTTGACCTCTGATCAAACACGTGAATTCCGTCGCTTTCACACGTACTTTCTCTGGCAACGCGGTTTTGCCGCTCGCGAAAATTCCTCGGATAATTGTACCGGGACCATTTCCAGGAGAACTGGAGCCGGCGCCACGAGCGCGGTCCGCGTCTATTGCACAGACAGCTCCTAGAATGAGCTAATTAATTAATCCCATCGTGCTGAGCACACGTGCGGTTGTCTTTAAACACTCTGGCCATTCCGGTAACGCGAGCTTATTTATTTATTGTTCAGTCCGCTATGGACACCCGATGTACAGGGTGATTCAGCTGAAATTACTGTGAACTATTTGGTGTATGAAAAAATAGTCGAAACGAAAGTTGCATGGTTTCAAGAGTAGCTTACAATAGAAATTCTTCTTTGTCGATCGTAAATTACTGAATAAACTTTTTAATCATTTCGGCGCATAGGTTCGATCTAATTTTGATTAACAAGCAATTTTGCAAATTTTTAAATTATTCTCAATGTTTCGATCCGGATATGGATCCTTTTCAAGAGAAATTGCGTCTATAAAAAATCGTATATTTTAATGTATGTTAACTGAATTTCAATTTCTCATGAAAAGGATCCATATATCCGTATCGAAACGTTGAGAATGATTTAATTTGCAAAATTGCTTGTTAGTCAAAATTAGATCGAACCTATGCGCCGAAATCATTAAAAAGTTTATGTAGCTTACAATGTAGCTATTAGTCTTTTTCTATTTTATCTTTTCTATTTTCTTCTTCCATTGTAAATGTAAAGGTCACCTTGAATTTCTCTATCATGAAGGGTAAATTATAATCTTGTGGTTGAACAAAGAATTACACCTTGAATGAAGAACTGTAGAGGTACAAGGGATGAAAAACTCATAATTATTGAGATGAAAATAATTGTCGAAAATATCTAAATGCATTTTAAATTATTTTCCCACCAGAACTCAATATTTAAACTAACAAATAGTGGAACACCATTCATAAAAGTTGACTATGGATAATTCATAAGCTGCTGATGTATGTCTGTGATTTTAGTGTTAATATACTTTTCCTTTAACCCTTATGTCAATAATCAGGTATCCATTGTCAATTTTCTTTTAAACTTTTTTAACAATTTTGGGGACAAATAGCAAAGCTATTTGTTGCTTTTTATGCTCTCGAATGACCACAGATTAATTTACATTTAAGACATAAAAACATGCATAATTGAAACTAAAGTACATCATTGAATATTGTAGAAAATGTTGGTTATTCACGTAAGGGTTAAATATCTCGAAACAAGAAATATATGACAGACCATTTTCATAATTATAGACACATATATACAATTAATTGGAAAAATCTTGATTTCTGTAGCTTTTCATTCAGCTACAGAAAATAATGGACACGATAATTGTTTGTTCCGAGCCGCTACCCAGCTTGGAGGATTATTAACGATAGTAGAGAGAAAGAGAGAGAGAGAGAGAGAGAGAGAGAGAGTGATTGATCAGTGTGCAACAGTGACAGTTGATTACATATTATCCGCGGCCTGTGTGTCGGACGATCTCGAAAATGGTCACCGAACAAGGTACCGAATCGACCTAGCCTAATGGGAGGTCTCTTTGTCGAAACGTCAACTCTCACGAGTTCCACTCCTGAAGCGATCCAGCTCGAGCCACTTGCAGCGTATTAATACGAAATTACGCCATAGACAGGCGTGACACTGGTTTCGCTGGAGAATTCGAGTCGCGGTCCAGTTGTCATGTTGTATAATGGATGGACTGCGCTCGACGGTAACAAGAGTCCTCCTCCAATCTGGCCAATTGCAGTCTGAACGAGCTGGTAATTGGTCCGCGAAGGATGGTCCTCCTGTGCCAAACGAATATTAATATATAATCTCCAACCTGTTAACCAACGGATTTCACGATCCCTGAGGCTGTTCTGCTCCCACAAAAAATCCGCCACTTGACCCCTTCCGGTAGCCAGATAAAAAATGTTTGGCACAAAATTAATTAGTTTTGCAAAAAAATTCGAAAAAGAAATTCGTGGAGGATGAAGGTCCCCTTCATTTTCTTAAATGGCACTACGTATTTTTTAGTACGCAATATTATTACGACAGAGCTTGTGTCCAGACAGCGAATTTCATGCATTTATGTCAAAAATTAGTAGGTTAAATTTGAAACAGTAAAAAAAATATTAGAAAAATTTTTGAGAAAGGAGGAAAGTTGTAAGAATTTTTTAACCCTGAGGGGACCAATAAAGTGATACTGCTACTATTAGAAGAATTCAAATTTTTATTTTCAATCTATTAAACATATTACCAAAGAAAATAAATTTTTATTTCCCTCTCTCTCTCTCTCTCTCTCCAGCTTGCAATTCAGGTGGAAGATTTTTATTTTGCATAATGATCTACTTATGTCAAGACATAAGTATACTATAACCTTGACACGACCTTGAACTTAAGAATCCGTCATTCTTCACGAAAAAGTTTTCTTTTCTGAATTTTTTTCTATTGCATTTTGCAGCCGACTAGAAATTAACTAATTTTGATCCAAACATTGTTCTCTGGCTACCGGAAGTCAATTTCGAGGGTCTGGATGCATGAAGGATTCACCAGCGCGTACTTTGATCTGGAATTCCGAGTCGGAATAGACGAATCGAGGAAGTTTCGATCTGCTAGCCGCGCACGTACACGTGTCACATATGATTACACGTGCGCGGACGTGTTCGACCGCTGTGTTACACTTACGTTCACTGTGTACGTAAATAAATGTATAAATGAGAATTCTGCTCGTGACGTCGATGCTTTCGATTCTATGATCTACCGTCTCACGGAACCCACGGGAGCGTCCAATTTCTTTTTTTATCTTCCAGGGTTCGGAGACTCTTCGAGCACTTTCAGAAACGTCCCATGATCCTCCAGAGGCTCTCGATGAATCACTGTTTTATTTCGAATGCTTTTTCATTGAGAAAACTACAGAGAACTTTATTAATCCTCTCTGGATCAAAAATATTTTAGGTCGAGCAAAAATCTTAGAACTATACTCCTGGACATTTATTTATCTCCAGCAAAATGGTAATTAAAGAGTACAACCTCCCAGCTTGATTTTATTGTTTTATTTTGATTGGAAAACAATTACCCCACTTAAATTTAAAAAATTAGAAAATATAAGAATAATATAATTAGAAATTAGAAAGTATAGGATATTTTGATCAGATTTGATTTACATGTTCTCTACATTAGAAAAGATTAGTAAGTACAATTTCTACTTTATAACATAGGTCCTTTAAAATTAAAAATTCTAAAAATATGAGTTTATCAGTTATTTCACACCACATTATTTAAAACTAAATTAATTCAATGTAATTTTTACGATACGTATATATCGTAAACATTATCCGTAAAATTAGTATATATATTAAAATAATACAACTTCTAATTTCGAAAATACTGTGACTTCTGGTCTGACAAAGTATTGATTGTTCCACTGGAATTCTAAATAGCTAACTTTTGCGTGAGCAAAATCTGGTTATATCCTTCTTATTTCCTAGTGAGCTTGGTCCTTTCCCATAAACCTTTTTCTTCCGGTCCGGTGAAACTCAGCCTTGTCGACTGGACCTGTTGCCCGGATGCTACCTGAACGCGAGCTACCTCCTGGACGTTTATCGTATCGGATGCGCATCGCAACGGGCTGGGTCCTATTTATTAGACAATGGGAGCAGCGTGTAATGCGACGGCAATTAGCGTGCCGCGTACGCATTGTTCTCCTCGGCACAATA
The DNA here is from genome assembly GCA_028455795.1 of Lasioglossum marginatum. Lineage (NCBI taxonomy): Eukaryota > Metazoa > Arthropoda > Insecta > Hymenoptera > Halictidae > Lasioglossum > Lasioglossum marginatum. The sequence continues at coordinate 8,926,765 of CM052253.1, read as the reverse complement.
ACATCCGGGTACCAGCGAAACTGCGGGTCGTCGCGACGCTTGATCCGCGCTTTTCTCGTCCGACCAGCAAACCTGCCCGATATCACCCGTTTATATAGCTCCCATGGCGCAACGGTATCGCGGAAATTCTGTGACACCGTAGAAAAGACAGAATCGCTTCCGGTCCGATCCGGGTTCGACTATCTGGGCATTCATAAATAAAAAAGGTCCGCGAGGGAAGGAACATTCGATGCTTTTCGTTTCCGTCTCTTTCAATTCCTCCGCGTATCTTCTCCACGGAAGTGCGTGAAGCTAAATATTGTTTTCTCCCCTTAGAAATAAGTAGATCTTGCAATTCCTAATCGTGCTGTCCAGGAACGATCCAATCCACTGCCGTGTACATGCCGGAATATGTGATGTGGCGACATCGCATATAGAATTTCAGTTCGATCAAGAAGCCGAAATCTCTCGTGAAATGGAGTTTGAAAATATTTCAGACTCACATTGTTTCTCTTCGCTTCCCGCGAGCGGTACGCGCGGGTTTACGACGAGAACATTTTCCTCTCGATTACCATGCCCGCATCACCGTTAATTGATCCATTTTAATTCGACGTCGATCTGTCGTTCATCTCCGTGGAACTTGAACGATACGGGCGTAGATCCCGAGGTAATATCTCGCGCAGCAAATATCGCTTGTAAATTTTATCAAGTTCATTCCAACGAAAAACGCGCCGATTAAACGTTAACGTTCCCGGAATCGCGTAATCGACGCTTCGCAATGTTTCCCAGCAGCCCTGTTATTTCCCCGGCTGTTCGATCGACGCTAATTCCATCGTGTTCTTGCACACCGACTTTATTCCTCGTTCCATTAACTCTCTAATTTGGACGTTGGCATGTTAATGCTGTTTTCTCTTTAATTTTGAACTTAATTGACGGCTGCTCCCGCATTTCCCGCTGATTTTATTCGCACGGTGTTATAGAATTGCCAATACATCGCCAGAAATCGGAGAAATAGTCCAGTTTAGTCGAAATTACGAAAAACAAAATGGCAGATTCAGTGGGGTTACTCAATAAATTTTCAGATTTACTATAAAACTATTGTTCCCATATCGTCTAGGTCGCTGGTTATTGGACAGCAGATCTTTATGCAAAATAAAAATTTTATACCTGATTATTAGACAGCGGATTTTCATGCGAAATAAGATTTTGGTACCTGATTTGCAACATACTGGTTGAAATAGGGAGTGAAATAGAAATATTTATTTTAATAAATATTTAAAATATTTTCAATACGGCAGATGTGGTAGTATAAAGAATAAAATATACATTATTTTATTTTTCCAGAACATCATTATTTATGTGTTAAAACGGGATCATTAAAAACTGATTTTTGAGGAAATGCATAAAATCCGCGCTCTAATAATTATTAAAAATACACACCGATTCCCCTGAATGAGTTGAGTTGGATTCCCTGTCGGGCTCGAAGTTGGGAGCCCTTAAATCGTTCTACAAAAACAATCAATCGATTTTTAAGGGGTGGCAGTTTATTGAGATCGGAGTTCCGCGGCTCGTTAGTATCGAGGAAACGGCATTCGCCATTTTCGTGTGGCGGTCCTCGAGCGTCATCGAGCTTGAATCAGTCACGTTTTCACGTCGTCAATGACTGGGCCGTACGAAGATGACGGCCAACGTCCGCGAATTGCAACGAGTACTTCGCTACGACGCGATAGCAATCTTCTTTTCGTTCCAGTGACCCATTAACTGTGCCCCATTACTTCGCCTCTTCTATTATTGTCACGTCGGAGATTCGAAGGTGTACTAGAAGTGGGTTCTCGAGAGACCCGGCCGTGTCGCGAATAGGCGAAATACAATTCTCACGGCACTCTCGATCCACTCCAATTTGATCCTTTTTTAACGACGGGATCGCTACCCGAAAATTGAAAGCTCGAGTCCGTTCGTTACACTCGCCCATTAAAGAATTACATTTGAATTAATTAAAAAATATTTTTATATTACGTAGCATTTCAATTTAGAATTTGATCAGTTTTGATTAATGAACATTTATTATCAGACTGCGGATCTTTATGCATTTATGAAGGATTTGGTTGGGTGAAATATAAAACAGTAAAAGATTTTAAAAATTCAAGAATGTCGTAACGTAGCTTTTAATATAACAAAGTCGTTAAGAGGTGAAATCAATTTTTATGTTATTCCTGCTTCCCACAATCAATGCAAAACATCTTTATTTTATTCATATTTTTGTAAAATTCTGAGTGTGAATCCCATATATGAAAATGTTGCTTTTAAGGTTTGAATTGACTCAGACCATTTTCAAAATTAACTGAATGATTTATAAATAACATAAAGCAATAAAAAGTACGAGTTTTATTAGGAACAAAAATTTTAATAAAATGATTCATTTACATCTACATTTACATTTTGTTCTGAATGAAATATGTTATAGTCCACGTGAAACTAGGGGAGGTTTAAGTCATCATTTTACCGGTTCAGAATTTGTTTAAAAATTACAGGCTTTCGAAATTTGCAATTTCTGCCAATTTTGACGAGAACTGCCAATTTTGATCTCAGGAACTGTTTTTCCGATTGAGTTACATTTTATTTTGTTTCATTCGGAAAGGATTGGGCTATTATAAAATAATTGTTTCAACCTCGATAATTAACTTTATTCGGCGAGGGACCAGAGTGATTTAAATTTCGAAAAAATATGATTATATTCCCTGAAGTTTCCCCTTCAAAATGAGCCCCCGTTTCAGGAGGAGTTTATTAATTATTTTTATGTAGTGTGTAATGTGAACCATTAATTTCTTATCTAAACTATTCTTTTATACAGGCTGTCCCAAAAACTCAGAACTCAGCACCCAAAACCAAGAACTCAGGAATCAGCCTTTTCAAGAAAGTACATTTCTGGACCCAATATAATGCGAAGTATTCAAGTAATCTTCGCGTTGGATTGAGAACAGTCACCCGGTAGATCTACGGTAATGATGCTGAACTCGATACGTGAAACTTACCGGGAAGCAATTTCCTTGAAGAATGGCCGTCTAGTTGGCGTTATACATGATAATCCATAACGTTATTACCATACCTATTCCAGGGCGAGCTATACCAGAGGATAAACTTCCTCTTACAAAGGAATTTTCTGCGAGGCGTATGACGCTCTGAAAAACATCTCGTTTCATCCTGTTCGGATTCTTCCTGTTTCGCCGTGGCTCCCTCAGGATCCTAGTCGATGATCCGGCGAGCACAAAGGACCGTAGAAAATTCCATTTGTAGAGGGGAGGGCACTCGTCCGCCACGCGCGCGCGCTCTTTAACTTCGTCACCGGAGTTTCTTCCTCGTGTGTGCGAAATACGAAATTATAATACGGTTCTCGAGGTCCTCGTGCGCCAGCCGCGCGTCCTATTTTCCCGATGCAGCCGGCGACGGCTGAAGCGTTTCTGCAAGCCGACGATGTCGATCCTGAATCCGATCGCTCTAGTATTTTATCTCGCGAATCGCCCGGATCAACAAATTCCCGATTGCTTAACAGATTATGGTATTATCGAATCTGGAAGGCTGAAACTGTTCCGCAGCAGTGATATCCATCAGCCCCTCGTCCGTTCCTCATTTCCACAGCTTAACCTGGCCAACAACATTCATGCTACTCGAAAGAGAATCAATTGGTAAACTCCATTTTCTATGTTGCTCTTTAATGTTGATGTCTGAAAATTTAAGGGGTGGTTCTCAAGGTTCGCATGCAGAAGAACATTTTTGTACCAGTATTGCAACAAACTGGAGTGAAATGGAATTTTCTTTCTGAATTATCTTTTTTACACATTCAATAAGTTGAAAATCATTTTTCCAATGTCTTTACTGTTTATTCCTGATGTGTAGTAAACTGAAGTGAAAAATGGAAATTTATTTTCTTTCTGAATTATTTTTATTACAAATTTTACACATTCAATAAGTTGAAAATCATTTTTCCAATGTCTTTACTGTTTATTCCTGATGTGTAGTAAACTGAAGTGAAATGGAAATTTATTTTCTTCCTTAATATGTTTAATTGGTTGAAAATTATATTTCTAAATTCTTCGAATGTTTTTCGTAAATGCATAAAATCCGCTGTAGTGATAATATAAGACGAAAATGAAGAATAAAGAAATTGCGATTTCGGCTTCGTCCTTTAGGTATTGACAATTAAAAGTCCGCCGCCTGAAATGCGGCAACCCGCTCAACAGAGACGCCTCCCGCGCCTGTGTGACGTACGCAATGTGTACACCTCTGTTGGGCGGGTTGCCGGATTTCAGGCGGCGGATTTTAGATTGTGAACGACTAGGAAACAAAGCCGAAATCGCAATTTCTTTATTCTTCATTTTCTTCTTGCATTGTTGTGGAGAACCACCCATTAAATTTTCTCCCACCCATTTTTCTTGTAATTCAGACTTAAAGCAATTTTTCCAAAATTTCCATCTAATAAAGTAATCTATCTAGCTTGGCAAAAAAACAGAAATCGTTCGGCCATTCACAAAGAAGGTATCCAGATTTACATTGTGTTCAATTATCAGATTGACTGCAAGTTAGAATGAACAAGAAATTAATTTGCAAGTGCGTGACATAGGTAGCGAAGATGAGTATAGTACAGTATAACAGTCGGACGGCTGTATTTTCCGAGTCACGTGGGACAATCAGATTTTATTATCTTCTCTTAGTATGGATCATGGCGTAGGATTCGGATTATAATATTCTGTATTCTCGCGAAATACGAGATACGAAATAAACAGTCTCGCGTGGCGGAAAGGGGTAGACGGGAGCGTGACACGAATGCTTCGGGCTTAGGTACTGCGCGAGATAAATCGCGCATTCGATAACAGCAGGATTGTGAGCTCGGCACAATATCTGACCTGCTCCGAATCCGCTTTATCTTTGTCTAGCCGGAACGCACACGGGACGACGGAAACCGGAGAACTTTTTCCACGGCAAATAAAGCTACAACGATACTCTCTCCGAACGTTTCGGTTTATCCGTGACCGTAATTCGAGAAAAATTATCTGCCCCTGGCTGCTCCGACTATTTCTCTCTCTTCGTCTGACTTTCCCTCACGGTTCTCCTCTCTCTCTTCGATGGGGGCAACGTTTAACCCCAGTCGGAACGGGATTCGAATTTTTAATGCGAGCAAACCAAGGAATCATTTTATCACCGATTACAGTGATCCCGACTGAGTCAGCGAAGAATGCCACGTGAACAAATCGCCCCGGCCCTAAAACCATCACATCACTTTGTGTGTACCTCCAGTTAATCGCATTCCACTTTTTACTGGTTTCATGGAACTGCATCACTCCAACATAAATAAATTTCTGTTCAACAAGATAATCGTGACTTTGGTTCAACACGATAAGAAGATTGTGTTCAAGATTGGATGGATCTCTTACACCCTTTATGAACGTCATCGGATTCCTGCCAGGGACCTTCTTCTCATCTCACCACGTCTCCTCATCTCACCACGATATGATATTGTATATGATATTGTAAATTTTTGATGGAAAAATAAAGAATATTAGCTGGAATAATTAATGTGTTCTTTTTAACTATCCCTGTACATGAATATCCGATCTGATTAGGAAAATTTCGTGCCACCTCCTTCGATATCATGTTCTAATACAAAGTCCAATTCTCGAGATTTTCGAAAATTTTCTACGATTTTTGGCCGTCTGACTTGTCGTCGAGTTGTACTACTGAAAATCCGGATACCTCCTCGCATATCATGTTCTCCTGATACAAAGTTAAATTTTCGAGGTTTTCGAAAATTTTCTACGATTTTTGGCCGTCTGACTTATCGTCGAGTTGTACTACTGAAAATCCGGATACCTCCTTCGATATCATGTTCTCCTGATACAAAGTTCAATTTCCGCGTTTTCGAAAATTTTCGACCATTTTTCGGCCGTCTGACTTGTCGTTGAGTTGTACTACTGAAAATCCGGATACCTCCTCGCATATCATGTTCTCCTGATACAAAGTTCAATTTTCGGGATTTTCGAAAATTTTCACGGATTTTTAGGTTTGTATCAGGAGAACATGATATGCGAGGAGGTATCCGGATTTTCAGTAGTACAAGTCAACGTCAGGCCAGACGCTCGAAAAAATTTCGAAAATTCAGTAGTACAACTCAACGTCAAGTCAGACGGCCGAAAATTGCCGAAAATTTTCGAAAATCTCGAAAATTTTATTTTGTATCAGGAGAACATGATATCGAAGGAGGTATCCGGATTTCAGTAGTACAACTCAACGGCAAGTCAGACGGCCGAAAATTTTCGGAAATCTCGAGAATTTTATTTTGTATCAGGAGAACATGATATCGAAGGAGGTATCCGGATTTCAGTAGTACAACTCAACGGCAAGTCAGACGGCCGAAAAATGGTCGAAAATTTCGAAAATCTCGAAAATTTTATTTTGTATCAGGAGAACATGATATCGAAGGAGGTATCCGGATTTCAGTAGTACAACTCAATGACAAGTCAGACGGCCGAAAATTCCCGAAAAATTCCAAAAATCTCGGAAATTGCGTTTTGTATTTGGAGAACATGATATCGAAGGAGGTATTCGGAATTCAGTAGTACAACTCAAGGACAAGTTGGGCGTTCGGGAAAGATTGGTGGTTCATCAATAAATAAATACGCGTATAGAATTTTGAATTCAATTGTCTTTATTTATCCACTATAGATTCGTACATAAAATATTTGTATTCTACATGTACATAATGTATGTTTTAAATATTTTTAAAAAGGATATGTAGACTGGTTCATACTTCTGCTGCGATTTTTGGTTGTGCCTTGTGTGCGTATGGTTGTACAGCGCTGTGGCCGGATGATATAACATCGGATGGAAACGCAGCGAGTCCTCGAATATTTCCGTGGGTTTCGTTTCCAGGTCGCAATTAATCCGAGGTTGCCGTTTAGCTGGAAGCAAAAATTTCCATAGAGGCGTTATTAATTCGAGACAGCGGGATACCAGAGTGTTTCTGCACCCGAGGAATTTCATTAGATACAAAATTATGCGAGCAAGTGTGTCCCGCGACTTGCGCCGCAAACGATTACGCGTGTCACCTGTCGATGCACGATATCGAAAAGCGGGTGGAATCAACGGAGACGCGATCCTCTCGTCTCTCGTAGATGTTCCCAATTTCCTAAACGAGAGAAGAAATGGGAACACGACCGTCAGATGAAATCTCAACGATTCCGAGGCGTGGAAGTCGCCCACCTCGGCCCGGAAACGCGACGCAACAGTTGAATTTCGATGTAAACGAACCGCTGACATTGATGCTCTTTGATGTCCCACGTTCTCGCGCGAGTTAAATCCAACGCGACTTCCGCCGACGACGCTCGAACTTCCGTCGGAAATACTGTGGATAACGTCTTTGTACGTGCACGTTTCTTGCGTGTAATTTCATGTGTGCGAAGGGGCGACACGTTAACACTAAAAACGATTTAAATGTTTCAGCTTATAAAAAATGACAAGGTTGTTTTAATTCTGTGCAATTTTTAGTACAATATGTGCTTGGATAAAGATATTTATGGAATCCATGTAAGCAACTAAATAATTTCAATTGATTGATCAGTACGGAATTGATTGAATACATTTTTCTACTCCAGTATATATTATAATAAAAATCGCAGGAAATATAAATTTAATCTTGTTATTTTTAAATAAATTTTTAAAAATACCATGTTTTAAAGCGAACTAAGAAGTATAAAATAAATTTTTAAAAAACCGATTAAAATAAATAGTTTTTTCTAGCCCCGTACAGATAGCCCTGAAAATTTGTGATTGTGAATTTTTAATAGCTATGAAAATACTTGTAAGATTTAAAACGAAAAACATGGGGCACATACAATAGATAATTGATGCATGAATAGTTCACTTAAGTCTTGCGCCCCACGTTTTTCGTTTTAAATCTTACAAGTATTTTATAGTATTAAAATAGTATTTTAGTATTAAAAATTCACAATCACAAATTTTCAGGACTATCTGTACGGGGTTAGGAATCTGTATGGGGCCAGAAAAAATTATTTTATACTTTTTAGTCCGTTTTTTAAACGTGGTGTTCTTTAAAAATTTATTTTATACTTTTAGTCCGTTTTAAAAACGTGGTATTTTTAAGAATTTATTTTTATTTATAATTATTTTCTGCTTTTTAGTCTTGTATGTGTGGAATTTTACAATCGATTTTGAACATATTGATGAGATTATAACAAAGACATGTAGTAAATTTCAGACGGTATTACGACGCGTCATATCGAAAAAAAAACGTTGTAACAAACGCCGTGGTAAAATGTCAAAGATAAAGGTTCGACGGAGAATTTCGGTGTAACTGTTCTTTCGCTTGGTAAACAAACATTATAGTATAATAATACGTAGTAACTGTGTATACACCGCACGGATCTTGAACGCACACTGACCTCCATCGATGCCGAGTCAGAGTGGGAACACGTAGTAGAATGGGGACGCTGAACGGGATGACGTCACGCGCGGGGGGGGTGCAAGATTAAATTTATTAATAATTTATATCTCCTAAACGCTAGGCTTTCTTAAAAAATTTTTTTTTAATGTTGCATTGTCATCCAGTTCTGAGCTATGTTTAAAATTTCAAGTCTCTAGCTCATCAGGAAGTTAGTTCAAAATCAATTGCAAAATTTGTCACCCAACAGACAGACAGACAGACAGACAAGAAAGCGAGCTAATAAAAACGTGGTAATAATAAAATACACATCGGTCACTTTCGATGGTCGGTAGATTTAGTGTTAATAGATTATTAAACAATATAATCAATTTCTTCGATTTTAGAAGAACCGATTTATTTTTACTGTTTCATTTCATTCGTATCAATTCATGCGGCCGGATTAATCGAGATTGGACTGGTTCTCAGGCAGACAGAGTATTTTGTTAGACGTCGTTCTATGCGAATGGTACTTACTGTGAATGTATATTCCTCCGCGGAATATAAGAAAAGCCACAGTGTCCGGTTTCAACACGATTCGCGGTAACATTTCGGCACGTGTAACGCAGACGAGGGAACTGAACCTGCTATAGAAACTGTGTTTGCAACTCCTCTCCGATCCCGTAAACAGTTTGCCACGTGGCTGGCGCTTCAGCGTCCCGAGCCGTTCCACTATGAGACAATAAAACATTATCGAAATAAACCGTGGGGAACATTCGAAATCTTTGTTCGCGGAGACCTCCCGCAAGGATACCATATTTTAATTTAACCCCTTGCAGCCGGGATGAAGATTTTAAACAAAATCTAACAAACATGAATGTTACGCCTTTCTTTTTAAATGAAATCAAATTTGATTCTTGAAAATGGTCCATACCTGGACTGAAACGTCGAGAATTATTTAAATTGCAAAATTGCTTTGTTCTTAACAATTGATCGAACCTGTGCGCCGAAAACATTACATAAATTCTAAAAATTTTATTCGTTCGTAATCAATGTTTACGCATTCGAATAAATGGAGACATACGAAAAATATAAATTTTCTCGTCTTTTGTTAAAATGAAAATGTTACGGCAAGGGGTTAACAGGTTTATTAAATTATATACATCATGTTTGTTCACTTCGCTTAATTTTCGCTACTTTACAAATTATCGATTTACTTCAAAAATTCATTTTTACCATGATAAACTGAATTTTTTCAAGGTCACGTCGAGGTCATAGTACACTAGGCCGTTGAACTCGAACTGACAAGGTGTAGCCGACTAAAAACTGATTAATTTTCGTTCCAAACATTTTTTTATCTGGCTACTGAATATATTGATAACAATTTTCTTATACTCCTCTCAAATATAAAACCATCCTCGAAAATGATCCTTGAAGAAGAGCCTGAATCTGTAGAAGAGGAAGAAGCACAGTTTCAAATGATAAACCTGAAGGGATAAACCGAAAAATCTGCCGCAACGTGTCCTTAATCTGCGAAGATGACGGCTCTCCTCGATAACGAGGACATTGTGTACGAGTATATTGGACACAGCCGAACTGTGAATGGTGGAAAATTTGGAACTGATTGACGATCCAGAGAGAATTATTCCTCGAACGTGATCACTTAGTCAGGATATCCGGCCAACAATGGGGTTTGCGATGAAGTAAGAAGCTCTATAACGGCTTACGGTGCCGTTATCGCAACGAACAGCGTCTCGAGTCGCAGCCGAAAGCCTCTGCACGTCTTCCAATTAAACATTTCCGGTTCGTTCTACCAGTACTTGTGTACCAGAACTAGAAGATCTAGATCTGCAAAAAAAAGGTGCTGCAAAATGACCCTTGAATTTGAAGGTCTGATAAAATCTGATAAAAAGGTCCCGGATAAGATGGTCGAAGCACCCTTGCGCTGAATTATATGGTCGATGGGTCATTCGATAGGGCACCAAGGGAAAACACACTGTGTAAAATTTCAACCCTATATCTCGATCGGGAGGGTAGTTTCGGGGTAAAATCAAAAAATCAGTTTTCGTCCTATTTTCCCTAGCCAATAATGTTTAAAAATTCTGAGAAAAATCTGAGACACGTCAAGTACCCCAATACATATCCTCCAATTCGTTTCAGATTTTTAAATTGAAAATCCTGCTCGTAAAAAGTCGAAAAAATGCAGATTTCACATGGAAATTCTAGAGTGACCACAATCTTACGAATAGACTGCGAATCTTTATGCAAAATAAAAATTGTCTGCATTGATTGCAAGGTATAGAAACTAAATTGACTACTTTAATGATTTCTGTTTCTAATTAAAGCAATAATTTAGTATTTAAATATTATGAAAATTTAATTAAAATAATAATTTAGTATGATTGAGGATAAATACTATAAAAAATTAATTAAAGCAATAATTTAGTATTTAAATATTATGAAAATTTAATTAAAATAATAATTTAGTATGATTGAGGATAAGTACTATGAAAATTTAATTAAAATAATAATTTAGTATGATTGAGGATAAATACTATGAAAATTTAATAATCTTCAATTTTCAAAATTTCCCAACAGTTTTGAATTTCATCTACTCAATTTTGCTTATAAATCCATGAAAACCCACAGTCTACTTCGTTGCTCACGATCATTGCTCACTCAATTTTTTCAGATTTTAAGAATAAAAATCAATTTTTCGATGTTTTTCTGCGGAGAGCTAAGCTAAGCTAAAAATTGTTACGTTCTATTTATTCTGTAAGTGTCCTACGACTTTAATTCCGTGTTCTCCCGTCCGTCGATCCTCCTCCGAGTTCCGAGCGAGACCGGAGCAGTTTGCTTGGTGGAATAGCGGGCGATATTCCTCGAATCGGTTCGATCTACGAGAACGTTTGAATTTTATTCGTGCCCCGGGCCTCTCGAGATCCCATCCGGAAAGTCCTCTCCAGAGAGTCCCGTCGATATCCGATGCCATCCCCCGAGAACTGATGGACAGGAAGCTGGATACGAGCGATTTACGGGCATGAATCTCGGGGTCTCTCAGCAGGGTTCATCGTTTTCTGTTGCAGGATACTGGCCGTTCGGTGTGATATGGTGCAACGTATACGTGACGTGCGACGTGCTCGCGTGTTCCGCGAGCATAATGCACATGTGCTTCATCTCGCTGGGCCGTTATCTGGGCATCCGGAATCCGCTCAGGACGAGGCACACCGCCACCAAACGGATGGTCGGCTTCAAGATCGCGGCGGTCTGGCTTCTCGCCATGTTGGTCTCTAGTTCCATTACAGTGTTAGGTAAACTCTCGTCCCTAATCTTCCCCGTTCGAATTCTGCGCCGCGTCGGATTATATTCTCCCTCGTCCTACCCCTTTCCAACTAATCGGCTGCTGATCTGTCCGCCATTTGCATTCGAAGTCTACACTGAATTTCCTACTGCGGATTTATCGAAAGTCTTAATCCTTCGCAATCGACTGTCTGAGCAACCACTGAAACTATACACGGTGATTCAACAAACAAGCAGAGGTCACAAACTATTTCTGGTGAATCTAGAGCAACAATAAGCAGACCCATGTCCGAACGTTTTTGACACGATACTCATTATTTATAACGATAGGGTAAACTGTACAATGATTGGCATCCTAAGAGAAAATCGTAGTAAAAATCTTTGTGTCTTTTTCTGAAATGTTTAAACGAGCTTGACTTTCTATTATTATAAGCTAATAGAGATTCTTCAGCAAAATCAAACAGTTTTACGAGTCATAAGTCTTTTGTTATAAAATATATTCGGTGAATAACAATCGTAAGACAAATAGTACAGTCATTGGCACATTTGCTAACAGTTATATATGGAACTCTGTTATGAAAACTTACAACGTTGCTTTATTTATGTAAATAAGAAGTAATCAAAAATGATTTTCTATACCAGGAATTCTTAATGTTTGACGTTTAAATCAAAAGTGCCAAGCAGTGCCAACAATAGTACAGTCTACCCTAATTCACATTTAATTTTACCGTATCAAAAATCTCAAAATGTTCTCCATTGCAATCAATTTTTTTTAATCATCAGTAGACAGCGGATCTTTACGCAAAATGAAAATTGCCTAGCTGATTTGCAACAAACTGTAGTGAAACAGAACATTATTTTCTTTCCTAATATGTTCAATAGATTGAAAATAATAACAGTATTTTTTAATTCTTCTGATGGTTTTACTGTTTTCAATTGCATCTACTCATTTTTGTTATAAATGCATCAAATCCGCTGTTTAATCACCAGCAAGAATTATGAAACTCGGAAAAACCCAATAAAAATGTGTGCTACACCCCTTGCGTTTTACCCCTTCATTCTTTCTGTCCAGGTATAATTAATTCCGAGAACATCATGCCAGCTCCGAGCACGTGCGTGATAAACAATAGAGCATTTTTTGTGTTCGGCTCGTTGGTCGCTTTCTACATCCCCATGATCGTGATGGTGGCCACATACGTTCTGACGGTGCCGTTGCTCAGGAAACAAGCTCGTTTCGTCGCGGAACATCCGGAACGGGATCAGTTGCGCAGAGTCGGAGGCAGATACTCGTCGACGAAAGCGTCGTCGACAACCACGTCGAGCACCGCGTCCCTGGCGACGCGACACGCCTGGAGGATCTCCGGTGGCGCCGGAAGCGACAGGTGACGCTTAAAAGATCCAATGAGGAGCCAAGATTCTAAGCTAATTCTTCCAAACATTAAACCGTAACTTGGGTAACCAGAAATTTTTGCCTTTCTCCTATGTAATCCAGTAGATCTGGTCAAGACAATTCTAAAAATCCAAGTTTCTCTGCTTGAGATCAAGATTTCCAGTGCTTTTGACAGGTAAGAGTGCCGCGCCACGTTGGAAACTTGAATTTTTGCCATTTTCTCGTCCTTTACTGGATTACATAGAAAAAAGGCAAAAATTTCTGGTTGCCCAAATTACAGTTTAACTTACACCTCGTTACCACTAAACTTATCACTCATCAAATTATGAAATCGTTTACATGGAAATTGATTCGATGCACTTTTTTAATCCAATCACATATTGGTATAAAAATTGCACGGAATCGAAATAAATAGAGCCTCGTCATTTCTATAAGCTAAACCGTTTTAATCGCGACGGAACCATCACGGATTTCACAAAATTGTACTTTCGTCCCGCGCGGGACTTCTGTGTATTCGATATTCGGAGCACACACGCGCAACCGGAATCGCCTCGATAACTCCGTAAATATTGACTGTCAGAAAAATATGTGCGGAAAAGCAACGGGCGAGCACGCGCGCCAGAAGAACACACAGAAGAAGCAGATTTCTCGTTGCGCTGGAGAATATATTCGAAGCGGTGCAATTTAAACGATATTATTAAAAGAAAACAAGACCGCACGAGCGAAGTGAAAATTTCAATGGCGATTGCACACTTGCAAAGTACGTGTGTTCACTTTGACTTTCGCGTGTATTATGAAGCCGCGATCGGATTCTTGCGACCGTAAATTAATTGAACCATTAATTAAATAACCTCTGTTAGGTTCAAGCACCTAAATTCCATTGAATTTAATGAAACGTACCACGATAACAAGAAATCAATACCACTTTCAATACTAGAACAATAGTTTTCAGCGTCACGTGACCAGGCCGCTAGCCTCTAATCGAGTAGATCCAGTTCGGATAATCGAGGTTGCACGATGTCGTGGATTAAACAAGTAAATACGATCCGAATCGAGCCGTGTTTGGTATCGTTTCAATCAGAAAAATCTAACGAATCGATTGCAGATATTTGTGTAAATATTTTTCGCATATTTTACATTAGAGGCGCAGATCACTGAATATGTTACATATATCCTCCACATTGTTCGCTTACGATTGCCCCGTGCACAAGGGACACGAGCAAAGCCGAGCCACAGTTAAATTTCGCTGCGCACAGGACCATAAGTCCTTCCGCTGTCTAAAGTGGATCATGCTACGGGACATCGTGGAGACGAGAAACTTCACTCGGAAAGCGTTCACGTGATTTCACGTCACGTTGCACATCGGCCAGCTATATTCTCGAATGTACGTGGATGTATTATACAATCGGATTTTCAATTATTATATTGGCAGCGATACGCTTTTTTAATCTGTTGTCCGAGTGAAAAATTGATGTTCCCGGAGAAATGGGATTTTCACGCGACAGTCACCGCAAGCGAGAAGGTTGGTCTTGCATTAATGCGTTCGCGCGCGGTACACGTGACAAAGGTGGATTAGCCTTCGAGCACGAATGGCTATTTGCGGATGCAAATGAGTGGACCGGACCAATTCGAGCTTCCGAAATCGCTGAAAACTGGCTGCTCGCGGTAGACCCTGTTTCGTCGGCAGTCCTTGTTCTTGCTAGATGATATCTCCGGATAACAGCGTGTCCGCGTTTCAGCGATGACGTTGAATTATTAAAAGCGTCTTCATAGGGGAGTCCTTATCGTCACTTCAGAAATTCTCCTCTGACGAGGAATTTAGTTGGAACAAAACTGCTAGAACAAAATAGCTAGAAGTAATAAAGTTTCATCGTTGCATTAGTATTGCCTCGCCGATATCCGACCACGGAATGTGTTACACTATCATTAACAGTAATAAATAGAGTGCAGATCTTTACGCATTTACGAAGGAATTAGTTGGGTGAAATATAAAACAGTAATGGATTAGAAAATCCAAGAAAATATTGTAATGTTGTTTTCAACAAAGTCGTTAAGGGGTGAAATCAATTGTTATTTTATTCCTGCTTCCCGCAATCGATGCAGAATATTTTTATTTTGCATAAAGATCCGCAGTCTAGTAATAAAGTAACACTATCCGTAGAGACGAGAGTCACAGTATGCGAGGGAAGGCTGTAATATAAGAAAATTCTCTAAATCCATACAATTGATCCATCAGAGTCCAACCGGGTCGATCGAAGGGCAGATCTCTGGCGGCGAACATGGTGGCAACGGAGCAGAAGGCTAGCAAAGTATTGGGTCTAGTGTTCTTCACGTTCGTCCTCTGCTGGGCGCCATTCTTCCTCCTCAACATAGTCTTCGCCGCGTGTCCGGAGTGTTCGGTGCCTGGCCACGTGGTGGACACGTGCCTCTGGTTGGGATACGTGTCGTCCACCATCAACCCCGTCATTTACACTATCTTCAACAAGACCTTCAGGGCTGCGTTCATCAGGTTGCTGAAATGCAATTGTTCCAGGTGAGTAAGAATAATTATTATCTGTCCCTATATTCGGAGCTAGAATTTTTGTTGACCCCGTTCGAAATGGTGGCACAGAACCCTCGACGTTTTCCCCCTGATGCAACTTCCTGCAGGGAAAACGTTTTCCAGGTTAGCAAGACCGGAGAGATATCGTTCGGTGACGGAAGGTGGACGCAACGCGATGAGCTTGTGCACCCGGACCGCCCTTCCTTTGGCCATTAGTCTTCAGGGTACGTAGCTGTTGACACCGACGCCGAATCCGACGGCGACACCGGCGTCAGGAAGCTCACAGGCGACGAAGATGCATCGTGCAACCCGACAGATGCAACACGACACACCATCTTCGTGAACGCGACCATCATGGTGAAATGATCGAGATACTTGCCCTTAACGGTGCCATTTTCGTTTCCATTGCGAACCAGTCGGAATTTCTCGCTGTAGTTCAAGAAGCTGTAAACGCAGCAGATCGTTCGCAACCCGATAAACTCGATAAACGCTGCGACGGTGCACATGATGCACCATCGGTGGTCGCGCGAATGTACATACGCGTTATTCGAGCTGTTGCTAATAACAATCATTGAAAGTCTACTCCTCTCGTGACTCTCCGTTTCGCGAAAGAACGGATAGATATCGTGTCACCCGAAACAATATGCACAGTGACTTCCACTAATATTTAGACACTCTTAAAAATACGGTGACTTTTTTAACAGTGGACCATACGATTTTAATTCTTCCAGAAGTTAGAACAATTGGCTTGCTACGCAATGTGACAAAAATTTTTGAGAAAAATTGCAAGCTGTCACTGCAGAGAAAATACTAAAAGTTGTATCACGCAATTTCGACTGATTTTAATTGATACGGATCTACAAAACGAGTTTTTTAAATTTTCAATACAGGCCCACATAAAAATATATACGTATCTTTTGCCAATTGCAATTTTTCAAAAAATTTCTTTCCACAACATGTAGTGAACTTGCTCTAACTTAATTCTCAAAGAAGTTCAAATCGTGTAGTCCAATACTAAAAAAGTTATAGCTTTTTTCAGAGCGAGTATTAATGGAGTCACTGTACTCTGGACGTGGCTGCGAGAACGAATCACTCGGTTGAAAATTGTCTTCGTCTTATGGACACACTGCGGATCATTATGCCAAATGAAATTCGCGAGACACAGGTGCCAAATAAAAATAGCGAGAGGAACATTATAAATGTTTCAAATGTTACAGTGCCGAACAAAATGATAAGTTTCAATTAAAACATTCAAACATACGAACCTTATAATTTTGCCCAGTACTACTCATTTCTCTCATAAACGCAGAAAATCCGCAGTCTACTTACGGAAACGATTCTCCAGGATCTAGAAGAAACCCGGAGAGTCTGTACCTATTGTCGAACCAAAGATTAACGCTAAGATCAAGTGTACGTAGAGAGGGTATAAGCAGAATTGACGAAATAAACTGTAACTTTAATTACGCCACCGTCTGTTCTCATTAGATTACCTGCTCGACCAACCAGCACTCGTGAAAATGTGAAAGAGACATTCCGTGTCGCCTTCATTTGTACTAACTTTTATTTGACAAATAAAAAGTATCCATTACAAATAATTGTAAACTGTATATCTTATATAGTACACACATCGTGATTCGAGCGAGTTTGTGGCTCTCTCTCTCTCTCTCTCTCCCTCTCGTTCACCCATATACATCTTCATTACTCGTGTACAACTTTCTCACTCTCTCTCTTTCTCTCCGTGGTTCGATCGTTCGCGGGTTCCAGTCAAAAACTTTCTTTCATGGGGGTTGTTTCCATCTCCGCGCTCACAAGCACACATAGACGCACCTAATTTTCTTCCTCTCACGCATTTCGTGTGTGGGTGTGTCGTTCAGCCGTGTGTGTGTTCACCTGTCCCGCGTGCGATTGTCGCGCGAATCGCGGGTCGGAGGGTTGAAGAACGTTTTGAACGATCATCCCTTCGAAACAAGGGATTTTCCTTCATCCCTTCCCCAAAAATGATTTTTCACAGTTCTTTCTTCTTCACAAAAGATTCTTCAACCACCCTCACCGCCGACAATCGAGATCAAGGCGAGATCGAGGCGAGATTCCACGCGGAACGTGTCTAGTTGGCCACGCAACCTGTCATTGGAAATGGGGACGTTGTGGCTTCATCATTAAACCTAAGAGAATGCAGGTCCGTTCGAGGAACAGTCGGTCATTACATTGAGATGCGTAAAAAAATGCCCTTTGTATAGCAAGTTACCCTGGCAAGGAGGGACTCTGGATCCATCTTAACCCTCATCCGTCCCTCGTGTCAATCTGACACAGTTTTCCCGAAATAAGTCATACTGTTCTGCCATTTGTAGGTAAATTTAAAACCTAAGATGTAAATGTTAACTCATCAATTTGAATAAAAAAACCTGTTTACCATGTTATCTAATCGATGAACTTCATACAGTGACAGTACTTACGTGCAATTTTAATATTGTGAGAAGGCATTGATTACTATTAAAATTGATCAAATATGATGACAATTAATGAAGAAAATTCTGAGGAAGAAATCAAGCCTCAAGCAGTAAGCCTCAAGGAATATTTAACATCTCCAAGACTGACAAACACTAAAATTCATGAACGAGATTATAGAAGACCTCAAGCAGTAAAAATAAAATATTTAATGCAAGATGTAGGAAATGAGAGGGAAGAAGAAAAAAGTAGCTATTATAGAAGACCTCAAGCAGTAAAAATAAAATATTTAATGCAAGATGTAGAAAATGAGAGGGAAGAAGAAAAAAGTAGCTGTAAGAAAAAGATACTGCCCAGAAGATTAGGTCCACTCTCAAGCAGAGAAGTTATAGTCAAGAAAACTCTTGTCAAGAAAAGTATGCTTCCCATTTATTCTTCTGAAATCATAGGTAGTAGATTAGGACAAAGCATTGTTAGGCACAGTAGGAATGCTACTACAGAATCCCAATGTAAAATAACATCTAGCGAATGCAAAAGTGTTCAAAATGCGAGCCTGAATATAAATAATCTAACTTCTGCGAGCTCTTGTAAAATTCCAAATGCGAAACTGCTTGATTTTAAATGGGATCTGAACCACTGCGTCGATTTGGCACCAAGGAGCAGATTCAGTTCGTGAATTGAGGGACGGACAAGGGTTAAATCTGTTTTGTTTGAATGATTTGTTCGCGATGAGAGTGTACGCAGCATTGGAGGATAGAGGAGAGAGAGGTGTAAGGGGTGCTGCGAGATTCCCTCGGGACTTGGCGCTATCCTTAACCCGTGAACTGAATGTTTACAAGTGAACGTAGTAGTGCGAAAGCGGTTTCATCGTTGTGTTCAGCGAGAGACACAGAAGTAAGTACGGAGACACACGCGCGGGTGTTGCCATGTAATTTCGAGAGAGTCGGACGAAAATGAATCAGAAGACTACAGGGTCGTGCACAGTTGACGAGTTAAGCAGCCCTTCCCGCGGTTGATAGGGTCTGGAAAGGTAAGAGGACGAGTTCGTTCGAAGTTTAGGCTCGTGGAGTTCTCACGCGGCGCACGTACGTTTCGAAAATCCGCGGTTCGGCACGCAATCCCTGAAAAGGCGCACTCGGATGTCCGACATCTTGGACGCGCGAGGGTCTCCGGAGACTGCGACATAGTTGCGAGAACAAAAAGGCTCCGGAAGATCAAAAGAAATCTTTGCGAGTGAGCATCAAATGATTGCATAAATTCGTGTCCGATTTTGATAGGTGTCGCAAATTGTTCTGCGCGAAGGAACCATTCTTTTCTAATTGTAGAATTATATAATTGATTATTATATATATTATTATTATATACATATATTAATAATAATAATATATATATTAGTATATAATATATATTATAATGTATATAATAATGTATATTTTATTTTCAAATCGGACATGAACTTCTGCAATCTGCAAAAATAAAATAAATTCGGTTAGGACCCAAGACTCGAGAGGGTTGCAGAAATGAGTACCACGCCTTATTTTCGTTTGTGTATTTTCTCCTCGACGTATGCCAGTCATCATGTCGAAATACGAAAGCTATAACTAAAAGCTGATACGAAATAATCACGCCATCTTTGTTCTCGACCGACTTTGCCGCTTATGGTCCCCGTACGACGGCTCGTCGGACATCGGGGTGTTCCGTTTCAGACCTTTTAGACCAAGTATTCGATGTTCGGTACGCTAAGCTTGAACAGCATCGAACGAGACCACCGATTCAACCAATAGAATTTCTGAAGCGACGTGTTTTCTCGTTGCTCGTGTAAAATAGACAGCGACTCTGCGGGTTTCGTCGCTTCTCAAGCTGAACGTTCCAAGTGGCTTCTTAAACGTGTACTTAATAACTTTCTATGCACAGTGTCAGACTTCGTTGCAAGTGAATTCATTTTTTTTTCTCTTCCTTTCGTTCGTTCTGTTACATTTTTTGATTCCATCACTCCGCGATTCGTCAGCCCGATGGTGCTTCCTATATATTTATCTTCTCTCTCTTTCCACGCTCTCTTATTATAATGCTAGGACACTTAACGATTCTATCGCGCGAAATTATTAAGGAGACGCCCGTTATTAACGCGCGCTCGATATCTATGAATAAAGGGTGTCATTAGTACAAGAGACTTGGGGGAGGGGAGTGGAATATAATTAATGCAAAATTATTCTTATTGATAATCGTACAGTAATAATAATAATATAATAATAATAATAATAATCATGATGCAACAGCAGAAACGTGGTACGTGGCGATTAAGGAAAGGGAAAGGATATTTTTGTTAGTGGTGTCGTTCTACATTCATCTTCATCTTGCTCTCTTCGTCTTTATCATATCTTTTTTTCTCGTTTTACCATCTGTTCGATATTCACTTCTTTTTTTCATTAATATGTATATACAAAATTCCTTTCGCTTACTATAATAATCCTATCTCAGTTTCCTCTCTCGGCGGTCCGTCCCTTCCTTTGATTTAGTCGCAACATTTTCCACTGATTCTTAGCTCATCGGCCTTCACACCTTTTCGCTACGGAAACCAATACGTCGCGGCGGTTTCTCCACGTTGGGAACGTCAAGTACTATACGAAGGATCTGTTTCGTAAATTGCTGCGCGAACGATGCGATGTTTACATTTGTTTTGATCATATATAATATATGTGTATAAATGATTTATATACACGTATCTCGCGGAAGGCTTGACCACTCGGAAGGTTCCCGTAGCGAGAGGCAGAAGGAAAATAGTAGACAATGATGTGTGTATTGTGTGCGCTTTAAAAGTCGTCGCTCCGGTGGACCGTCGTGTTTCGACGGTCTCGTGGATCCTCCGATTAAAAGGGGGAGAGAAAAAAAAAATAAACGCAAGGGGCAGGAAATAAAAGGAGGATAAAAAATAATTATCAAAGCTCGCGCGGAGCCGTCGACAAAAAAGTTACGACGCGATTACAAAACGATCAAAAACGTGGCGAGGCGAAAAAAAAACAAATAAGAGAAACGCATAATGCGGGAACGATGATTTTTTTTAGTTTCATTTTAGGCGTTGGAACAATGCCTTTTCTTTGGCCTTTTTTGGACGAGGATCGTTGATTCTCAATGGGAGAGAAATATATGTCTCTCGCGCGCGTTTATGCGTGTTCCGGGTTTTTTACTTTTGCTCGGTTTATCGACGGGTTCATCGAATCAAATGGAAATTCTCTCCTGGTTGAATCCGATTCTTGGCTTTTCTTCCTGAGAGAGGCTTTGTTCATCCGGTGACGCGCGATCACGCGCAAATTGTTAACGGTGTTCCAGTTTCCACTTCTTCTTCTTTTTATTTTTGTTTACTCGCGCGAATATGCTTGCCCGTTTGCGAAGTATCCTTAAAAAAATTACAAACGCATCTTTGGCTCCCCCCGAATGCTTCCTTCACCACGTCCTAATAATGGTCTGCATTCTCGTGCACGCTGCAACAGAAGAAACACGCATTGTCAGACCCCCTGGTTCATACGTTGTGAAAATTGTACAGCATTTTATATTTTAGGTTGTTAACTGGGTGGACAATTTAACACAACTGATTAGAACAATAGAATTCCACACATTAGTTGTCGAAGAATTAGTCGATTAACGTGTTAACTGATCTACTGTGTTCGATATGATCCTCTAGGAAAATTTAGCTTTTCTAACTATTTTTCTGCTTGAAAAATTTCACAAAAGCGATATAGACGCAACTAACTGAACAAAGTACAAATACTAACTGACTTGATAAGAATCTGCAAATGTATATGCGATAAAATAAACTATTCTCTTATTCTTTCTAATCTATGTAAATGGAACTTTGCATAAAAGTTCTTGAAACTTAATCTTCATACATTATCGACAAATTGCACGCTTGCTATGAAAATAACACTTTGACTGCCAAAACTCTGAAACACTGAATATGCTAGAGTAGAAATTCATTTTTAACCCTTTGGACTCGACGCAATTTTAATTCCAATTCAAGGCATTTCTTTCAACCCAGATCATCTTTATTCTATGCAATCTTTTAAATTGAGTCTGTTTTTTCATATAACGGTTGAGCTTTTTACAATTTATAGAATACAGACGAATTCACCATTCGAGTGCAAAGGGTTAAATCCAGACAAATAATTCGTTTTCCCATTTCTGGGAGACACAGCACTCAAAGTGTTAGTCGGACCGAATAAATCTATAGTCGTGATCGTTCTAGCGTCTAATTATAATACAGATAAGATCTCCCAAGCTGCACAACGCGAAGACAAGGTCGTTCGTAATCTGCGAGCAAATCGGGTCCGCAGGATTGATGTTAATTCCAAAAGCAGGTCTCGGAAGCCGACGATCGCGAGTGCCTTCGTAGGATGATTAGTGATTCCTTGTTACATCGAAAGTAGAACAACAAAATCACTAGTCTTCCATACAACGGCACTCGATTAAATCCCCGAACTGCGTTGATCTAGCAGATCTTCGCTCTCATCCACTCCGCAGGCTCTCGTCTCGAACATTGTTCCTCCACCATCGCGCGAGAGGTTACACAGTATGTAACAGCCTTCAAGGCCACGTACAGGCTTCTCATACTTCCCCCTTCCTTCGTTTGGTTAGTAGAATTTGTGTTAATTTCTTCGTGCGGGATGGAGATGACACGATGCGAATTAGTTGCGCTGGACTCGAGGATGATATGTTGATTGTTACACGCATTTATATGCCATGACAAGCGAGAGATGTTAATTGTGAGACATCGACAATGTTATCTGAAGCGGTTTCTCATTGCGTTGCATGTACATAACTAACAATACAGCTTAATTTTTGCATGAAAAGTCAACGAGCCTTAACACTAAACCTACCACATAACCGGTCACATAACCGGCTCCAGATTTTTTATTTCACAATTATTGAAATTGTAAAGATGCTTTCGTGGTAAATAATTAAATAAATAAATACATTTAATAGCGGAGATATTGTAATATGAACCGCACATAGTTCAATTAAATTAGAGCTCGGTAGGTTTAGTGTTAACTTGTTATCTGAAAGAGCCAATCTGCTTCTCTCGAGCATGTTCTCTATGTTCTCTATACAACAGGGTACGTCATACTTAAGCTTATTACGATGTGTAATGTCTATTTAACAAATTAAACTTTGTATGAAGTTGTGTTTGCCACTTATTCCAATCGCGCATCCTAACAATTATTTAGCATTTTTAGGTCGTGAACGACATTCGCTCAACGACTTACTGACATAACAATGTCATCATAAATATTCTAGTGCGACACCACAAGGTAGCATTTATACGTGGTAAACGAAAATGTTGCAAATGTCGTACGATACATTCTCAGCAAACTTTCAGTCGTTGCAAGCGTCTCTGAGTATAGTGATACGAAACTCTAGCAGGAATGGAACGGGCGTAGATAATTACCTCTGCTGAAGCAGGTACTGGGCCATTTGTATCTGACTGGGTAATCCGGTAATGGTGATGATACGATCGTTGCTACCGGACAACGGTTCATCTATAGTAATGCCGGCTCCACTGTCCGATCTGATTTTCCGGATTCTGGCGCCTCCTTTGCCAATAATAGCACCGGCGAGCTGTCGTCGCACAACAAATAACGAATTAGCTCTACCGCCAACGATATTACACGTCGCGATATATTTCTAGCTTCTTCAAACATCGTCTACTTACGTCTTTAGGAATGGTGACCTGGGTGCTAGTCTTGCTACCACCCATGTTGCCTTGGTTGCCCTGGTTATTGCCACCCATCGGAGGGCCGCCCATTCCAGAATTTCCACCTCCGCCCAAACCGTTCGGTGCTCCTCCTTGCATGCCCCAGCCGTCGCCTGAACAAAGTATACCAATTACGTGAGGGATTAAGGGCTGACGAATGAGAAACGTTCACGCGAGACAGTTTCGTCAAATAACGAGGAACATTCTCATTTTTTTGATCGAGATATTCTGTACAGAGTCTGGAACAGGCTACCTCGGTTGTTATTATACAAACAAACTTGTGTAAGCAGTTTTTTTAGAGGTGATGAAGGTCAACTTAATGAATTTTTGCATTGTTTGCTATTAAAACTCTGAACACCCGGTACGTTCAATAGAAGTATATATAGTGAAGGGTATCTTCTAGATCCTTAAGTTCAGCATTCATCTTAATTTGAACCCAAGTAGCAGTATCGTATTTTTTAAGTAAAATTTTAAAAGCAAATTTACAAAACACTGTATTCGGTATTTTCCATGTACTTTAACTACAAAAGCCTCGACGCTGCTCGCTGATAGACAGCGGATCTTTACGCAAAATAAGAACGTTCTACCTAATTTTCAACAAGCTGGAGTGAAATAGAAAATTGTTTTCTTACGTGATACGTCTAATAGGTTGAAAATAGTATAACAGTGTTTTTAAATTCTTCTAATGTTTTCACTGTTTTAAATTACACCTACTCATTTTTGTCATAAATGCATCAAATCCGCTGTCTACTGACAACAACCGAGTTACAATTCTGTCCAGATACAAAATGCACTCTGTACTCGAACTCCTCAAGTCTAATATTCTTACCATTATAGTTTCCACCCCCGTATGGTGGCGGGCCGCCTCTGTTGCCACCATATCCGCCTCGACCGCCGTCGTAGCCACCACCACCGCCACCTCCGCTCCCACGATTGCCTCCAAAGCCGCGGTCGGGTGGCCCGCCAGACATTCCACCACCTCCGCCGCCCCCACCACGAGGTCCACCTCGAGGTGGAGGTGGAAAACCACGGTTCATATCACCTGGTCCACCGCCGCGGTTGTCGCGTCTCGGTGGCATACCTCCGCCACCACCGCCACCCCCGCCTCCGCCGCCACCTCGACCTCCCGGTCCTCCGAAACTACCCCCTTTGCCCTGGCCACCCTCACCGCTGCCATAGCCGCCGTAATCGTCGGCGTAAAAATCATCGAAATTGTGCGGATCGTACGGATTGTTCACGCCCTTCAAGGGAGACTGAAAAAGAACAAAGAGGAATAAATACAAGTTCAATGGTACAGTGAAAATAACACAAATCTGTGCACTTACTGTTTTAATAGTGGCGATCAGCTCGCGAATACATTCGATGCACGTGTTCGGCTTGCCGCAGATGCTGATCAGCCGATCCGTGCTGTGGGGGCAGCAGTGCGAGTAGATCTTGATCCTCGCGCCAGTTTTCTGCAACAGAAACAACAACGTCCAGTCAGATAAATTGCACGCACGACACGGTAAAATATGACACGGCAAAATGCGAGCGCTCCTATCGCAATTAAAGAAATTTTCCACTCCGCGCACCTGATACGCCCTCATCGACCGAGAGCCAAGCAACAATCGCGGAACAATCTACTTTCCGGCGCGGGCCTCCATCTTCGGATAACGAAACGTGCAAACGGGATCGGTTCGTTTCGAAAAAGGTTAATTATTTCTCGATAATACAAACATGGGGTTTTCAGTAGTCGAAAGCGCTAGATAAAAGATCAATCTAGGCCGCAATCGCCCTCAAAAGTAATTTGCATTATACGAAAGCATAAAGCTGTGTATGCAACTATTCTATATATGCAAATTACGCCTTCTAAACGTAAAAATAAGACTTTTCAGAGAAATGAAACAATCCTAGAAACGAGTCTACCCCCTTAAGGGTATCATCAATGCGAATGTATTAAAAATCATGGGGGAGGGGGAGTTAATTTCGCGTCTTATCGAGACACCGCGGCGCGGCAATCCGTAGAAAGTGAAACCTCTCGCCGCGTTTCTCCGTTCGATAACTCGCCGCGGAGCAATTGTTGGACGACGATGGCCGGATCGCGTGCTACAAGTTGCTTAAACACCCGGGAGTCCCCCTCCTGATGTGCTCGAGATCGTGCACTCGGAGACAGGGTCGAGTTAAAGGTGGCGAACCTGGCCATTCGGTCACCTTTAATCTCTTCCTCGTCCCCCCGAGCACTCCCACCTCGTCGACCAATGCGTGTTCTCCTTCTGCAGGGCACAGGCTAAAAAACGGCTCCAACGCAATTATCGTTCGTGAGAAAAATATCATGAGAACATTCCTAAAATACATTCTTTATATATTCTTGCTTCGAGAACATTTCTAAAATATATTCTTGCTTCGAGAACATTTCTAAAATACATTCCTGATATATTCTTGCTTCGACAACATTTCTGAAATCCATTCTCAAAATTGTAGACCGGTATAAATTCGTCGGACATTTAATTAATTGCTGTTTCACGTTCAGACAGATGATTAATTGAATGCGGTTTTATTACGCAATCTGCGCTACCAGTGAATTTTTAATCTAGAGCGCCCCTTCAGCACGAGGGTTGAGCATCGAAACAAAGTTGCGTCGCGTGATTTTTCTTGGGATTAGTGTTATTATTTGCGGCGATAAGGCGGGTGGAGATCGTAACCGAGCCGCAAAACAGGGAGCGAAACGAGGAGATGTAAAGATAACGCCGTACCCATGTTACGGGGGCGGGGGCGGCTAATGGCACGTTCGGTGCCACGGCGTGATCGCTACCAGTTGGACGGTAGTCGAAAGAGTTTCTTAGAAACTGTCGAATCTACTGCACTTAAATTTGCATGACCCATCCCCAATCTCTCCCTATCACTTAGTGCCTCAGCCTTCATCTAAGTAGACAAGAAAAACGAATAAGATAATACTGAAGTAATCGTGCAATTTTGGCGGTGGTTAAAACTTTCAGAAAAATCGAATCTGAATGCTAGTATTTTCAAGAATTCTTTTAAAACTCTATTTACTTTATATTCTTCGTATATTGATTGAAACATACTTATATTACCATTAAATAACTGAAATAAACCTGCTCAGCATTGTGCAAGGAATATCTGCTCGGAAAGTTATCCGATAAATCTAATATTTTGAATTTCGAGGTTTCAAAGAGTTCTTATTTGAGGGAAAAAAATTTTTATTGTAATTTGATAGTCGAAAAATTGAATTTTGAGAGGACTAATAGGTAAGCTGAAGGACTCGTTGATAAAGGTAGGACTCATCGTTGGACTATTTGTCCAGCTTCTGATGGCAGGAGGTAACTGCCGCGCAACAAATAAAATTTCAGCGACAAATAAAATTTCACTACTTTCGTGAAAATCCTATTACGGTGGTTTTGTCGCGACATCCCATTCACGGAAGGATTGCGGAAAGGTTTACTTTAATCTTCGAAGAGAATCGAGGTTTCGAAGTTCCGTTCGTTTACAGCGCAGTGCCAGTTTCTCGATTACCACCGGACTACTCGAACTTCCAGCTCCCCGAGCCGTTCAAACGAGACACCCCTCTAAGCCTCCGGACGTAGTTCAAGCGCAAAAAGATCTATTCTTTGCCTTTGACGGTGTAACGATTAACTTTCGTTGCATTCGACTCGTTTGCTACCTCCTGGAACGCGAAGAACCCGCTCGACCGTCGAACTCGAGGAAAAACTTCGTCGACAGCTGCCGAGAGAGTGATTCAAAGCTTTCTTCGCTGGTTTTTGCGAAAATTCGCTTCCGTCCCTTCACCGTAATGCACTTTATTCTAAACCTCTTCGCAACTATTCGACGATCGTTCCTCGTTGAGATATTTACCGAGGTATTGTAGGGAAACAAGAAAATTTACGTAAGATAGATATTAAATGAACTACTCGGATCGACTGTGCTAATATGCGTGTCAAGGTTGACCACATTTTGTTCACTGGAACGATAGTGAACGATAGATTATACATATATATGCAAACATAGAACTTATAAATATGTGTCTAATTAAATTGTTAAATAGTAAAACCTTTCGCAAGAAATCAGATAATACTTGAACTTTATAGAATTTGATTTAACTGTCGAAATGACTTGAACATTGTCGCTGATATGACTTAGTCTGCTTAAGCTTTAGGTCAGACAATTTTTCATTCAGTCCTCAGTGTAATAAATTATTTGGAACACATTTTATATTTACACGATATGCGTTTTTATTAAAATCAAATAAACCAAACTCTGACTGAAAAAAGGAGCACTGAATTGTTCGCTATATATTTCATATTCATATAGAATTTTCCTTTTTGACGTTCTCTCAACATCATAAATAAACGGAACCTGTATTTTCAAATTAGTTCAATCACTTCCACTTGTCTCGGAGAAGATAGAGTGTTGGCCTCAGTAACGAGGGGGTTCTGATTTCGATTGAATTTTAATTCAGTGCCTCGCAGCAATTGAATCGAAGAATCCGTAGATGAACAGGTAGGAAGATGAACAATCAGCCGAGAGGTGCAGATAGAGAGGAGGCGAGTTAGCTCGTCCTCTCGGGCAGGAAGACTAACTTCGAAGGAGTTAAACTCGATAGAAATCTCGTCGACGTTAACGATTCCAAGATTTTCCCAATCGGAGTCTCCGCAGACAACGAAGTTACAACAACTCGATTATAATCGATCGCGGAGCCTGTTAAAACGGCATCGACGTCCGTCCCGATTCGCCGGGACAACAACGGCCGTCTATAGTTTAATCACTAATTAATTAAGCGCCGAAGAATCGGGAATGAGTGCTCCATCTCGTACCGGAAGTTTCGCGAGGAGGGGGCGGAATGTTTGAGCGTCCTCCTCGGATCGGAGGATTTATAAATAGGGGAAGAAGGGTGCTCGTCAAATTCAATTGTTTATTAGCAGATAGTAACTTTCGAGAAAGTTTCGAAACTCTGCGGGAACTACCAGTATTCTTGATGCGGGGATCCAAGAATATTTAAACTGATAATCATTCATTTAAAGAGAGTATGCTGCATTTTCAATCAATCATCAATTTTTTTGAAAAATTCTTTTAATATTTCTGGTCACAAGTAGCAAAATTATTGTGCACTTTTATGTTCTCGTATCATCCCAGATTAATTGTGCCCATAAGTATGAACATGGTCTAGACTGCGAATCTTTATGCATTTATAGCAAAGTTGAGTAGATGAAATTCAAAATTGTTGGGAAATCTTTAAAATTGAAGATGTCAATATATGATTTCTCCTCTATTAAAATCATTAAGGCAAGAAATGACATTTAATTTAGTTTCTATTCCTTGCAATCGATACAGACGATTTTTATTTTGCATACAGATAACTAAATTAAACATTGGACAATGTAATTTTTAGGATACTGTGTAAAATGAACCGTTAGACATTATATGGAATTCATTTAGTGTTAATATTTGTTTCAAACAAGAAATATATGACTTAGAACCACTTTCATAATTATGGGCACAGTTTGTATTTGCAGTATAAAAATATCTATTGAAACTATACATTGCACCGTCATTTAATATCGTAGAAAGTATTGGTGACTGTAAAGACTATTTCGAAATATAATATTTCAGACTAGCACAGCAATATTCATGAAGACAGGCGCTACATGTAATTTTTCTATTAAATATCAATAATTGGTGTTAAACGTTTCGATAATACATTTCCGCTTGTAACTGGAAAACAGAAACTGATATTTGCAGAGATATTCGCACGTTCGTAACCACGTCTCCGTGACGTCCGCAGGTTTGTATAATCACTCTATGCACATTGTTATTCCAAAGTATCACAGCGTGACAACTATAAATGGAATATGTACAATGTCAACGTGGGTGACTAGCAAGAATGTTCACAAAAGTTAACGCGACAGTGGGATACGTCACAGATTGCAAAATGGCGTGGTTTCAGCAATATTAAACTGGGTTAACGGATTAGAAAAGGGATACGCGGCGTGGGATTAGCGAAGGATTGCGTTATTTGGATCAGTGGAGCATCGACGAATTAACGGAGAATCGAGTTCATTTAAACAAGGAAAAATGCGGGATGGGAGAGGAGAAAGGTGGCGCATCGTTGAGTCCACTAACTAAGTATCGCGTTGCTCGGTAAACTGGAGGCTTAATAAGCGTCGCTCATTAACCGAGGAAACCCTCTTGCGGTTATTTGTTCGGGGTGGAAGATAATTGCCGGATTTTTGTTACTTTTCATCCCCTCGGAGATCCAGCCGGCTGAGCAAACGTGTACCAATAACCAGCCCCCAGCCTCTGTGTGTGTGCGTTTTGACAAATTGTATTTCGGAGACCGGTGCCGATAGTTTCAACAAGAATTCATTGATCGGCGGACGCAATTCCATTCTGTGCAAATGACCGTTGGACGCGTATTGCGTACCACAATACATAAATTTGCATCAAGTCACTATTTCAAAGCGACCGAAAAGAAATCCGACGCATCGTTTCCAGTACGACACGAACCGCACTAGAGTCATCTTCTTCTTTGGAAACCAAGAGGGAACTGCGATCCAGAGAAAATCCAGGTGAGAGTCGAAATTGTCAGTCCTCTGATTTTGCTACTTTGTTCTATGTTGTCTTGTAGGGACTTTATTTTCAATATTAAAGAAAGAATGAAATTTCTGTCTGGCTCTCGTCTATTTCAATCGGTAGAAAGATTCATGTACAATCAAACAAATTTACCAAGATTGTCGATCCTCTCTGATTTTGCTACTTTATTAGATATTGTCTTGTTGGGATATTATTTTCAATATTAAAGAAAGAATGAAATTTCTTACTTTGTAGAAAATGCTTACTTTGTAAGTTTGTTTGATCGTGTATGAGTCACTGCAAATACACGTAACAGAGATTAAATACAAGCAACCATTACGTCGAATCGTTACGTGATCTATATGTTGCTCCAGCAGATAATGGTAATATCATGGCAATAATATATTTACTAATTAAATTAAATACTTCCGTGTGTTTTACATTTTACGATGCGCTTTCTCTTTTCATTCGCGGATTCTCAACAATTTCTATAATCGATTGATTGTGACCCTGATACAATACATAACTCGAAAAGAATGAAAATTTTTCATTCAAGTCTTCAGAAAACGTGTATTCGGAACTTGCACATTGAGGGCAGCATGGGATTAGTAGAATTCTCAATCGCCGGAAGTAGTTCGCGTCACGATGACACAGCGTTACTTCGATTTAGGTTTAGCGTTTTATCGGAAAGAGCAGCAATCCCGTGATAGATTCGAAAGAACAATATCACAGAGAATCTGTCTCGTCGAGTGGCCTAGCTGAGTCATGCGCGAAGAAGCGCATTATAGTCACTGAAATCCAGAGATCATGGCTTCAACCGCGTGTTAAACATACACGTGTGTCGCAAGACACGTGTCTCGGTGGAAAAATTACAAAATCGGTTTGCGCAGTCAAATCAGATATTATTTGAAGTAAATACAATTAATATTTCAATTAATTGCCGACTTGCGCTGATCTACACTGAGTGCATTTGCATACGCGAGACTCTGCTAGAAACGGAGGGGCGCCTCGATCGAGAAATCGACTTTTTCAAGCTGCAGACAGTAGGAAGGTCCTCCGTCTGACGTCACAAGCAACCAATGGCCCTGACAACTTCGCTTTTCTTCTTCCGGGTGTCAGATGCCCCTGTTTTCCCTTTCAAAGCGCGGTCTTTCAGCTGCACGGCCTTTTTTATCGCGATCGAGACCCGAAACCGCAAGAGATCCTTCGCCTCATAGATCGATAAACCGGTTCGACTACTACTAACATTTTTGCCCGTCCAGATCTACGCTCGACTAACGGGACAGCTTCAGAAGAGATGTCGCAGAAGTACACGCCGCAAGAAGTGGCCAAGCACAATCGTGAGGAGGATCTATGGATCGTGTACAAGGACGGGATCTACGATATCACGAAATTCGTGAAGGAACATCCTGGCGGCGAGGAAGTGCTGATCGAATTGGCTGGGAAAGATGGGACCAAGTGCTTCGACGAAATCGGACACACCAGCGAAGCTGTGCAGCTCAGGGAAACATATAAAATCGGCGTTCTGACGGAACCCTTCCCCGCGGAAATGGACGGGTCCACTGGTACGAAAGTATAGGTTATTCACTAATAATTTTAATATAACGAAAATAAAAATTGCACCTACTCATTTTTCTTATAAATGCATGAAATACGGAGTCTGATAATAATATTTTAATATAATGAAACTGATATATTAATTCTGTTAAAGTCCTCTGATATTTCCATTGTTTGAAATTGCACCTACTCATTTTTCTTATAAATGCATAAAATCCGGAATCAGATAATAATTTTAATATAATGAAAATAATATATTGATACTATTAAAGTCTTCTAATATTTTCACTGTCTAAATCGCACCTTTGCATTTTTGTCAGAAATGCATAAAATCCAGAATCTTATAAAAATATTAATATGTAGTGGAAATAATATATTACTTCTATTAAAGTCTCCTAATACTTTTACTATTTTAAATTGCATTTACTTATTTTTCATATAAATGCATAAAATCAGGAGTCTGATAATAATTTTAATATAAAGAAAATAATATATCGATACTCGTAAGTTATCTAATATTTTCACTGTTTAAATTGCACCTTTGCATTTTTGTCAGAAATGCATAAAATCCAGAATCTTATAAAAATATTAATATGTAGTGGAAATAATATATTACTTCTATTAAAGTCTCCTAATACTTTTACTATTTTAAATTGCATTTACTTATTTTTCATATAAATGCATAAAATCAGGAGTCTGATAATAATTTTAATATAAAGAAAATAATATAACGATACTCTTAAGTTATCTAATATTTTCACTGTTTAAATTGCACCTACTCATTTTTGCCAGAAATGCATAAAATCCGGAGTCTAATAACAATCTTAATTTCTGTATCCAGAAGATCCAGAGTCGAAAGATGGCCTTGAAGAGGAGCCTTGGGACTACAAGCCACCGAAGAAAACTTCGAACCCCTCCTATTTTCCGACGTTAGTCGCAGCCGGCTTCGTCTTCTACGGCTTCATCATTTATTACCTCTGGTTCTCGTAAGAACCGGACATTGCTCAACCTCGGCGAAAAGTTGAACGACAGGCAAAACGCGCAGTTGTGTCTAATAAAATGTTAATTTATATCGAGATACAGTATTACTTGTATGCGATTTTATGAAACAGAACGGAGACGGTGCACACGGTTATTCCAGGATAGATTAAACAGTAATCGTGCCAAACAATCTTGCGCGCGTATATTTTTCATGCATTGACAACTATGAGACAAATCAAACAAACTCGTGTCAGATTTGCTATTTCACTATTTCTGACATATCGCAAAGATATCTTATTGAAAATTGTAGATCAAACTAATTTATTTTGAAAACATTCGTGCAGATAGATAAGCTGCGATAATGTCGACAAGAAAAGTAGAAATAGATCATTTCGATCGCTCGGAAATTGCAAGATCGAACTGAGTGATTGCAGAAGATCGTGCTCGATTTGCAAGTAAAATGCAAGCGGTTACGTAGTACAAACGAATATTATTGTCAATTATCAATGTGCGTTATGTAGACATTTTGTTTCTTACTAAACCTTGAGGTGTAAAAATCGAATACAAAACTTTTGCAATCATTCAACTATTATAGAGAAGAGTTTGCCTCAGCAACTATGCTGAGGAAAGTAAACATTTTGCGGAACGTCCGCAGTCTTTTGATAATGCTGCGCAATCATGCTAGCGATACGGCGATCGTAGTAGCCAATCTGATTGCTCCATCTGGATTTCGAGTCGAGATACATGGATGGTTCAATGAACTTTGCGAGAGGAATACATACATGCACTCCTGTCCATAAATCACCGAACACTTAATTATCTTCAACAAAATGGTAATTAACGAGTACAAGCTTTCAGCTTGATTTTATTGTTTTATTTTGATTGGATGTAGCTATTATACGATAATATTTCAATGCTGAATTAAATATATGAAAAAGAAGATTGAGAAATTGTGATCATAGGCAGCTCTAGAAGCCAAATTAGAAAACAATTACCCCACTTAGATTTTCAAAATCAGAAAATATAAGAATAATAATTAAAATTTAGAAAATAAAAATGGTACTCACTAATTTTTTAAATCAAGTCTGACCAAAATATCCTATAAGTACCATTTTTGAAAATGTCTGCATCCAAATTTGAATAAATGCCCGGTGCACCTTTAAGCTAGTTTTCCGCGAATATCTCGGAAACTAAGCGTACGGCCAAAGGAAAGGAAGCGTACGGCCTTCAAAGGAAAAAGTTGTTCAAAATATCGATTCCTACAACAAATCCAAAACTGATCGAAATCGAAGATGTTCTGCAGTGTTACCAACAGCGAAGCTAGAGAAAAAGCGGCAAGGAGGATGAGTTCAGACTCCGTTAGACAGATTATCTTCTGGTAAGTAATATAATCGCGGCCCGGCGCAGAAGTTTGCTCGTATAACGCGGGGAACCGGGGAAAAGGAGAAGGAGGAACTATGTTGTCACCGTGACTAGGCAATTCTCAGCAAGGAATGGCTTCCATTCCGTCTGCAAACTCTTTCCCTCGCGCCAACTCTCCTATTTACGACCTCGAGTAGTCGGAACATTTATCTTGCGAACTCCCGATACGGGATTATTACATTATTGATGATTAACTGGCGAGGGAACAGTCCAGGCACTTGCAATAATTACGTAACGACGCATAACAGATCGGAAAACGCATTTCAAAAAGAAACAGAACTTCGAGTAATACTAATTGCCTCTGATCGACCTACATTTGTAACTTTCTGATCTGATAAACAGAGTTGTGCAAACAATTAACCGTATTACATGTCATAATCGAGGTTATCAGAAAAACGCGGCTGCTCGCGTATGGTAGGATTATGCAAAACAAGCATACCGAATGCGAGCGAACAGCAATGAAAAGTAAACTATATACAGCGATCGGATTGTTTAAGAAAAAATATTTTATGGAACTATTATGCAACAAGAATATTAATAGTACTGTTTGTTAACAATGTGAGCTCATTTTCCTTCCACGTAATACCGTTAAACAAAATTTAAGGAAATTATTCACTTCGCATTTGCATGATTACGACAGAAATATAATTACCCGTTCGCATGATGCGTAAAGATATACAATATTCACGAAAGCTTCTCGAGCTATTCGCGAACGGCATTTACGTTGTAAAAATATTTTGTTTCTCCGAATTTGTCGCAAAACTTAAATTTCCCGCCGCGAGATCGGATTCGCCTTGTCAGGTGATCGCGTGGAGAATGACATCAGCCGGTAATAAAGTCTGATCCACATCGGACCAGAGACACGGTCAGCGCATTCCATACGCGCCGAATGCAGTCGCATGCGGCTAATGCAGTGTCCGCATACGATGATGCACCGTTGCCGATCAATACTTCGACGAACACGCTGATTTCGCGTCGCCAAGGTCCTGATGGAACCTGATCATTTGCAAAACGACAAACAGAAAGAACAGGAGGATCGAGTAGAGTCAGATAAAAGGAAGGAGCACGAATCGAGGGGAAAAACTTACCCCCTCTCTTAGAGACACTGACGTACGCGTCACGTGATTCGACAGCGGCGTAGAAGGGGAAGATAGAGTGGAGATACAAGTCTCAATCTGTCGACACTGGATCGACGTACCTCGGAAACCGACGAAACCTATTCTCGCGAGACCCGTTAGTCCATCACCGGTTTAAGCAAAAGAAAATTACAACGCGTTCTTCCAGCGAATACCAAGCTTTAGTAGAATTTCTGCAATTCCGACAGTAAACTCTAGTTCTTCTCCGCAAATTCCTATTGTACAAGCTCTGCCATTTTGTTTCTCCTCGAGCAAAACGCCGTGAACCAAAAAGCTGACCTAACTCGTCGGTGAGGCGGTCGTCTATTACACAGGGTAATTCGTGTAACTGTAACTGACTCTTTTCTAGTTGAGGTTAGAACAAAATGTTAATGTTTTTTTAACTTAAAACGCCCCTTCTTCGTGTAAAACTGTCTAGGATATTATTCAAATTTACCGTTAATTTTCCTTTAAATGACAGAAAGAAGAGATAATTGAACGCGTTAGCACTTTTATCTGCGAAAAGAGAACATAATTTTTACGATTAGATATTGAGCATGTTAAATAGCTTCGAGGACGAAATGTTAACTGATATATGAGGAAATTCATACAAAATTTCACAAAGTCATCGGGACACGTGAGCTCCGCACGGTTATCAGCTCAAATAATAACACATTGAACTCCGTTGGCAATGTTGTTGCCAGCCCGGGCTGCTATCGAAATACGGATTTCACCTACCGTTTATTGATAAATTGTTCGTTTATTCGACGTGGATGTGAACGAAGTCGGAGCGGATCGATTGAAGGCCGAAAAGTTGCACGGTGATTCGCGGATTACGACCGACATTTTTCTTTAGTACTCCGCGTAAATTTTGATGAAAACGGGAGTAGTCCGTAGAGGACGTAGAAATTGATTATGTCTGACTTACACGGTGGATACGCCTCTGATAAGATGCAAGGACGAAGATATGAACGCGATATACCGTAATTATTTGAAACGGTTCGAATTTTCAATATTTGTTAGACTGATTAATATTAAACTGCTGCGTACGGTTTTACAATGCGAATGTTACGAAACGCTTTGATCAAGACATTAACCCTTTGCAGTCGGAGTTCATTTTATGGATATGAAATTGATGTAACACCCCGTCCAACAGTTAAATGTTTAGCAATTGAATAATGGATTGAATAATATTTTGAATAATGGTAGAGCAATTTTTAGTGACGACTCTCTGAGTCAGTTACCACTCAGTTAAGATCCTAACAATTTTTATTCGATTTGTCAAAATCGACTGGTACATGTGCCCATAACTACGAAAGTGGTCTAAGTCAAAATTAAAAAAAAAAAAAATGATTCTATCGAGTAGATAAAATTGAAAAAATTAAAATCCGTTCCCGTAATTGACAGTGGCAGGATCAGAGTTAAACGGTCGGATCGTTCAAATTAATCTCGAAAAGCGTTCAAAATAATCGCCCACCTGCCCGATCAATCTCGACGTGTGATTAAACATTTTTGCGGCGATATTTATTGTAACTCGTATTTATCAGATACTCTCATTAATCCTGAAGTGGCTGATGACGTGTCCCCAGCTTCGATATGCATGGTAGAATTTTCACGATCATTCCGGAAGCAGGTCAATTTAGTTACTCAAGCCAATCTAGCTTGGCCGTGGCAACACACGGCACAACTAATATTTCATTGGTGCTGCTGAAATTATTTTTCAAGATTGAACCAACGCAGTAAACAATAATGTGGATCTACGACTCCGAATATTAAGACACTGTAACAAAGTCATGCGTCTATTGCGCGTTTCCAGCGGGTCCGCGTAGTAAATGAAGAACGATAAAAACTAAGGTAACAATTCCGTGATCGGCGTATCCACCGACAACAATGTATGTATGTAACGAGCGGGTGTCGCGCGTCGAGTAGGAGCCGAAGATGATAAGAGGCACGTGGTGGGGCAACCTCTAGAGGGGGCAAGGATAAAGCTGCTACGGCATGACCTGAATCGTAGCAGTGTTTGTGCCAGTGGTGGCTCGCGAAGAGCCTGTTCAGAGAGAGAGATAGAAGGAGAGAGAGGGGGGAGAGAGAGAGAGAGAGAGAGGAGAAACCAGTCCGCGTTGATTCGCTCGTTCGTGTTTCTTTCCCGCCATTGATCCTCCCTTCTCCGCCGGGCCGGTCAAAGAGCGCACAAAGGAATTCTAGAGGATCGACCGCCAGTCAGTCGGGCCACGATATATCAAGAGCGAGTGCGTTTCCAAGCCGTCACGCAGACGACGACGACGACGACGAAGACGAAGAAGAAGGTACGTGAGACGTAGCGCGGGTGGTGACCATTTCGCTGCCGGAAGTGAACAAAGTGGACAAGAGACTGTGACTTGTCGACATGTAGCGACGAATTCCAGTCGCGAGATCCTCGAATTCCACTGGTTGGCCGAAGCCAGTCGAGAGTATAGTGGCGCTCCGATCGACAACGAGCCGCGTCGACTCGATTCATCTGGTCTAACGAGCTTCTCGGCCGTTCCCCAGTCCTCCATTGTCGACATCTCGCAGCTACGAAACTGCCATTATCGCCCTGGAACCGAGCACTACCCGACTCTCTTCAACCGGCGTGAGCGATACACACAGACACCATATCGAAACCCCTTTTTCGGGATAATCCCCGTTCTCTACTGAATTTCAAACTCCTCCGATATAACCAGCCTATGTTTGCTATTCTGCGGCGTCAGTATATTTGCTCCGTCGATCGCTCAAGGCGAGTGTTTGGAGGCCAACGGAGCGTTTTCTTTGTCCGAACGAGTCGGGAGACGCGTCACGCGACGCCGGAACACGCTTTCGTTAATATATAAATACGCCGCCGTGAATTCCCGCTACGTATTTCATACGGGCCTTGCTTATTTCGTTCGTGCAAACCGTCGGAGCTGTTAACAATTGCTGTTCATTGATGGAGCGGTCTGCAAATTCTAGTTCAGTTCAGAAGTAATGTTGTGACAATTGATACTAGGTTCACGAGGTAAAAGTGACAAAAATTTATCCACGCGTGTCCGCGCGGTCCAACAATCGAAAACAAAAATCGCACGGTTTTCGTGTCCGAGCAGGCTCAAATATATCGCCCGACGGATCACCTCTGCGGCAAAGTGTACCGGACTAAGTAAACAACAGAACTCCGCGTCTCGACTTTGAAATATTCGTTAATAACAGATGCAATGTTTGAATTCGCCTGCCATCCGCGCTAGTCCAAGTTCGCTCTGTAAATCTAGCTGTGTGTTCTGTAGATACCACTATCAGCATTGCGTAACGTTAGCGCCAACAAGTTCTTCGAATTTATAGGAAAGTGGAAATTCTCCTTGATTCGGGATACATGGTCGTTTCGATGAAGCTCTATTTCCGCGTTTTATGTAAACTCATTTAACCTCAATTCTTTTTATCAAGAGAGACCTTGCTGACTACTTCTTGCTACGATTCCTCACAGTTTGCTATAATTTGTGCCGAGCACAGCACAGAGAAAGTTTCCTTTCGTAGATTCTGGAGCAAGAATCGAAGATAATGGGACTCGCGTCGCGGCTAGAGAGATGCAGGGAATCCTCTGACAAAGAATACGCAATGTCAGGCGACCTCCGCGTAATCGCGATCCACGCGTTCCCGCCGCTCTCGACCTCTTCGAGAAGCTAGATCGCGCGTGCGGGCTCTCTCGATCGTAAAGTGAATTTTTGCGTCGACTTTGCTCTCTTTTTTCGGCTGTTCGTACACCTTGCGGATTCGTAAATTTAACGACCGGAGATCGGCAATATAATCATTAATTGATTTTTCATGGTCACTGCCGGACAATATACGCTTTTCAACGATTCGATGAATATTCACGTTTCCGCTCGCCTTCACTTTGCAATTTTATTGTTTGAATATCTGCGAACCGAATTTGTTGGCAAAGGCTACAAGGATACTTCGCTCGAGTTTATTATGATATATGCGCGGGTAATCGTAAAATAAAGGATCTGAATATTAATTGGTCACGAACACCTTCGAGATAAGGTAGCCATGCGTCGATGAATATGAAAAAGGTGCACGGCTAGGTCGCTGGGTACGATACGATATATTTAAAGAAACTCCTCCTCATCTGCTATCAGTTCGTTCGTTATCAGCGACTTGGACGAGCGCGTTACATAATAACATGACCAAGTCCGTTCGTCGCGAATAAACCATTCGCGTAGAAACAATAAACAGATTCGCGATGAAGGAAGATCGGCAGCGAGGATAACGTACCGCGTATCGGCTATTTGTCGAGAGCAAACAAAATATCGATTCGCCGGTAATCGATTCGACATCCGGCGAACGCGAAATTAAATTCTGATGGATATCACGGTCCCCGCCTACCTGCCCCCACTCCCTCAAGATCGGATCCAATTTTTCGCGCAAGCGAGCTAATTGTTTTTGAGTTGCAAATTTAGTCGATCGAGAGTTAACTTTCAATTGAAACGCAAAAATTTAACGTTTCAAGCGTAATTATTTTATGTTGCATTAACACTAAACCTACTACTGCCGGTCAAATGACCGGTTTTATATTTTTCATCTTACAATTATTGAAATTATCAAGTTGCTTATATGTAAATTGATTCGACAAATTTCTTTATCCAAGCACATATTGTGATAAAAATTGTACAACATCTACATAAATAGAGCCTTGCCATTTTTGTAAGCTAATCATTTTAATTGCTTTTAGTGATCGGTTAAAGATAAAAATTTACTTATGTATGAGTCATAAAAACAGTAGACTTCGTATCTTTATGCACTTATTAAAATTTTCAAAAAATGCTGCAATATAAAATTTGGGCCTACAAAGCTATTCCATAGCACTTTCTCAAAATTTGTCTATAAAAATTGGAGATTGCATAAACATCCGCTACCAGATATGTGGAAAGTGGAGTAACCGAAGGTTAATGACAACTGAAAAGAAGCTGTCGATTGAAAGTGTGATTACCTCTAATTGCAGAGCACGATTACAGAAAGTACGAAATCGAATCGATCACTACTACATTTTAATCGGTAATCGGATTGAATTCTGCTGAATGTCGCTTCTACGTCAAAAACATTGGTATCTCGTGTATTCAATTTGTCAGCTTGTTGCGAAAACAATGACTTGTCTTTTCGACGCGAATATCCGCGGATCACGGAGATTAACGATCTCTGTTACGTCCCAGCGATTGAATTACTTAATCCCCCGGCGTTGCTTCTGATAGGGTATATGCACGTAATCCGCGGAAATTAGTAAACGGAATAATTAATCTGGTTGCTTTTCCCTCAGAGTTGTTCCGAGTATGAAAAATAAATCTAGATATATTTCTTCTTTGCTCGAGAACAGACTTCGCGATGACGATTATGACAATTACCGTGACGTCACTCCTATTATGACAGATATAGAGGTGTGTCGCAGTGTTCCTCTTTCGAAAATGTTCAAAAGACGCTACAATATAAAATTCGACACAATTTCGTAAGGCTGTTCCCATTAAAAATAGGATCTTACTTCATGCCACTTTCTTGAACTTTGTCTATAAAAATTGAAAATTGTATGAACAACCGCAATCCAGTAATAACACAAATCGGACTACACAATGAACATATTCTAAATTCTATTCTTACGTGTCCAACATTTAAAACGTAGAAGAATAAGTAAAATTATTAAGTGCAACTTTGTCAGCTATTTCTTTATGGGGAACTAACGAGGCCATTTTCGATCCGCAGGTTCACCAGGCTTAGAACCAAGACGAAAGGATGAGCGAGCAGAAACAGTACACGAGGAGCGAGGTCGCGAGTCTGAACGGCAAGGAGAAAACCCTGATAATCTTACACGACAAAGTGTACGATGTCGCGAGCTTCCTGAACGAGCACCCTGGTGGTGAAGAGATCCTGCTGGACCACGGTGGCAAGGAGAGTTCCGAAGACTTCGACGATGTCGGCCATTCGAAGGACGCTTTGGACTTGATGACGAAGTACTGTGTCGGCGAGCTGGTCGACTCCGAGAAGTCTAACAAGACGCCGAAATCGGGTTGGAAGTCGACCTCCGGTAAACCATTGGTGCCGAAAGAAGAGGAAGGGATGAACACCATGGTCCTGGTTGCCGTAGTTATTGTTTTCGCCGCCATCTTGTATTATGTGTACTTATAAATCCAAACGGAGGCTAGGGCTCGGGCCCGAAAACGTACGCGTGGTTTGTCTAGCCTGCTATCCGAGGCCTCCGACCGACTGATTGTCTTTCTACTTTTCTTCCTTTTCAACGACTGCTGTTGCACACTGTGGCGTCTACCTGGGTCCGTTTTGACCCCTCCTCGTCAAGCTCCCCAGATCTACAGGACTCTTTGAAAATCGTCGTACCATCCGAGAAGACATTCGAAACGAACATTCGGTAAAATATTCCAAAATTTTATCGATTGTTTTATCCTTTTCATGGTCTTTTCTGGTTATACAACGATCGTAAAACCGTCTTGTTCGTCGAGCGCCCGTTTTCGAAACGCGACAAGAAGCTTGAGTGACAAGAAGCTTTCGGATAGCATAGTCGAAACGCACCGAATTCGAAGGACAAACATTGTACAAAGTGTAGGAACCGATAATAAGCGCGTATCGAACATCTGTGCGTCGACCCTACGAACCATAATCTTCGATCAACGGAAACGCGTTTGTTTCTTGTTATTGTTATTTTGTAAAATAGAGCGGGAACGGGTGTGCTTGCTCGAGAAGCGTTAAATACATGTATTTCAATAGAACGAGTCGCTGCTTTCTTTCTCATCGGTTCAACCATGGATCGAATCAACCTAGTCACTGATCGCTAGACTGCGGATTTTATGCGTTTACGATAAAAATTATTACAAAAGTGTATCATCATCGACTTATTAGAATTATTTAAGGAGAGTAATTGATGCAGAAAATGTTCATCCAATTAATTGTTTGGAGTACTTCTAGGAAACGTTTGCTGCGAAGTAATAGTAAATGTGTGCGTTCAGTGGTTTTTGCATCGATTAATCATTACGTAATCGTTTCCCTGCACTTTCTAAAAATTTCTAATTTTTTTCGTAGATTATTTTCCCGTTACGCAAACATTTAGAGATTAGTCTGAAAGTTATTTAATCAAGTTTTTCATCGTTGATTCTAGTTTTATGTCCAACTATTGCCTAACCAGTCACAAATTTAAGAACGAATGGACGAAGACAAAATTAGTTACTTTGAATAAGTATCGTCGCAAGAGAAGCACAGAATCAGCACAGATTCAGAATCTGCTAATGAAGGCGGAAGACGACTCGGTTGCACGCAGAACAATAAAGAAGATCAATTCGGATCGGAACGACAATTCGAGAAACGTTGGCGGCGTTTGACCTGTGCTCGAACCGCAGCCTCCCTCCACGGTCCTAATCGTTAAATCAGTTGTTCCCAAGCGAGTCGTCAAGAAGAAAGCCGAGCAGGCATTTGCATCCGAATGGCTCGCATCGCAAAAGCCTCGTTATAAGTTTTCAATGAGCGGGAGTCTCGGGAAAGCGACGCGATCCGATCGATACGATTCCTCCGCGGGTCTGTATCTACTCTTTAAACCCAGAGAGGAATAGGACGCCGTAAACCTCGCAAAAGGAGCTCTGCTCTTCCACCACGAAATTTCGCTAATGCTACCAGCATTGTATAGATTCGGCCGTCCGATCCGATCTTGCAACGACCTCTTGAAAATTGTTGCACGATTTTTTGAAACTATTTTGTGTAGATCAGACGTAAACGATCAGCTGAAGCGATGTTAGTGATTCGAGGAAATTTTACGAAATCATTTCAGAACACATTTTCAATTGATTTGTTACCGATAGGAAACTGTAAAAACATTGGAAAAATTTGTTCTTTGTTGTATCCTCGAATTTGAAGATTGAAGCCTCTGCCTTGCAACGATCCCTTAAAAATTGTTGCACGATTTTTAAAAAATTATTTTGTAGAGGAAAATGAGACTCAGATTCAAAATTTTATACAAAAGTGTACCTTATTTTTACTGTAAATTTGGCAGAACAACTCATTCAAAGTTGAATAGCACGGTTCCAAAAAATCGTACAGCAAGTTTTCTTACGTGGTTGCAAAGAGGAAGTTTCAATCTTCAAGTTCATCGCGAAATAAATTTTTTAATGTTTTCAGAGACACTTCAATCGAGCTTGGGCAGAATGATGAACTTAAGCGTTAAAACGAGACCATCATTATTGCACTATCTTTTTTTAACGAAATGGTCGTGTCATTTAGTCTCCCTATTGGCTTCAATGTATCTCGTGAATCGCAATCGGACTCGCACCAGCAGCTTCAGATACTGGAGTGTCAATAGTTCAGCTGATAGCTGTTCACCGAGCGTGGCGAAACGGTTAAGCGAGTCGAGCTCGAATAACATTTTTGGCTCGGTTATGCGCTCGAACGCTGGCAAACGAAGGTCTGCGGATCGTCGTCGCTAATTGGAAAGAGATCGTCGATGTTAATGAAACGTCGGCGTCAACTAGACCGGGAGAATTTAACAATGCGCGTGAGGTCGCTGAAGGGGTCTGCTGAAAATCGAAGGGAGACTTTGGATGGAAGAGAAACGACCGTCGTTCATACGTGTCCCGGTTGAATGGCGAACGCCGACGAGCGCATAGAAAATACCCTGTAATACGTACTCGTTCGTATAACCATTTCTTAGAGGAGCGTCGTGAATTCGAAACGAACCACCAAGGAACTCGACGAAACGCCGCGCCGTCAAGTCGGCTCGATTCGAATTGAATCGCGCTAACAATCGCGTAATGCACTCGTCGGGACTTTGCCGTTCGCGAGACAGGAAGACGGTACACGTGGCGGTAAGTAATTGAATTTCCGTCGAATAAATAGAGGCGGTTCTCCGTGAATCGTGAACGTAAATGGATTCGATCTCTCCTTGACGAGACGGAGAGAGGAGAACCTTTCAAAGAAAAATAATTGACGAGAAAGAGAGAGCGATGCGGAACTAAGGAAAATCGATCGGAAGACTAGATAGATTCTTGTGTCTCCCGTTGAGAATCAATGCGTCCCTCTCTCCAGCCCTTCTCGTCTGTCTCCGTCCGGCGTGTTTAATAATGCC
Organism: Lasioglossum marginatum; assembly: GCA_028455795.1. Taxonomy (NCBI): domain Eukaryota; kingdom Metazoa; phylum Arthropoda; class Insecta; order Hymenoptera; family Halictidae; genus Lasioglossum; species Lasioglossum marginatum. The sequence goes on along the minus strand of CM052253.1, from coordinate 8,882,199 downwards.
TTTCAACCCTTTGCGACACAAAGAATCCTCCGTTCGTCTTCCGTTGATCGAGAACAAGCGACCTGTTGTTGATTGAATACTTGACATCGATCGAGGAAAGAGCGCCTTTTATATCGTGGACTTTGTTCGCCGGGTAAAGACAGCTCGGAAAAGACCTGCATTCAAAATCGTATTCATAAATACCGTCTTTCGCGAGAGGGGAGCTTTCGGGTCAGTCCGGTCTCTTGCGATAGCCAGGCTCTTGCACGGCAACCTTATTGTGCCAGGAACTATCGGGAGAGATCGAACGGAAGGAATTGCACCGTTGACAATGGACAAAAATCAACTTTCACGCTGGTATTTAGCATTCACTCTGCGTATAGCGTCACCACACCCCAGACTAATGAAAAAGGGAAATGCTGTCTGTGACACATTTATCATTTGCATTTGTAGAGAATATTTTCATGTATTCAATTATGCCAGATGTAAAAATCTTTTAATGTAGGATTCGCGATTCATTTAAATCGCAGATTCTTACAATTTTTGCTTTGAACAAAAATATGTATTTAATTAAGTATTTAATTAATTTCTAAACATTTAAGTATTGTACGAGGTATTATATGAATTCTATATTCATACAAAGAAAAGAAATTAATATAAAAATGGAATTATGCTAGGTCGGAAGAGGAATGTTTAATTTTCGAGTTAAAGTATTATAGTTCCGAGTGCCAAAGGGATAAAAGTAATATTGTATAAGATACATTTAATAAGTAGTAATCTGGAGTAAAATGGAAATTTATCTTCTTTCTTAATACGTTTGATAGGTTGAAAATAATATGATTACTATTTTCAATTACGCCTACTCATTTTGTCATGAAATCCGCTGTCTAGTAACATTACAACCGATAAACAAGTATTAACGAGAGATCGAAGTGAAAAAAGTAAAGCGTGGAGGAAGCAGAGGGTGGCAATAGGAACGGAGGAAACCAGGATGGAGGAAGCAGAGGGTGGCGGTTCGAAGAGTTCGGTTGACCGACGAGCGGAAGTGGGCGCCGCGAGGAGAACAGATGGCGGTCGATCGGACAGGAAGGGTATGCGGCTTTCCACATGTGTCACCCGCTCTGCCGGGTTGGGCCAGGTCGAGTCGGGTCGGCACGGTAAACCGCATCCACGAGAAGAAAGCAGGACCCACCGAGACTGGCCGGAAGTCACGCTTGCGATGATTAACCGCACGGTCACTTTCTACCGGAAGAAGAGAGAGAGAAAGAGAGGGGGTAGAGGGATCGCGCGCGCGTGGATCGGCCAACAATGGCGCGAGAACACGGCAATTAGCTGCGGACCAGGGGAATATGCACCGCTGCACTCGATGCACTCGCCACAGGTGTCGGAAAACTCTGTGAGCGCGCACTTTTGTTCACGCAACACGGTCCGCGGTAATTGGGCGAAAGCGAGCCCATTTCACTCGAGTATATCATCCACGCTGATCTTCGTCCTATTACGCGAAAGAGCACCGCTAATTTTTTTTATTGCAACCCGTTACGAATAAATCAACGTCAGTTTAAAGCGTCCGAAATACCCTTGAACACTGGTCTCATTTATGTGGTCCACCCTGAAGAACTGACGCAGCGATCGAAGAGTTATTAAAGGCAGGGTCGTTTGCATTAATTGATGTTTTTTTGTCCACCTATTCAAATAGCCAGCACTCGTTCCCCCGCGATAATTAATTTAAAAAAGAAGGAATCGAGCAGCTCCGACAGCTGGCAGTCGGCTCCAAACCGGTCGAGAAAAGAAAACGCAAAAGAAGACGGACGCGCCGAGGTCGGACACCCGGTACGAGTCTTCGACCATTTCTTTTCGCTTCATCCACCTAATTTTTTAACGTAGCTTCTACTCTGATTCTTGATCACGATCGCGATCTCACTTGCGCATAAGCGTTGCTCGAATACTTCGCTAGCGTTCCTCGGTTTATGTTTACGCGTCGGCTACATGCTGTCTTTGAATGTATGAATTTGTTTACCAACGTGACCTTTATTCGGTGTCGGCAGTATCGCTCTCTATATCGAAATGAACTTTCATGACTCAATACTTTCCATGATTCAATCCCTAAAGTTGATACAATATTAGTACCTTTCATTTTTCCCAGCACTCAAGACTTTGATACATGATCCACTTTTCTGAGCAACTTTAATATTTTGAAAAATCTTTGTCCACAAACGGTTACTATACAAGATTTATTTATTCCCATTAATTAATTTTAGTATCTCTTGGTATACGGTAGAATCGCTCTAATTAATTTTAGTATCTCGATAAAATTCTCTGAGGAGGCTTTATCGTTGGTCGACTGACAAGAACCGAAGCTCAGGTGGACGGAGCAGGTGGCGACAGGTGCGCGGAGTCGGAGTGTTCCGAGACGTCTGATCGTAGTCTTCAGATACGATTCCGATACAAAGGTGCTCCCGCAGCCGATGTTCGTTCTAGCGCATAATACCTCGGAGCAATTCGAGGTCACGAGCGTCTAACGTTTTTCTTGGAACGCGAGCGGAGGGCTGAGAATTTAGGGAAGTTCCCGCGGCACGGAAACAAGCTCGCTGGTGGCCAGTCTAATATCGCTAAAAGCTTTTTAATAAACAGTCTTTAAGCACATCGGTGCGGCTGGCTGCTTAAGAGTGTGGTAGGAGGGCAAGGTTGAACCGTGGGGTTGGTGGACGTCTTCTCGTCGAGAATCCCACCCCTTCGCGGAACGGTAGCCAATACAGAGTGAGAGAGAGAGACCGAGATTGAATGGGAGAGAGAACTGAAAAATCGAGGAGTGGCGCGAATATAACCGGGGGGATGAAATTAAACGCGGAACAGTTACAGTGGGGGAGGTTGCGGCGAAATAAGTAGGAATTAGACAGAAATTACGGCGAAGTGGACAGGGAGTGATAGGGGGATGGAAAGCGTCGGCGAAGCTTCGCGAGGACTGTCTGTTGGCGGCCGAATAGGGGATAGGGTTAAATGAAGAAGGCGCAGGACAAAGAGGGCGCTGGAGCGTGATGGAGAAGATTCTTCTCTCGGAATCCTGACACGAGACTAAAGAGAACGCGCCCACGCGCGACGGGTTAAAAAAAGAAAAGGTCAAGTAACTAAGAGAGCTGAGAGGAAAGGTGGGGGTGGAGGCGTCGTCGTCGAGCAGGACAAAGAGAGTCAAGGCAACCGTGGAAGAAAATCATAAGTGTGGAGAAGACGAGCGAAAGGACGAACCCGGCCGAGGGAAACGCGGAGAAGGTTTACCTTTCGCGAAACATCGCCGTAGGGGACCGAAGGGGGTTGAAGAGAGAGCGGATGGATGGAACGTATGAAAATGTAGCCTGCGAAAGGGGTGGCGGGCGAGGCGGCCCGCGGAGGAAGAGGGTCGCCGTGTTTATTTTACGAAGTAGGTAAGACATACGATATTGTCCCCGGCAAAGTGGTCCGGGGGTTCCTTTTTCGCATCTCTACCGTTCCTGCTCCAACCGCCACCTCCCACCCCCGCCGCTTCTTTTTAACTCGGCTACCACAGCCCCGACAGCTTTTCTGCGAAAAGCATAAATTGCTGGCGAGAATTATGGCGAAATGACACGCGAGATCTCGATTCGCTTACCTCTCTCGCCTCGACACTCCGCCACCCCTCCGACAGGGGGTGGACGAGGAAAGAGACGTCGGGGTTTCACGTGAGCCGTTTGAACTTTGACGCGCGACCTTCCGTCACGAGTCCACGTTATGCAATTATCCCGGGAGAAAAGAGGAGACGATCGCGGACACGATACCCCCGGATTATCGTCGCTGGCCATTGCCTCGAGGTGGGACGCACAGTGTTTCGGAACCGTGAATACACGAACTAAAGTCGAATTTTCAACGTCGTTGAAGTTTTAACTATAAATATGTCTTTAGCAAGTTTTAACATACATGTGGGTGGCTCCAAGCGACTCGGAATATTTTTCCAGAGCATTGACGAGAGCGGAAAAATGAGAAATTATATGTCCAGCTGAAATTGGCGTAGTCGGACCCACTATATTTTGTGATTGATTGGAAATAGTTTAAATCGCTAAAATAAATTATTCTAAAATCAGATTGTACGACCCAAGAAATCCCTAAATACGTACTGTTCGTAAAAAATAACGTAGTTCGCGTTTCCACGGTTTCGAACCACTGTGGGACGAGACACTCGGCCCAGCCGCGAAAATCGAGGGGTTCAACGAATCCTAATTCAGAGAGAAGGTCTATTTTACGATCGATTCGTTTCCGAAGTACTCCAAATCCAAATTGCGATCGCGTGCACGTTTTTACGAGCTCGGGAAAATAATTCTGGGTCGAAACAAGCAGAGACACGCGCGTATGGAACGCTTTCGCTCGGAAGAGGAGGCCGATAACATCGTCGCGGGCCCTCCCGTGAAGGATGGTCGTAAAAGGAGCAGTCTCGCTCGTTTTCTCAACACCTCGACCGGAAACGCAACTGGGAATCCGCGGTTGCCCACTTCTTCGGCTTCCATTCCCGTTCGTTTGCACGTCGAACTGCCACCTACTCGGACGATCATCATCTTCGTCGAGGCAAGTTATACGAATTCCGCGAATTCGGGTTAATTCGAGTTGTTAACCGACTGATTTTTCGATCGAATTACCCACAATCATGCGCTGTTAAAGGCAAATTAGACGAATCTAATTTTCACGAGACTCTGCCGCGAGAACGAGGAATGCAGCCTACATTGATGTAATTGTAGAGATTGCAATTGTCACAGATACGTCAGTCGGGCCAAGTTTATCATGCGGATGCGATTTCGTTGCTTCAAGTTTTCAATATAGAAACTTTCGTTGTACACTAATTATTCTTACATTTCTCCGGATAAGATACTCGCTTACCACAGGGGTAGTTACAGGGTGAGCACCGTCCAATGGATTATAAGAAAAATTACGAAAAAATTCATAAACGTTCTACCCAACAGCACACACGACGGTGAATTATTTCAGAGTTTTTGGCTGCAAAATTGATTTTTTAAAAATTCAATTCAAGATTTTATATTGAAATTTTCAGAGCACCACGTTTACATACAGAACCAGGAATAAAATACAGAAATGCTATTTAAATAGACAAAAATAAGAAGCAACGGGGAGGAAAAGTTAAATAGAGGTTAATGGAACTAGAGGACAAATTGATCGCAGACTAGTCATTCCTTCCATTACGGAATTGAACGAGCCGATTGGACGACACTCTCTCGTTTCTATTTCTGAACGTGTTTTCGCGAAAATCCTCGTGGAATGGCGGAGGCATTGTGCCACGCCACGGAAACCGAGAAAGCCGAAACCATCCGAGAGTTAAAAGGAGCAACGAGAGAGAGAGAGAGAGAGAGCCCCGACAAACGGGACGGGTAAAGCATGGCCCGTCCAATTACAACCTGTTTCGCGGAAAACTTTTCCGACCCGGGGAGTCGCCTCCAACAATAACAAGGGAAACAAAAGGGAGGGCGAAAAGAAATCACTTAAGAACTCTCCTCTCTTTTGACCGGCGAACTTCCAACTACGTAACTTCAAAACCAACTGAGACTAAAACTGAAGGAGAAAAAAAAACACAAAAGTTTAGAAAAAAACCAGTTCAAAGTTACAGTAAGATTATACGGGACTCGCGTGCTTCGTAAATCGTCCGGGAAAAGATTTACACGTTCAACCTGTTAGGATTTATAAGACGATCTTTCAAGTACTTATACCTTACAGTTTCAACAATATTTCCACCGCTATGAGCAACGCGTAACTCGCGTGCCTTATCGGCGAGCATAATCTAGTCGTTTCTATTCACCTTGAAGTACGTCCAACGCGGGCAATGAGAAAAAAAGTTGCACGATTAACGGGTTAAACGAGAAGAGAAAAACTCGCTCACACATTTCATACGGGAAAGCAAAAATTACGTCGCTGAAAGAGCAATAGGAAATCTCAAACAACATGAAGAGTCTGCTGAATTCAGAACGACGTAAAACACTGGAAATTATTCAGCACGTGCTAGCAAGTAGCTTGTACAGGGGTGTATAGTCGACAAGAATGAACAATAAATATCGTTCAACGATATTAATGTGTTCCAAAAAGGTGGAATAATTTTCAGGAAAGAGGAAGAATTACGTACCAGAGGCAGCAAGAAATCCTGGGAAACACCGAAATCCGGGTATTGTCATCGTGTGCACAACAAGCTCGCGTATATCACGAGGGTTGAGGATCGAGGAAACACCGGCCGAGGAAGGTAGCACACACGGAGGACAAGTCGAAGACCCTCTCGCGCGGACGACCGGCCGAGAACTGAAAAGGCAGAGGGTTCGAAGGACTGTCATGCGCCCCTGATTCCGTTTCAGCCGCGATTCAGACTCCACCCACTTTCATTCATCCACGAAGGGAATTACCCGCGACTGCTTTTCATTATTCAGGTCTTAACGTGCAGCTTTGCATCGGTGGCTCGGGCCAGCCTCGTCCCTCCCCCGGGAAAAGGGAAAGTTGCGTGGCGTGCGGTCCGTTGGAGAGGGGACGAGGGTTGGACACACGTTTCCGGCTGGTCCCGAGTTTCCGAGAACCTCTCCTCGGCTTGTAATTTCCGAAAATGTCCGAGTTAAGCCGACCGCAAACCATCCCGCAAATGCTAATTCGTTTGCGTACGAATCCGGCGAATTTTTCATCAGTTTTTTAAACTTCGGAGATCAAGCACGTCGACAGGAAGCGGAATCGTCTCTCGAGGAATCCATACAAGAACTCGAAAACTGCTGGTAGGTTTTCAAAGGTTGGCGATCAAAGTCGGAGGTATCCGTTTCCGAAAAAGGAAGCCCGGGATGGACGCAAAAGTCACCTGGCCGGCGACGGTGTCCGCTTACAAAGGCACGGAGCCTTCGAGAAAGGTGGCGTGTCCCTGAATGCGGGGGGGAAAAAAGGGACGGAAAATTGTAGATAAGGTGTTTCCTAGGGCTAGGGAGGGCCAGGGGGAAATCGGAAGGAGAAGGTGCGGGCACGTGAAAAGCTCCTGTTGCCGCGTGTCACGACGTCCGGGGAGGAGGCAGCTGCACCTGGCGTGGCAGCTGCTAGAAACCGTCCGTTACCTGGCTCGCTAGCACCTGTTCGGATTGCGTGCCGCGTGGACCCTCGAGAACTGCCCATAGCAACACGTGTTGCCCGAGAAAACCTGGAGCCTCGCTATTAAAGAGGCCGGTGGAAGCGTCTGTTTCACCTCCGCGGCAAAGGACGAAGGTACCTGGCCCTTCGCACCAGTGCAACTGTGCCAGGAAGAATGCCTGCCGGCCGGTTTTCGAAATTTCGCCCGGCGGTTTTCTCTTCTGGTTTCACTGGGTCGTTTCACTGGTGCACAAAGAACGCGTACAGTTTGTACTTTTGTGCATACTAATCATTCCAAGCATATACTGTTGTATTGTAAAAAATGAAACTTCGTTTGGCTTCGTGTCCCTCGCAGTTTTTTTTTTCGCGGACGCAGGCGTTCGCTATCGGGCGCAGACAAAACACCGGCGCCACGTAATAAAGGCATCGCGTGTGCATAATCATCCGGTGTGCTTTCTTCGAATTAATTTCGAAGCTTCCCGGGAAGAACGGTTTTAATTTTGCGTGCGCGCTACCCACCCCCGCCGTGTACGCGACGCCCGATTACACGGGGACACGGAAAGTTCATCGGCGACGACGTAACTCACAGAACTAACGCATCTGTCACGCAGAATTTCATACTAGCCTAGGACGCCTTTTCTAGGGTGGTAGCCACACGTTAATAATAGGTAACGTTGATCAGAAAACGAGAATTAGGTGTCGTTGAAAGTTTAAAAAATGTGTCCAGCAGTCAACTTGCGCTGCCAGGTTTATTTACGTGGCTTTGAATGAATGTTTTCGAAAATTGATTTTCTGAAAGAGTGGCTTCGAACGATCAGAATATTTTCGAAAATTAATTTTCTCATAGCTCCAAGATTAATTTGCGTAGCTTTGAACGATCAGAATGTTTCCGAAAATTAATTTTCTGAAAGAGTGCATATCTTGCGATTCAAGATTAATTTGTGTGGCTTTGAATGAATGTTTTCGAAAAATTTTTCTGAAAGAGTACGTATTTCGCATATTGCGGAAAGGGTGCATATTGCGGAATATGACGAACACACCTATGAAGTCTCCCCTTTGTGTCTCCCCTCACGAATCCAGTTTTTGCGTTTTCGAGGCGTAGTTTGTAATAATCGGAGCCCTCGCAATTCTAGTGTACGCACATGCCTATTTAGTGAGTGTATTACTACATTTGAATTGGAGCAGAGTCTGCACCCTTGAGCGTGCACGCACCCGAGGAACCGGCTGGCCGCGTGTTCCATCGGGAAAGTGTGTTTTCACACGCACTGCTACGCGCATACACGCGATGCTCCCCCCTCGACGACGCCGTCGCGGTTGCTTTGAAAATTCGTTCTCTTTTTTCGATCGACAATTCCACGTGTACAACTTAGATGTTCATCTAGACCCGCATATTGACTGCAAAACCTCATTTATCCGAACCAATTACTGCTAAGCACGACGTATGCGAGGTAATGAGGAAGAAGTAACGAGCTTCAGTTCGAGCAATTATGTCGCACCCCTAGAAGAATACTAGTCTGGAAAAATTCTAATCAAATTGAATTGTGAAGTGGCTATTGCAATTAAAGTTATCATTAGATGATTTTCTTTCTTAATATGTTCGATAGATTGAAAATAATGTAATGGAGTTTATAAATTTTTCTAATGTTTTCATAAATGCATAAAATTCGCTGCCTAGTTATCATATTTGGATATATTGAAGTTCATAATTTTATAATGTTTGTAATGTATTCTCGCATTCAAGACTGGATAGAAGAATAAATTTTTGAGTGATGATGTTCCAAATTAAATTTCGAATACAATGTGTTTCCGTAATATGTTGGTTCAGCCCTTCGCGGACAAGAATTATTTTCAATGTACTTTTTGTCATGATCAGAAGTCAAATTTTTAATTTTTTTATGTAGAATCACCCCCTGCTCGATTTTGAGATTGTTGTGTAAGGGGTTGATGTTCTGTAAGTATAAGGGCTTGATCGAAGAACATATTCGAGCTTATTATCCAGAATCGTATCGGCGCGAAACAACCACTTGCCACCGTGTTCCGCGTATCAAGAAAATCAGTGGGGTAAGAGGCGATACGCGGCGCAGCGGCGCAAACAACCAGGTTTATTACTTCGAGTGGAGAGGCCGGAGGTGTATATCCCGCAGCGGGGATTCCGGAAGGTATCAATAAACGAGACGTAGCGTCTCTCGAGCCGAAATACTCGAAATATTCCACGCGTTAAGGGCGCCCGAGAGAACGCCGAAATAGCGCTGGTTATTGTTGACAGAACGCCAGAGAGAGGAGAGAATACGAGAGAGAATGAGAGAGGTACCGATCGGCGACAGTGTCGAGCACGAGAGAGGGTGGAAAACGAGGAAAACGGATCGGGGAACCGCGAGACCATTAAAGTTGGGATTAAGTTCACAGCCGAGCTGACACGTCGCTCGCCAGACCCCGTACTCAAAACGCGGCAATGCTCTTCGACTTTCCTTTGTTCGGGAAATTCTGCGGACTTGCCGAAACCGCGACCTTAATCGAGGAAAACGGAAAAGATCAGGGCCAGCGCGAAACCGTCCGAAAAATTTCGCAAGCGTTACCGGTATATTTGCTGACCTCTTAAACGCCCGGGGACGAGCATATGTCTTTTCTACAGGGTGTAAAGAAATTGTATCAAGCAACATCAATTTCAAGGTCAACAATCTACGTTTGATAAAAAATTATGAGAAAGTATCTTCATTATCGAACTAATTTTATTTACATTTCTTATTCCACGCGCACAGAAATAATTTCTCCATCTGATGTAAACCCCATCCGACTCGGGAATGAAATAAATATAATATAAATAAAATTAGTTTGATAAAAAGAAACTTGACTTTTTGATTTTTGCCTATTGTGAACGTGGCGCACAAACTCTGTGAGATAAGAGGGCCGCGGAGACGGTATAAATACCCTCGGGATACAAATATAGTATCGAGGATTGGATCGGAAGGGTTGAGAACGATAACCGCCCCTTTAAAACCGTTCCGAGAGCAAGCCGAAGGCAGAGAGGGATGAAATCTTCGTGTTACACGGGAAAAAAGGAATCAATAAAGTCACCCCCTCCTAACTGCGAGTCGAAATAAAACGAGCGGCGACGTCGCCGAGTGGCGGTGCCACGTCTTCGTCCCTCCGTTGGTAGAGAGAGGAGAGAAGAGAGAGAAAGAGGGAAAGGGGTCGTTGGCGCGCCGGCATCGTTTGCAGCGGCCGCTTTCATTATCGCCGGCGCACGGTTTTCTCCGGTTTTTCGCCCCGATACAGACCCTCTCGACGCGTGGCGTTCCCTCCCACGCAACTGGAACAGGCTGAATCGCCGTTCACTTCAGTCCGAATATGTCTCGCCCCCTCCCCTCCCCCGTCTCATTACTCCGGGAAGTCGCGAATTCATTTTGCGCACCGATACAGCGTCGTCAACGTGGGCCGGAAGTCGAGGTAGTCTCCTGATTTGTTCTTTTAGAAATATGAAAAAATATAAATGGTTTTTGAACGAAATCGTTAAGGGATGAAATTTGATTCCTGCTTCGCACAATAAATGCAGAACATTTTTATTTTGCATAAAGATCCGCAGTCTAGTTGTAAGAATTGTAACCCTGAGGGGAGCAATCAAAGTAATCACAGTAATCAAAATTTTCGTGACTCTAAAATTTTAGATTTGGAACAGATCGATAAAATTTTTGTTCAATTAACTGGACCAAGTAAGAATACGAACCTAGAATGGTGTAAACACATCGCAAAGGGATTTCCGAGGGACTTTATTTTGAAAAGCTAGTTCCCATATTCTGACGAATGTTATACCCTGAAAGCGTACAAAATTTGAAATTGACGAAGAGCAACGCGTTTAAAATTTTAATTTGAAAATTTCAAGTCGAGAAAAATTGTATTTTATTTTATACTAACAGCTAGCTTGTGCCCACGAGGTTCTACTGCAATAGTTTTCCTAACAGAGCGCCGACAATCACTAAATAAGTTCGGTTGATCAAGGTTCTACAATAACACTTTTCTGATTTCAAAAACAGTTGTCGAGAGACCTGTTTCGGCGATTTGAATGTGACGTTCGTTTCCGTGAAGGTGCCCCGCTATCCAAGAGACGCGCGCGAGTGTGTCAAGATCGAGGGATGAAGAGACGAGAGGGTGGGAGGGGTAGCCGACAAAGCTTGGAAAGTCACCGAGGCTCGAGAGGCTCGCTGCGACTCGGCCCGGGACAAAAGGTCTGCATCGTTCGGTTTCGCCTCTTCTGAACGCGAAAACGTAACGAGCCACTTGGCCACGTTGCATATTCCGCATATACAGCCGTGACCCGGCGCGGCCACCGCTGTTACATAAAATCTCCGCCTGCTCCCATCCCCCGACGACAGATCGCTAATTAAAAGCGACTTAATTGCCATTTTCGGTTGCTGGCCCCATTCACTGCTCGTAGTTTAACCCATTTCTTAATTAATTCGAACAAACTCAGGAACAATTAGATTAACCCTTCAATCAGCCAAACCTGTTTCGAGCAAATTTTGATCCGTGTGTGTAATTTTGCGAAGACCATGCTCGGAGCAATAATTTAAATATTTACAAAATATAGAAACTCTAAAAGCATTAAAGCAATATACTCTTAAAGCAGGGTTAAGTCCGCTCTCAGCGCGACCGATCTACCCTCTACAAGAGGGCAAGATTTTGCCATCAACTTAGCATGGAATTCTGTCAAGTTTTGGTGGGAAACTCGTAGCAAATCAAGAGCAGATTGCTAACTGGGTGTATTACGTCTGTGAATAACTTCGTTTGCAAATTGTCTGGCAACTCGTATGACTCTACGACCACTTTCGTTGATTAGTATGCCCATACAGAAGAGTCAATATTTAAGCGTTGTCGAGCGGTAGAGACCGTTCTCGGAATCTTATCTTTCTAAAAATACCGAGAAGAGACTTCCCGAAACATTCCAGTGTTCGACAGGCTGTCGCTTCGAATTTTCGCGGCTAATCCGATTTTCTGGATCCCGATCGAACTGCGCTGTCCCGACATGGCCTCGCGAGAAGCATAATTTCCTCGTTGTCCTCGGCAACGGTGAATTCCAGATTTATCAGCGAATCACCGCTCGCGCGCGCGACGATCTTAATACCGGCGATTTCGAGTTTAACCCAGTTCCGCGAGTTAAGCGGGATCGACGAGGTTACGCGAGGCGCATATAACGTCGCCGAAAAGAATCCGCGAACATAAATCGCGAGGAGCTAAGAGTCTCGCGCGTGAGGCCTTGACGGTCGCGTCGAACGTGACAATCGCGAAGAATTACGCGAATATGACTCACCTCTCGTAGCTCCTTGATCTTTAGCCCTCCTTTGCCGATGATGCATCCAGCTTGACTCTGATGCACCAGCATGCGCACGTCGATCTCATCGCTGCCATGGCGAGATCCGTTCTGGAAATTATTTTCGAACCATTAACGCATCGCTCTTCGACGTCTCCACCTGCTATTTCTGGTAGTCTCTGTTTCGTCGCTCGGGAAACAGCCGAGTGCTTCGCAAAGACCGTGTACAGAGAACAAGAGCCGTTCCCGGTGATTAATGGAGGCGATAGCGAACGACCACGCTTTATGAAACACTCGCTCTGCTTTCGGGGAACTAACGAGCCTCTTTGATTAGCACGTCCAGTCGCGAGATTGTACTTGCACTCGGCTCTGATACCGTTTCGCCAATCGAGCGCACTGGCGCGCACCACTGCCGGTCTGATTTCGATCCTGACGAATTTTCGTGAAACTCGACGATCCTATTAGGTCGATCCGGTTACAGAGGATTGAAGATCCACAATTTTTCTCGAATAATACAAAGGAAAATTGTATTTTCTTATATTCACAATGTGTAACTCTTCAAATCTTTAAAGATATCTTCGTAAAAACTCGTTAAAATCGAAATCGGAAAGTCAGAACTCCGCAAGTATGGAACCAGTGATTACCGATAGAGAATTATATTATTTTCTGATGGTTTTCTAAAAATCTCTCAATCTCATTGAAGTGTTAAAAAATAATGTATTCCTCTCTCGATAGCGAAGAGACCTGGTTTCATGCTTGTTAAAAGTGCAGATTTCTGAATGTATTGTTTAGACACTTTTTAACCAGAAGACCACGGGGAAGCGACATCGAACTACACGAATCATGGAGCTTTCAGTTCCTAGCCTCGGTGAAGCTCTCGACTTTGAACCATAATCGCCACGTGTTTGTCCAAGGGACAACTGAAATCGCCAGATCAGGGGAAAAGATGACCTGCTCTTTGCCAGTACCGGATCAGTCATGTGACCGGGTCGTAGGGAAAGGTAGAGTGGGAAGACAAATGTTAATCTGGCGATTCGGGTGACGAGAGTCTTTGAAGTTTTCAGCGAAGCAAGAAACATGCGAAAAGTCTCACGATTGAGTCATTTCTTTTCCCGTGTGATCCTCTTCTGGTAGCAACACTCACCTCCTCGAGATTAGGTACGACCTCGTTCAACACCTGAAGAACGGTGGTCAGATCCGAGCTGATGGTAAGCACCCTAGAATCAGAAAGACTCCAACAATTACTCAGGTCCTCGACTAGCCTGCGATTACGTGCTACAGGGCTTGGCTCTTTCTTTCTTTCGTTCTTTCTAGGAAAAAAGTATATCTCCAACGGGGTCCTCTTCTTCGCGAAGAATTAACCGCGAAACCCGGTTTACCTGACCAACTCCTGTCGAGCCTGGCGCGAGTTCCTGCTACCACACTTTTATCACACCGCTACCACACCTGCTACACACAGTTTGTCAAATCGAATCGTTTATTTCCGAACGTTATTTATTTGATTCAATTGTTTCAACGAGACTCGCGCCGTTTCTCTCCCACGAACACGATCAGCCGCTTCTCGCCTCCTACAGGACAGAGGCACGACAGGAAATATTACGGGAAAATCTTCCCGGGGTGCCTCCGAAGATAAACACGAAAGAACCGACTGACCACGAATCAACTCGGAGGTGGTCCTGCTCCATCTGCTGCTCCTTTCTTTTCGAACAAGCACGTCCAGTTTCTAGGTAACCGACACCGGGGCCTGTCGCTGCCAATAGCCTCGATTCACTCGATTCTTTTTTTTCCCCCCTTGGATATTCTTAGTTTAGACCGTGGCGAATAAAAACTGCAACGCCGAACTTCTCTGAATACCTCGGGAATACGACTGCCGTAAAAAGGAACTGTTGCTTACATATTTCACATTGGTCGAGCATATGAATTATGCAGGCTTTGCATCAACTGTTTAATAAATTTTATTTACTGACTAATGTCAGAAAACAATATTTTATTTAATATAAGTATTTTAACGAGTCAGACTCGTCATGAAGATTTTAAATCAAATCTAACAAGTATAAATGTAACACCTTTCTCTTTAAATGAAATAAAATTTGATTCGTTTGTAATTAATATTTAAGCATCAAAATAAATGTAGCCGACATTTTTATGGATAAAGACGTTTTAATCACTACAACTGTAAAAGTAAGAGCAAAATCTTCATACTACCGTTGACTAACAAAACGTGTATCAAAGCAGTCGTCAATATTCTTTCGGCGTTGCAGCTTATGCAAACAAATGAATTTTCAAGAAGTACTGTGCAGAAGTCTTAGTACGGGTGATTTTACAAAAATCAAGTAAAATAATCAAGTACATACATGTACTTGGATAAATGTCTGTCAATGATGCACGTTGCCATACATTGTCTATTCTTTTCGTATAAATGGAATAATATAATGACGATTGACAAGGTAAAGTGTAGTATGGCTGAAGAAGACCTTTGCACAGTAAGTTCGTCGACAAGAAGGGGCGAGAAGCAGCCGAAAGTATCTGGGAGTTTGTTGCCAGGCTCCGTGTTTCGCAGGTAATTGCCGATTCGAAGCAGAGGACAGCGAGAGCCGTAGGAGATTGTATATTCTTCACCGATCGCGATTCAATTAATCACGATGACGTCTGTGCTTCGAGAGTGCTCGAAGGAAATAGGATCGAAACCCCGGCTTCCGCTCGGTTTCCAATAAATTCCCGAGCAACTTTTCAACTTCGACGAAGGCTCACGGTACACCGTGAGGATCCTCCGTTAAATCGAGCACTCTTTTCATCCCTGTTATTATAACGCAGTTCCTCGATTCTCTTCATCGAGATCGAGCGAAGATCACTTTGTAATCCGATCTACCGAGCCTAGCGGGCTCCTCGGTTACGCTGTTGCTTGTTATTTATTAACGTTAACCCTCAATTGACAGGGTGGTCGGGGGTACATCATTGAACCCTCCCCCCCAACAAAACAAAGACAATTGATGGTATTCCACCCGTCTACAATCTCGTGTGCTGATGAATGTGTCAGCACCGTGTACGAATCAAGCACGTCAGAAAAGTTAGACCTGCCAGGAACAAATGCGTACGTCGATTTCATTGTCTCATGTTGGCTAATCCATTGTTCCTTCTAGTGTTCGGTTAACGGAGAGGCAGTGGTTGGTTAGACAAACCTTCGGATCGTGGCCAATCACAGGACACCTACACTCACCCCTACCAATTGAGGGTCAACCCTAAAAGTTCCACAGAGGAAGCTCGTCGATCCTCGGAACTTCGGGGAGCAGGTACTCCCATAAATTCGGAAATGATTATTCACAAATCCTCTTTTTATAAGATCAATATAGAAATTAAATTGTTCTAAAAACCGAGGTAAAACATTTTTCGTGTAACATTGTTCACTTTATGAAATGGATATTAGTACTTGAATTCGACACTGTAATGGACTCGGCGGAGTTATTCCTACCCTTTCCCGATATCAGGCGTTTTATTGATCTTCTGGACTATTCCTTTATATGTACTTTCAATATTACACGTTTAGCTACAGTGCCGTACAAAATGATAAGACTTTCGATATATTTGAATATTTAATGAAATGAAGAAAATGTACTCGTCGGTCTCTAAGTATTAGATTTGTTGTTTCAAGCACGAACAAAATGAACGTTCTGCACTGAAGTAGTTATTTCATTGAATAAAAATTGATTTACGTTGGAGGATTGAAAATAGGATTGAAAATAAATAATATTTCCAGAATTCTCCTCCGCAGACAGAGTAGCCGCGGTCGAAAGTTCACGAGTTCTGCGAGCCTTCCCTGAATGCATGGTTGCAGGGTTAATCACGGGTTTTCCCTGGCACGCGTTCTCGTCACGCAATCATCGGCCGATGACGCGGCCCGCAGATAACGGTGTGTTAGTCGGCGGCTTCTAAACCGTGAAAGCGGCCATCACCAACTAGTCCCTAATTTCCCCCAATTTTTAGGAGTGACAGTACACACACACGTACGCGCGCGCGCGCGCACACACATACACACACACAGAAACAAGCTGAAACGAAACGGAGAAGATATGTGTGCTCGCCGGACGTACACGGTCGAAAGTCATCGCCTCGAGAACGCGAATGTGCCGGATTTTTGTGTGCGTTCCGCGGAGATGTAAAACAGAGAAACGAAAACAAGGAAAGAATTCAAGGAGACGGTTTTTCTTGGGCCCGATCGACGTCGATCGACATTGTGTGGCGTGTCGATCGTTCCGTCTGTTCTCAACGGGACCCTGAGATTTGTTTCTTCGAGAGAAATCTTCGTGAGAAAGTCTCTTCTCCGTTCTTGGGCCCTCGCGGTCTCTAATGCCGGGCAGGTGTGCGGAGAGGACTCGGAGATCGACGATCTATGACCGATCCTTTCGGAACCGTGTGGGGAAACGTCGGAGACTGGCGGAAACTCGTGGCGTAATATTCCGTCGCGATTAAACGATCAAATTACCCGGGAATCACCGTAAATTTCGACGGGACGGCGGCGGATCGGGTCGGGCCGGGCCAAGCAGCGTGATACGGGAAACTTTCCGCGCGGGGAACTTCCTTCCGTGAAGTTTTCTCGGGTACGTCGGGGTAGTACGGCTCTCGCGAATAGAAATCGCATTAAGGCCAACCCGGAGGACTTTTATAGTCGGCAATAAAAAAATTTATTGCCCCGGCACGTGACGTCCCGGGAACGAAGATAAATTTCTTGTTAGTATCCGCGTGTGTCTGCCCGATGGCGAGACTCGTATCTCGCTCCAGTGATGCTCTTAATTGCGAACCGAGATCGAGTTAATTTTGTTAATCGAACGAAAAATAATTCAAAGAGGCCCGCCGCGACGCGTGGA
The DNA here is from genome assembly GCA_028455795.1 of Lasioglossum marginatum. Lineage (NCBI taxonomy): Eukaryota > Metazoa > Arthropoda > Insecta > Hymenoptera > Halictidae > Lasioglossum > Lasioglossum marginatum. The sequence goes on along the minus strand of CM052253.1, from coordinate 8,864,955 downwards.
AAAAATCCCGTCGAACTCGAAAAAGCCCGAGAAGTACCGCGTTCGTCGACACGACCTGGTAAATCCTTTCGTTGCCGCGATCGATCGGGATAACTCGATCATCGCCGAACGATCGACAAGCTACCAGAGCGACAAATGAAATTCTCTTTCCTCCGCGAAGCGCTTCGCTTGCTAATTAAAAGGCGCCGACGACGACGAAGGGCAAACTTTCACTTTGATTGTGAGTATCAACAAGAATCTAAATATATGTTTTATGAAATTTTTTTTCATTGAAATATTGTGCGGTTAAATGACAATATTTAAAAATATTTTTCCTGGCTCAAGCATTATTATTAGACTGCGGATCGTGATGCATTTATGGCTTATGTAAATTTTCAGAAAATGCTAGAATATAAAATCGATAAAATTCAGCGCGCGTTTTATTTGTTTTAGATCTACAAGGGCTCTTCTCATTAAAAATAGGATTTCATTTCATTCGACTTTCTTAAAATGTGTCTATAAATATAGAAAATTGCACAAAAACATCCGCAGTCTGCATATTAGTCTACATAAAAAATTTTCCGAATTTTCGGTCGACCTAAAATATTAGGTTGGAGGGAAAGTTCTGACGTGTAAAATAATATCTAATAAAATATATGTTTAACATTATTCAACGATATAATTTCCATTATTTGTAACAACTTGTTTTTGATTAAAAGCAAAATTACCTGCTTATTTAAAACACGACAGAACTTTCCGTCCACTCTAATATTTTTGATCCAGAGAGGGTTGAAACTAGACGCCTCTCCGAGAGCATAATGTCTCGTTCACTTGATTCTGAGAATTTTCTACTCGTTGCAAGATATTTTTTAGTGAAGCTACATTTTCGAAAGAGAGTTTCACCAGCATCGCTTTCAGATACAGGCAACGAAAGGTCCGAGAAGGAGGACGGTAATGACTTTCGACTTGCGGACTATTCGTTAATCACGTCGGCAGCTCTCTGCCAGGATGGTTGGTGGTGACAGGGCCGTACCTAGAAAGTAAGCGTGATAATATTCGAGACGTTAAGCGTGGAATCGGCAGACTGCCTCGTTCCACGGATTAGCATCCGTGTTAGCCACAACAAAATTAGAGAAGATAGAAGGAGGAGAGAGACAGACAGAGAGGTAGAGAGACACAACGGTGTACATATCCCCGACATAGAACAAAGTGAGTGTGAGGTTCGCTGCGAGTGTTGGTGGTGTTCTGGAGAGTGTCATACGCGCGCGCGCGAGACAATCCAAGGAGAAACGAAAAAACAGAGACAGACAAACAGACAGACAGACAGACAGACGGACAGGCAGATAGATAGACAGATAGACAGACAGAGGAGAGAAGTTTGCTCGAGAGATACGGAAAGAAAACAATGGTGAATGGAGGAATACAGGGCGAACGTGTCCGGAACGTATTGGAACCTGTATCTGCGATTATTCGATCAAATGGACGGCACAGTTTCGAATAGACTCTGTCTATCGATGTACCCTTTAGGACAATAATTATTTGAATATTTACAATGCTGTGAGAGGATCGTTTTTATAGGTATTTGGAGACTGGAATTGAAAAGTACCACTTTTTCAAAAATTGTTTTGTCCCTAAGAATTGATTAGTTTGTTCCTTTTTCAAGAAAGTCGCAAATGGACCTTCATTCTTTCCATTTTTCTGATGTTTTAATAATTTTCTTCTCTTGTTTAAAGTCATATATCGTTTTCAAGTTGTATTAACTACAAATTGTAATTTTTTCAAGCGTCTCTGAAATAATTGACACTTTTTAATTCCAGTATTCGTGTAAAGATGAAGATTGAGGGAACTCGAAAGGAGGAAACAGATTCCTGGAGACTTGAAATATTTCCGTTGCAAGTGCTGAACATATGCTACAAGCATATCTACTAGAGACACGTCCAATACCTCGGCTAGACGGAACTAGCCAAGCTTCTTCAGCCGGTTCTCGAGGCAAGAAGCAGGGGAGAAGCTTCGGGGGCCGGAACACGAGAAATAACGAGAACCATGCTCGACTTTCTTGCTTCGATCGGACCGCGGCAAGTCCTCGAACTGTCGAGCAGAGGTGTTAGTTCTGCGTGCAATTAGAAAAGGAGCAACGGGAGCCGGAGGAAGAAAAGTTTCCGAGAGAAATGGGTTTTCCGTAACGCTCGGAAAACGTGCCATGCGAGCTAGCGAGGAAAGTTCGCGGAGAAACCGGCGGGTACATTTAATTAAATTTTGGCTATGAATGACTATTATGAATTTTATTTTGGTTAGTAGTGAACAGAAAAAATATTCATCATTTAAAAATGACTATTTTTTCATTCATTTAGCATTCATTTAAATAAATATGAATTTTCACTCAATGACGTTCTTAAAAAAAATATTGATCATTTAAATGGTTAATGGTCATCCAAAAATAATATTGATCATTTAAAATAATTAATGGTTATTCAAAAATAATATTGATCATTTAAAATGGTGAATGGTCATTCAAAATTAATATTTCGTGGACAGTTTCTTTAAGACTCGTGATGATTGGCATTCATTTAAATATGAATTTTCACTTAATGACGTGTTTGAAAAATAATTTAAAAAATTGTAAGACAGGAAGGGGTCGATCCTTAGTGGTCGACAGTCCCACCGCAAGTTTCACGGAACTTTCGCTCTTCTCGGAGATATTCTTCAGTGGAGACGCACACCTTCGAAGGTCGTCTGGCTCGAAGCCCCGGTTCAAATTCGGACGGGAGCGATCTCCGGCGCAGCTCCATCCGTCATAATCATTCTCCCAGACCCCCGGGGGACCTCGACGTTTCTGTTCCAGCTCGGAACCATTCGCTGCTCTCAATCTGCGCGCAATCCCTTGGGAATTCCGAGAAACGTCACGAGAGAGCAAAAGGGAGAAGGAGTGAGCGAGAGAGAGAAGCACGGACCTTGCATTCAATTTGTAGCGATGGTAAAAGCTTCGGTGTAGATACCGTACACTCGGCGACAAAATAATAGTGCACCTCTGGATTTGCGGTGCTTCTCAAAAGTGGAGCACAGAAATTTCTACGGGCTGCACGCGTTTCTGTCGAAACCTTCATTTTCGGAGTATGTGAAACTAGATTGGACCAATGCTTTTCGTATTGTCAATGAGAAATGAAAATTTGATTTCTGAACTGGATAAGCAAACACTTTTGACATCGAAGGGCAATCGTAATTAGTGGACAGCGGATTTTATGCATTTATGAGATAAACGAGTAAGTGTAATTTAAAACAGTAATAACATTAGAAGAATTTAAACGTGTTAAGCAAGATCATCATTTTCTATTTCACTCCAGTTTGTTGCAATTCAGGTAGACAATTTTTATTTTGAGGAGAAGAATTTAAAACTATTTTTATATTACTTTCAACCTATTAAATGTATTAAGAAAATAAATTTCTGTTAGACTCCAGTTTGTTGGAATTCCGGTAGAACATTTTTATTTTGCATAAAGATCTTCTAGGAATCTTCTAGGTCGCAAGAGGAAGGGGTCATCTCTATGTGTGTAAAATCTGAAGAAGATTATCGCGATGGCAGTCCATGAATTAAACAATAATAGAGATAATTGCATAAAATTGACACTGTACTATCTTGAAATTCAAAACAATCAACCATGTTCTCTAAATGAATCTAAATGAGATTACGTACCCCCTTCAATAAGGATTGTTCCCATTTATATGATGCAGGTATCTCTAAAAAAAAAATAGTTAATTTGCTAAAATGTAAGTTCACAAAAATTGCGGTGGTTGTCGTGTGCAGATTGCTTGAAATCTTGTTCGCCAGTTTCGGTGAAACACTAGAGATTTGGTGTCCCATCAGTTTGTCGCAACGTGTAGCTGCCACTGGGGCAGAGAGGAAGAGAGTAGTAGTATCGGGTCGAAGGATAGACGGAGAGAAAGAGAGAGTGACACGGGGAAGAGAGTGATCTTCAATCGAAAGGGGGAGAAGAGACGGGGAGCCGTAGAGAGCGAGAGGACATGCAACCGCGTGGCGGCAGGTGTAGTCACGAACAACAAGCGTCGGGGATATCGCTCGCGCGTGTTCTTCAGTGAAAAGCTCGCGTACATGGTTGGCTCTCGGCGATGAATCATGGCGCAGAAACGTCGGCGACGGTGATCGAGGACACGTACAGGGTTGAGAGAGGCTTATAAGAGACGTACGAACAGACACAGGCGTTTAAGACAAGGCAGAGACAGGCAGAGACAGGTACAAAAAGTGAACGTGAAACAGAGAGATAGAGTAAGAAATAGAGTCAGAGTAAGATAGAGAGAAAGAGAGACAGTGTATAGTAAAAAGAATATAGAAAATATGGTAGAGAAGAGAAGAAGAGAAGAAGAGAAAAAAAAGGACGCTGTCGTTCGGTTAACAAAAAAAAAAAACGGCACAGCGATCCGTATTATATCGGCGCTTTAGGTATTCTTGTAATTAGAGACAAAGAAAAATAAGACATTAAGTAGTGGTGTTGGTCATTACCGTTCGGGTCCGGGGCAATCGGGTACAATGATTGAGGCTTTGTACTGTCGGGCCGTGGTGGTTGGTGGTTGGTTCATTGGTGGTTGGTTGGTGGTTGTTGTCGATTGTTGGTAGGGTGGTCCATTTGCCGATCGAGTCAGGGTCCGTCGTTCCGGGCAGGGCAACGGCAGGGCAACGGCAGGGCAACACACCAGGGGGGCAACGCCGGGGTTGGGGCGGGGCCAGGGCACAAACCATCAACCAAGTTAGACATCACGTCTTTCACGGCTGGATTAATGTCGCGGCTTAATCGTCTAATTAACCCCTTCCCCCCATCTCCTCCCTCCCGCTTCCGCTATGTATTTTCCCTACGACCACCTCTTTCTTTGTCATTTCGCCTAAGTCGAATCCAGAAACCCCTGCGAGCATCCCTCGATTCGAGGGCTGGAGAAATGTTTGCGCACTGCGCCCTTCGACACGTTCGACCGCTGGACACGTCCACGTCAACGGAGAAACCTTCGCGAACGTCCGCAAATGGCGCCAAACGTGGTCAAACTTTTAAATAAAATTTAAAATAATTGAAATTCACCGATAGAACTCTTGTACTCTCGGGAAGAAGTACAGTAGTGATTCCATTCTGATAAATTTGTTTATACTTGAAACACTAAATTTGAAATTTTCAGACTGTAAATGTCGTATGCAAGTTATTAACAGTTAATTGAACGATCAAATTTTCTTGACTATTTCTTTTCCTGATTGAAATCACGGCGATACAATTTCGACCACGTTTACGTCAGCATATGCACCCGTTTGCGATAGTTTGTCAGTATGTGCTCGCTCCGATGAGAGTAGCATAAGTATGACGAATTGTTAGGCAGTCGGATAAAATGCGGGGCTGGGTCATTTCCGTCCCAAGATAAAGTCTACACTCGCAGCGAATTTGTTCTACGTGATACTTGCGTTGAACAGAGATAGTTGAAAAATAATTACGGTTTCCATCCGCTGGCTGATAAAGATGAAAAATAAGAAAACGTTGTGAAATGTACAACTTTAAAATTATTGAGGTAAAACCGCAATTATTTCGTCAGCAACCCAACAACAAAACTGGTGAATGGCTGGACCGAGTCTGCCGTTAAAAATGGATGCCTCATGACTCTCCGGGGACGGAAACACGGATGGAATTAATCGGAGGAGGAAGATCGAGCCGTATCGTTAAATTGCGCACGGGACGCAGAAACGGAACTGCGTTAACTACTGTCGGATATCAGCCCCGCCATTTCCGCGTTCCCGTAAATATCCCGAGAACCCTTTCGAGTCCGCGTCCCGCCGGGTGAATCGGGGTCAGTTCAACCTAAACGGCGATCCTAATTGAAGGGATGCTTAATAATTAACGTGGATCCCGCGAGTCGCACGAAATCTTCCCCCCAAAAACTCGATCGTCTGCGATTTCTCGAAGAGACTCCGCCGAGGATCGCAACAGGCGAACGTGCCAAGTGTGTCACTTGCAAATATTTCTCCGACCCCGTAGGCTCTCCTTCAATGGGTTACATTAAAATCACCGACACCGATTTCACCGACACCAGCCTTGACCGACGACAAAATTAATCGACAACAACACATTCGCCGTCTTCCCTGTGTGTGAGTTTCGAAAGACAATCTTCTCTCTGCAGTTTTAAATGTGCAATTTCTTATTGCAAGTTCTTGATCTAAGAGAATTTACATTTTCAATTTTCTTCTTAAGAAAGTTTTCTTCACAACCTTCCTCAAGATATTTTCAAAATTCTAATTCTTTGGAAACAAATTTTCAAGATGGTAAGCCGTTTATGTGAACCAAAAGTATTTTAAAATAAAAATAAAAATAAAGATAGAAAAATAAAAATAAAAATGGTATTTTAAAATAAAAATGTAAACAGAAGACTACACAACGTACACACGTATTTACACGCTCCGACCTTTTCTACGTTCGGCAAGGTCACGAAGAAACAGCACGGACCCGAGGGTTCCTCTTACATCAAGACTTTACTTTATAATTTCTCTACATTTTTAAATATGTAATTTCTTGTTGGACCTCCAAGTTACAAGAACCAATCAAATGATACAACTTGTTACTTTCTCCACTGTGAATTCTAAATTTGATCACCAGGTGAAAACAATAGAAGCACGACAAGGTCGAGTATCTTTAATTCAGAGACAGAGACGCTGTCAAAGTTGCAATCGGTCGTCATTGGATAACGCTGTTGTCGGCGAATCCTCCTCGGCGAAAACAGCGAGAGCTTTGTCGGTGATTTGAATGGGACCCTTTGCGATGCTCAAAGTCCCCAAAGCGGCGCACAATTCCCCGTTAGTTCGACGACGGACTTGCCCCGCAGGGAGCCCGTTGCAAAAGTCGGGACACGGCTAGAGAATTCCGCAGGAGAAACTGCGGAAAATTTTCTTCGGATTTCTCCGCTGTGCATCTATGCATACCTGACACCTCTTCCACCTTGGTGTGCACACAGGTGCGTGTCACCTACGAATCTCAGGCAGCGTCGGGTCGCGTCGTGTCACGGTGAAACTCAGGCAAACGAACGGTCGTCGTGTGTCGACCGATTATTTACGACCGGGGACAGAGAGGATATCGAGTGGGGCTCACTGGTTCGCGTTCGGTTAATTTCACGCGCACCAGGTACCGAGAACATCGGTGATCGCGCCGATATTTATGGCCTCCTTTGTGCGTCTCGAACGCAGTTGCACACACGCTGCTTCGTAGACGAACCGGCCATGAATCTCGATAGTTTCGAGCGCCGGATCGTAAAGTCCGCGTCGCCGTGAACGGTTCAACCCCTCGGCTACGGGCGACCGCCTTTCTCTTATGTGCAAGTATAAAATGGCCCACGAAAGTATTTCAAATATGTACAGGGTGTGTTCGAACTTTTACTGGCCATCATTTTTCTTGAAAAATAAGAAATACATGTTGTTGAAACTTTTCTACATTTCGGAAGGATCCATGCAAGAAATTGACTGAACACGAAGTCTGCACGACGGGCGGACACCCCTTCGAGTTGAACACCCGAAATTTCACAGAAAAGTATAAAATGGCTTACGAAAGTATTTCAAATATGATGTACATGGTGTTCGAACTATTACTAGCCATCATTTTTCTTGAAAAATAAGAAATACATGTTACTGGAAACTTTTCCATATTTCAGGAGGATCTCTGAACACCCAAAATTTCCCAGAAAAATTATGCGAACGCGAATCCACGTCGAATCCACTCGATCTCCTCCTCGGAGACGTCTTGCCTGCGTTTCACCGTGCGAGACGGACTTCTAATGGAGTGCCGGGCGTTACAAAAAACAAGGAAAAAAAATAATAACAATAATAAATAAACAGTGTGTACGAGGGAGGCGTGTATGATGGACAGATGGCTCGGCGAAAGACAGCCGCGTTCACGCCTCGGCGAATCGGATCGAAACACGAGCTTAAGAACGCGCGAGAACGAGGCTCGCGCGAGAGCTTAAGTTCACGTTTTGCGGCTGTTTCGGCCGAGAATCGGTGAGCCGTTGTGTGTCGAGCGATTGTTGGATCGAGCGGCTAGATCGTTGGATGTACGATCGCGGAATTGATCGTTTGCCTATGTGATGTTCCACGACCGTGAAGAGCCGTTCGTTACCGAGCGAGTAATTCGCGGATCGAGGCTGGCTTCCACTCTGTTCGTCCCGCGGACAAGCGTCACCGCCTCGCAGACCTACTTTTATGGCGTTCCTTTGACCATTTGGTTCGTGCAGGGTGAGTCTCTCGACGGCGTCTCAAGGACGGTGAAAGAAATCCACGTGGAAAACAATCGACGTTGCGCAACCGAATCAAACGACGAACTTGGTAAAGCCCGTTGCACGTCTCCGGTCGCATCCAACCGAGCCAAAAAGATCAATCTATTATATTCATCATCGACAACACTGTCTAACCTCTTCCCTCATCTGGAATATCCACCAGGCGAGAGTTTCAACAATCTCGAGATTTACAAATTTCAGATACACTGCATCCAAAAGCTACTCGAATATTACAAATTACTCAAATATTACAAGAATAGATCTGGACTCAGTTTAGAGCTTGAACCCATTAATTTTGCCACCCATCGTTCATTTTAATCTAAGATAGGGAGGCAATCTTTTCGGGAACTCGAGATTCACAAATTTTAGATACACTGCATCTAAAATTTACTACAAAAGGTACTCGAATACTATCAAATATTACAAGAATAGACCTCGACTTAATTTAAAGCTTGAACCCATTAATTTTGCCACCCATCGTTCATTTTAAGATAGGTAGGCAATCCTTCCGGGAACTCGAGATTTACAAATTTCAGATATACTGGATCCAAAAGGTGCTCGAATACTTAACAAATATTACAACAATAGACCTGGACTATGTTTAAAGCTTGCTTCTACTCTTGCCACTCATCGTTCATTTTTATGTAAGATACTTTGATTGTATGATACATCGACTGGGAAACTGGAGACATTGAAGGAACTGCTGGGTGGACATTAGAGAGTCAAATTGATGTTGGACAGTGTTGAACGATCAGACTCGAGATCTTCGAGAGACGGACATTGAGAATGAATTCGGAGCAAGTGGGAAACGGGCTTTACTCGTCGACACTCGAGCCGCATCGTTAATCGACCGTTCAGGGTCGAATGCAGCAGCATATCACGCCCACGTGCTCTCTGGGATCACGATCGCTTCGGATGCGCGTTACGCGGTCGCCAATAATCGACTCCGTGACGATCGATCGTGAAAAGCTTAGAGAGAAGACATATATATACATGATGATAATAAAAAAAGATAAAAAAAGAAGGAAATGAACGTTCGTCGCGTGCGGATCCCGTAATTGTGGGAGACGAAGGAAACTTTCCCATTTCAGGAACCAAATGTGTGAGACGACAGCGTTTCGTACGTGCGTGGAATATGGCTGTCATGAAACGATACGAGATAGGAATCTTTTAATTGTCTGCGCGAGATCCTCTTAACGATCTGGGAAACAAAAAGCAAAAGATCGAATTAAGTTAACATTCCATCCACACACGTGTCTCTCGGAACTTCCCCTGAGCGGCAGGTAATCGGAGCCGCGGGATCGATCGATCCGTCGGCGTGGATCGCCGATAGATATATCAGCTCTGCGTATATCAGAGAGCCCGATATAATGTTCGCTCGCAGCAGGTCGGTGCGAGACCGCGGTCAAGAAGCTCGTGGAAATAAATCGCACCGCGTGTAAGTATCCGCGCGGCTGACTTCGCGCACCAGTCCCGTGTGCATCGTTAACGTTTCAGTTCCCGCGAGCTTCTTCGCGCCTGACATTTGTTCGGTATACGTTTCTCCGTCTTCTTCTTCTATTTCTTCTTCTTCTACGTCTTCGACTAACCGCCAAGACGAGGCAGCGAGAAAGAGAGAGAACGAGAAGACGGGACGTGTAATCGACAAACGGTAGTTGCAACAGCTTACCTGGCTTCTCAGTTTGGTGATATTCTGGCCACCCTTGCCGATTATCGAACCGGCCACCTGAAACAATTATATATGAATTAGTCTTTGTTGCTTAGAGATGATCGAACCTGACCCCCCTTCCCCTACGGTTTGTGCCGATAGTGAATAGAACCTCTCAGAAGAAAGAGAAAGTATGTACAAGGCGTATAGAAATAACAATTGTTGACCTCTCGACCTTGAAATTAATTTTTAAGAAAACGGTTGAGTTCTGACCTATGGTTTCTGTTGCAATTTTTATGCTTGTGACGAGTAGGATTAGAGGCAATAAAAATATGGTTGATATCTCGATTTTGAAATTAATTTTTTAAGAGAACAGTTGAGTTCTGATCCGTGGTTGAAATTTTTATCCTTGTGGCCAGTAGAATAAGACGCAATAAAAAAAATTTGTTGATCTTTTGATCTTGAAATTAATTTTCTAAGAGAACTGTTGAGTTTTGATCCGTGGTTTCTGTTGCACTTTTTATCCTCGTGATGAGTAGAATAAGTTGCAATAAAAAAAATGTTTGATCTTTCAATCTTGAAATTAATTTTGCTTTCTTATAGCAATTTCCAGTAAAATACTCGTATAGAGAGTGTAGAGAGTGTAGAGAGTGTAGTTAAACGCTACATTTCCGATTCTTGAAAAATGATTGACATTTAAATGGTGATAATCCGGGCTGATTGCAAAGCAGCGTTGATTTTCCTCTAAAATATTTTTGTACGACGATTTTCTCGGCGCCAGAGAGTCTGGCTCGGTGATCGATGACCAGCCATATTTCATCGAGTCGAGATCAGTAAGTGCGCCCGCGTTAAGAGACGATCGATCTCAGTACAAAAGCGGAGAGGCGAAGGGGTTAATCTGAGAGCGCGCGTTCCATTTTCGCTCGTTCTTTTTCGGTCCCTCCCCGAGGCGATCAATTTTCGTGGGAATCGAGGCGATCTCGGCCGAGAAACACGGCCGGAAGGTCGATCGATTGTCGAGCGGGCACTGTGCGTTCCGGCGATTAGCGACGATAAGTCGCGTTGCGACATGCTTTTGCAAACGCTTGCAAACAGCTTGCCGCGCCAGCCGGCCAGCGATAATTACATTCCGGCCCCAGCGCTCCAAAGATGTGTGTTGCTCGATCGCGAAACGAGTCGGCGCGATCGCCGTCGTCGATTTCCAGGGCCGATCGACCCTGACACACCGACAGTCTTTTTCCCGTGGATCCCGATTGCGTGGCCGTGTGCCGCCCAACAGACGATCGACATTGTACCGAGTCGCTGGTGCGCGACCGTTCGGATCGCGATCGAGAGTCGGCTCAAGAGATCTCATCGAAGGAGGATCGACTCGGACAACCGGAACGCAATGAAAGATTCAACATCAAAGGACTCCTTTGTCTGGATTTTTGCCCGTCTTTCACCGGCATGCCATCCGGAACAACGATCGATCTTTGATCGAGATCTTATTGTTTCGAATTCGCGGCACCTGCTCGTAATGAGATGACCATACTTAATATTCTTTACTAGACAGCGGATTTTTATGCAAAATAAAAATGTTCTGCATTGATCGTGGAAAGCAGGATAGTAAGATAAAAATTGATCTCATCCCTTAACGATTTTGTTGCAATAGGAACAACATTAGAATATTCTCAAATATTTCTTATCTTTTGCTAATGAGACGACTGGATCGGGTTTTTAGATGATGAGAGGCCATACCAAATATTCATTACCGGACAGCGAATTTTTATGCAAAATAAAAATGTTCAGCATTGATCGTGGAAAGCAAGAGTAAGAAAAAAAATTGATCTCATCCCTTAATGATTTTGTTGCAATAAAAACAACATTACATCTTCTACTGTTTTATATTCCACCCAGCCAATTTCTTCATAAACGCATAAAAGTCCAATTTGAAAAATCCATTCTAACAAATTGCAGATGGAATACATTCGATAAAGTTAAGAAGATATTTAAGTGACTATCCTTGGACCATTCTGCATATGTTTATTTACTACTAACATCGCACGAATCCAACTTGAGTGGCGGATTACCCAAATCCAGAATCTCGTAAACCACCTCGAAGCAAATTTCACACCCTCGCATACATAGTATAGTAGGCGGGAGTAATTAATAGCTAAAGTGACAGCTCATGATGCAAAACACGGTTAGCAAATCATCAACCACCTCGCTAACTATTTGCATATTTCTGCATGTATGCGAGCAGCCTGCGTATAACAACAACCTCAACAAGGCAGCATCAACGCTGATAGAAAGTTAGAGGAAGCCAAGTCTGGTTTACAACTAACATTTTATGTAATGCATTTTCTAGAAAAGTGAAGATGTTTTTCTGATTGAGACGAGACCAAATACAATTTTGTATATTTAACACTTCAACAATAATTTTGTATAAATTGTTTAATCTTCAGTTGAAGATTGTCTCATCATCAATTGAATCTTCAGTTTCTATTTCCCACAATTATTGCAGAAAGCCTTCCACCATGATCGGCAGAGTTGTTAGACCTTTTTATTTATACTATTTTATATCTATACTATCCGACCGAAGTGTTTACACCAACCAGCAGAAGACATTGAAGAATTTCATTGACATTGAAGAATGGTCGGATAGTATAAATCGACCTGAACACGTAAACAGTTCATCTATCCGAACTGAAGCGATCCTCTGTTTGGAAAGAACAGAGGAGAGAGGATGTATGGAACTGTTGGAATTTCCCTGGCGAAAGAAAGTCGAAGGAAACCCGATAACGGTCTGCGGAGCGCGGCGACAATGACCGGAAGAACATGCTACTGCGAGGCTTCGCCAGGTTTTACCGGTAGCGTTGATGTGTGTCTGAAGAAACGAATGGAAAACAGAGTCAGCCATCGCTCGTGCCGCGGGAAAAGGACTTAGAGAGACACGCGCGGATGCCATTGTGTACCTTATCTGGCAGAACAGAAGGCTCTTCCGCGAGAAAATAGACAGCGGGATCGTTATCTCCTTTCGCGGGGATCAATTTCTTCGAATGGAACCTCTTGAAATTCCTCGGATAGAAAACGAGCGTTCCTTGATTCATTAACCGACGGGAACGGTGCTCTCGGCCGTTCGAAATCCCTTTCGAAACTCTAAAACCAGCCAGGAATTGGAAAGTACACGCTCAGTTTCACCAGAAGTTAGAAAGTACTCTAAGCAGTTTCTCCACGCGTCTGCCTTCGAATTTGCATAACCGACGACCCGTTAAATATTTGATTCTCTTCGAGAATTCGACGCGTATCCCTTCGACGACGCGGTGGTCTCCTCTTTCGAAGTTCGATAACCGAACACGGAAAAGTCGGATCGGCTTACCTTGCTGGGGATCAGTAGGCGGAGTTCATCGTCACCCTGTCTGTAACGCTTGTGAGGACTTGTTGGTCCTCCGGAGCCTGTCATAGCGCCTGCATCAGCTTCTCTCTTCATTATTCCTGCAACACAAATGGAGAATCGACTTTCAATTAACCCGCTCCGTTTCGACCTGGACTCCGCAGCCAATCAGCGCAAGTTCACCGACGTCAAAACTGAGGTACAATTAACCTCCTGCCTTCAATTCACGTCTCTGGCACGATAAATCTAATTAGACTACGGATCCCAGAATAAAAATGCAAGGCTGGAATTAACCCTTTGCACTTGAAGCAATTGTAATTCGAAAATCAAGACATTTCTTTCAATCCAGATCATTTTCATTCTGTCGTAACATTTTTTACATTGTTCACATCAAATTGAACTTGTTATGTCAGATAACAGTCGAGATTTTCACAATTTACAGAATACAGACTAATTTAATAATATCAACCCTTGTATGGCTAACCTTTAAAACCTTTTATATTTAACATAGTTGTACAAATTCTGATTTTAAGGCGATAAATTAATATATTTTACCGAGCAAAGAATAGACATTAATAAATTGTCGAAAGAAATGCAAAAGGTTAAAAAAAGTAGCTACAAGATTATCCTACAAGTTTTAAATTGATTTTGACGCTTATAGCCTATTTTAATTCCAGTCACCGATTGCCCGCGTCGATTACACGAGATAGAAACAACGGGGCGCTGTCCGATTCGTAATAAACATCTACGAATTCGTCCCGCGCTCGCGTAACTGTCCGTTTGCGGCGGCCGTTTGCAATTCATTGTCCGTTAAATCGGCCGGTTCGATTTAATGGCGCGGATACTATGGGAAACTGATGGAACGCGACGCTCCCGCTCCCGGTCGACGTATTTACGAGGGAACACGCTCTCTCGCCCCGGTTACGCCGCTTCCCGGCCGACTTATCGGAGAACGAGGATTCCCCGGTGACACAGAGACTCGATCGCTTCCGGTATTTTTGCCGCGAACCCGGTCGCACGGAAACGGCCATTAATTCGGCCGGCCCGGCGATATTTCTCCGCGGAACGCATGACAAGGAATCCTCGAAACGCACGCGCCTGCCCCGGCGATTCATGGCGCAATTACGCCCCTTCGAATTAACCTTTCGGGGTCGACGCGCGATTCTTTGTACAAACGTAGATAGAGACACTTCGTATATGTATTTGTTTATTGTACGCGTCCCATCTTCTACATGTTGTTTCTAGAACGAACATGCGGGACCAACAGTGAAAAAGTTTACTCCACCTTTTCTGTAATATATGGGAGCTTTGTCGACTTTCAAAGAGCTAAATGTCGCACTTCATTGTATTCCCCATACAAAATAAAAACGAAGATAACCTTCAAAAACCTTGATCAACTCATTGGATTCGTCTGAATAGCAGCTCTCAGAAAACAAGTATGAAAACATAGCATTCAATCTAAAGAAGAAACAAAGGTGATCATTGTCGACCTTCGAAGACCTAAATATCGCACCTCATTGTATTCCTCATGCAAAATAAAAACGAAGGTGACCTTGGTTGACCTCCAAAGACCTAAATATCGCACCTCATTGTATTCCCCATGCAAAATAAAAACGAAGATGACCTTGGTTGACCTCCAAAGACCTTAATGTCGCATCTCTTTGGATTCGTCTGAATAGCCGCTCTCAGAAAACAAGTACGAAGACTTAGCATTCAATCTAAAGAAGAAACAAAGGTGACCTTTGTCGACCTTCGAGGATCTAAATAGGTCATATTTCTCTTCAATTTCTGAGAATTTCGCGTACAAGATGGATCCTGCTCTCTTTCTGAGAGCTCCGGTGGTATCGATATTTTTCACTGCTCTGCAGCTATGACGTCAGAACGTTACTCTCGTAATCTTATCGCGTCCCGAGGCTGGCTGCTTCGTCGTCGTTTGAAACGCGGGCTTTACGACGGTCCTTTAGCATGCGTTTTATTGCCAAATGAGTTCTTGCGTAAGCTTTTATTAAGAGCCACCAGACCGCGACCGGCTATATTAGAATACATACAGAGGATATGCTCGCTGGTCCGAATGAACGTGCATCGATGCTCGAAATATTTGTCCCGACCGCGCTGCTGCCTCGGCAACACAGTATCGTTCGACCGAACACTCGTGGTTTCGATTCCAAGAAGCTGTCGGTATTTTCGGCGCCATTGGATCCCTATAGTCGGCAAACTTACCCTATAGCGAGTACACAGACCATTTTATCCCCTAAGAGCACCACAGTTGCTACTGTGATCTAGTTTTCGGAAGACGGTAACCATGCGACTCCTTCCACTTTGTTGAAACTTGTTCATATTCAATAGTCCTCGATGCTGGTACAGTAAAGATCTAAGAAAAACTCATCCGTGCTGTTTCTTAGATCCTGTGTTGCTGCTATTGTAGTCCGGGAAGAAATCAGGAGATCAAGTCGAAGTGCAGTTGCCTGACCTCATTAATTACGAAGTTACTACCGGAACTTCTGCGAACACAGCTTAAGGCGGTAGACTCGTTTCTAGAATTGCAAGGGTGCGGGGATGCACCTTCTCATTTCTCGATAATGCAAAGATGGGGTTTTTCAAAGATCAATCTAGGCCGCAATCGCCCTCAAAAGTCCTATTTTTAAGTTTACGAGGCGTAATAAAGCTGCCACAGCTACATACTGCCGAATAATGCAAAATTACGCCTCGTATACGTAAAAATAGCACTTTTGAGAGCGACTGCGGCGTAGATTGATATTTTATTTAGTGTTTTCGACTATTGGAAAGCTCCATATTTGCATTATCCAGAAATAAGAAGGCGAAGCCTGCACCCTTGCAATCCTGGAAACGAGACTACCCCCTTAACCCGGATGATCGATGAGAGGTCGACATTCTATATGCGACCACGATACCTCGCACCGTGGATGGCAACATCTACGATTTTGGATTCAGCTAAAGAACACCGGCCCGCAATAATTAAGCGGGTAGTCTCGTTTCCGAGATAATTGAAATTTCGAGTGAATAGCGGACAAATCGTGGCGCGCGATTTCGATCATTTACAACCACATTCTTCTCCGCCGTCTGGCTAATTCGCCTAATTATCGCCGTTTCCACGATCCCGGTGGCTCGCGAGTCAGCTAATTCCATTCGTTTCCCCGGAACTCGGGAACTTCCTACCCTTTTCAAACCACTACACAAACATAATATCATTTGCTGTGTCAATAGCTCTCGAGCTTCCTAATGATTTCGCCGCCGGCTTCGCCGACTTCACATAATTCGAATCTGCCTTCGTGCTTGCACGTTCCCGGGGCCTGTGGTAATTAATTTTCCATTTTTTTTAGCTGATCAGCGTCAATGTTGGATCGGTGGGTCTTTGTTAATTCACCGGAACTTATCAAGCGTGTACAGGGTGACTCCGGAAGTATGATGGCAGTAGAAACGTTTTGGAGAGCTTTAACTTCTTTGGTTGCTAGGTGGAGTCGCTTCAGGAGTATGAAGATCACCTATATATTTTTTTTTTAGATAGAATGCTAAGCTATTTGTTTTCTGATAAGTATTCTGATAAGTATTTCTGATAAGTGACTATAAATGTAAAATCATATGTTTTTTAAAATCTATGAGACTGATCTGAGTTATGTCTGGGTTTGTTTGTTCTTTTTTTTATATAGAATACTATTTGTTTTCTGGTAGTGGCTAAAATCATATGTTTCTTGAAATCTATGGGACTCGTAATGAATACACAGATAATGGTATTCTCTGCGGCAGTTTCAGCGTCGAAAGGATTGATGGAAGCGCTAGGAACGGTCGCGAGCCCGGAATTTCATCAATCCTAGGGCGGCATGCGCGGAAAAATTCTCGGCCTTACAGTACGGTGATGTCGTCGCCTCGAAAACGAAGCGGAACGTGACGGCGACGGCCGCTCGTGCGGCTATAATGCGATAATACGCGTTTAGCATAGGAATCGGGAACGCGCGACTCGCATACGAACTCGCTAGCCAACAATGAAAATCCCGTGATTCGACCCACTACGCTCCTTCGTTACATGCTAATTAACGTTCGACTAAATTACTCGTAACGTCGGTATTTACAGATATGGCGCGGGAGCATTTCATTAGTCGGTATCTTCCGTAATGTGCATTCCCGGTGCGTTCCCGTTGCGTTTCGTTTCGTTTCGTCGTCGGGTACACCGCGCAATTAACGATCCGCCGATTGCGAGTCTCCACATTAATTTTATTCACCCTGGAGAGGGGGAGAACATCGCACCGGTGTATCCGCAGCTCTCTAACGCCAAAGGATTCGCTCGGAGAGGAAACAATTCCTTTGATGCTGCTTTCCTTTTGTATTAACTCGTAAACGAACACTTTAAGACGATTCTGTTTTTTGTATTAATTTTGCTGAATACAGGTGTCTTTTTTAAAGAGAATGAAAACTTCGATTACCATAGTTAAGTACCGTTGGAATTTAATTGATTAAAAATTTGTTGCAAATATGAATACATTCGCCAATCATGTCGTTTACGAGTAGACTGTGGATGTTTACGCAATTGTCAATTTTTGTAGGCAAATTTTAAGTAGGTGGAAACAAATAAAATGTGATTTTCAGTGGTGGTAACCGTTGTAGATCAGAAATAAATAAAAATAGCATTTTTTTAACATTTTCAGAAGCCAATAGAGAGGGGACACAAGTCAATAAAAATGACCACATCATTATTCAAAACAGTTTTAACATTATTAAATTCGTCTGTATTCTATAAACAGGTTCAATTTAAATAAAAAAGATAACATAAAATAAAGATGATCTAGGTTTAAGAAATGATTTTCGAATTAAAATTGCTTCGAGTCCAAAGAGTTAATCTGACGCATACTGTCGGTCATCTCACAGCGGGATATTGTTCTCGAACGTGGTAAAAACGCGAGAAACATCGAGACGAGTATAACGGCCTTTTGTGCGCTTCTGTTAGGAACAAAATCGTTTTTCTAAGAAGTTGAGTAGGTACTGAGGAGAATTGTCTAGACCGCAGTGGAAACGTCGCGTTGCTTATTGCGCAGCGATACGTGCGTCTAAATAGGAACAGCCGTGGTGGAATGAGCAAGGAACGTGTAATCACGGGGAGCATCTTTTAATAAAATCCTTTAATCCGGTAATTAAGTTTTCAAGCGGCGTTACCGCGGCAGTCGCTTTTCGGTCTGCTCGGTGGTAGAGCGAAAGACTGAATCGTATAATCGTGGGATAAATAATGCAGCCTCGGGCCGTGGATAGAGGTGGTTTTCCACGGGCTCCGTCGACGCCAATGGTCGCCTCGAAATTGAAAGGATGGACGAGCGTCCCGGAAAAAGGTACGCGCAGTCCGGACAGACGAATCGATACTCGAGACCGGTCGGCACGCGACGTTAATAATTTACCATGGCGTATTCGGCGGCGAACGGTGACCCGTGCCGATTCGCCGTTTCGATTTCATTGCGGTCGCTGGAACACCGGCGAGAGAGAAAAAAAAAAGCCGCAAGGAAAACGTCCGGCCGGGAGCCACGTTTGTTCGCGGCTCGTTAAAGAATCACGAGACACGAGCCTCGCGTCACGAAAACCACGATGGACATGGAGACGGACTATGGGAGCGGCTAAATCGAGTGGCCATTTCGACTTGTCACTACCTGTAGTGGATATCCACCAACACGGATTTTAACTGAGAGCCGAATAGATTAAAATTAATAATCGCAGTTTATAATACAATTTTTTACTTGCGAGACTTTTGCTGAAATATTCGCGAGGTGTCTGCGAGTAAAATGAGTCCAAATACGACACCGTTCGGATTATGTTTACGCGATTAATCCACAATATCGCAGAATCTCGACTATCCGAACCGATATCTCGCGCTAACAGTCACTGCTCTACAGGGGATACATTTTTAATATTCATATACAATGAAGAAAACTATAAATAATTGACTGACAATTTGCAGGATCGTTAAACTGTTTTTTGTTAAAAATGTTTGAGATCGTAAGCTCACGCTACATGACAGGAAAGTCACTGCTCTACATTTTTCTCAAATAATCGAAGAATCGACGAAAGGGGTGAACAACTAGTACAACGAAGAAAATTATAAATAATCGACTGACAATTTGCAGAATCGTTAAGCAAGAAAACGTTTAAGATTGTAAGCTCAAGCCACATGACAAGAAAGCGTAGCAAATGTACTTAGAGCTCAGTGACATCCGTCAAATCTTTAGAATGGTGAAAGTCGTAATGGCAAACAAATGGCGGCGGAAAGTTTGGAACCCTGGTTAGGTTTGGTTGCAACTGCGGATCACGAGTGGATAACGGGAGTTTCGTTGCATAGAGCAATCGGGAGAACTTTCCGTGATTATACGGCTGAAAGAATCAACTGTGGTTTAATAATAACGTAAACCTGCTAACTGAAACTTGCCGTTGGTTTCTATGTAAAGAGTCAGTTTAATAAGGCAGTCATTGTTTCGTCGGGAACGTTCGTAATTGCAAAATCTCGTGGCGCAACTGAAAAATATCTTTTTCATTATTCATTCTCCACTTGACATTCTCCGCGTTCCTTCTACTCGTACAACCGTTTCCGATAATTGTTTCCCCGTTGCCCATTTGCTTTCTTTTCTCCGTCTCTCCACCGTTTTTCTTTTTAAGTTTGTTTCGCTTTCCCCGGGAGGCACGCGTATTCGATTCTTTTTTCCGCTCTCGAAGTTTATATTCAATCTATCCGAGAGCTTAAGCGCTCCGCAACAACGGGAATGCTAAAACTTTCCACGTGCCCCGCTTGTTGTTACACAATTATTCGAATTACGTGAATCGACGCCGGTTTTAATCTTACAAATATTTACAGCTTCGTGTACAATGTACAGTAAAGAAAATCTTGATCTAAGAAAATTGTCTATACCCTCCCCGCACAAAGAAATAGTAGAGAGAACCACAGGATCTAAGAAACAGCTCAGTCCCGAGGGTTTTTCTTAGATCAATTACTTTAATTGATTTATTAAAATTTTTTTCCATATCATGTGGAAACACAAATAAACGTAGGATTCGAGCAATGATGAATATTGTTTATTCGGTTTTCTCTCTCCGCGTTCACCCCGATTATCGACTTTCTCTTAAAAACGCGAAAGTAATTTTCCCAGGGCAAAACCGCTGTCGAACAAGGAGAAACTTTTTCGTCCTGTCGATATTTCCGAAGGATAACTCGATGAATTCTCGTCGTGGCCCGTGATCGATCACGAAACGATGAACGATCGAGTCTCGGCCGTGTTTTCCAGCCGCCCCTTGTGGCAAACCGGCGCGGCGCCGACGCGAACGAAAAGCGAGTATCAAATATTTACCGAACGATTCCGTAAGACTTTCCGCTCTATCGTCTCTTCGAATTCCCAAATGGGCCTCTCGTACTTATCAATTGGGTTAAACGCTTCGAGGCGAAAATGTATCAGCAAACTTCCTCGTCATTTCCAATTTTCAGCCACCAAGTGACCGGTTTTTTGTGAAAGTGATTCGATGAACGTCTTGATTCAGACAGATTTTATAACGAAAACGGGAACAAATCATTCTTCGCAATAATTTTTTAGTGCTCGATAGATTTAGCGGTGAAATACAGTTCTCTTAAATTCTCTCGTAGAAATTCTGTTCGCGCCTCGGTTCGAGCTTATCGATTCATGTTAAAACCCTAGATCACGCGTCATCGAGGCTTCATCGTCAATCTAATCGCCAGCTTAATCGCCAATCAATATTACGTCTGCGAACGAAATAGTAAAATACGAAGATAAGCAAATCAAATAATCTGAATATGGAACATCCATAGCGATAAAGATTGGTTCCTGACTGGATTAATATTAAAACGTCACCTGGTTAATTCTCCGAAGAAAACAAAAAATTATAGGCGTGCAAAATGTCGAAAATGTCGGGTCCCGAACAGTCAAAGAACGTATTAGTATTAAGTGGGCAACGAACTGAAACTTTGATTAGATTGATCGATGTTTATCGACGTTGTCAATTATCGATCATAAATATTTGCCGTTAGTCACGGGTCAGTGGTTTTTAATCGAAACGGAGTTAATCATGTGCTTATCAAAATTACGCGCGTGACAGTTGATGAATTTCTGTTGATTATTTCGACTGAAATGATTACCATATAAATATTCAACGGTGCACTAGTTAATTATCAACGAAACTGGCTTTGATCGTTGTGAGTGCGGTTACGCGTTAGTTGAATATTGGATTCGATCGCAATTGATTATCAAATATTCGATGGGAATCGTTAATTGTTGATTGCGCCAGATATTATTTCATATTAGCGTTAATGGTACACGTTAATGGTACACGTTAATGGATATAAGTATGGTTATCAATAAACTCGCGGACTTTCAACGTGGCGACAACGTGACTGATTGAAACACATTTTCTATTTCCCCATCGGGGGATGGGAATCGTTAATTGTTGATTGCACCACACATTCTTTAATATTAGCGTTGATGGATATAAATATGGTTATTAATAAACTCGCGGACTTTCTACGTGGTTCTAACTGATTGAAACGCTTTTTTATGGCCAGCAATCGGTATCCATCGGGGTGCTCGCCTGGACGGGTGAGGGAGAAAATGATTTATTTTTACAAGCACCGCCATGTTTTCAACAAACAAGCGGCGTGCGTGACCGGGCCGTGTCGTGACACGAACTCCCAAGAACCTCCGCGTTTCCTGGCCGTCCCGCCATTACTGAAGAGAGGTGAAACGGGGGCGAGCAGTCGATCGACGTGCTCGTGGGGAAAAAACGAATGATAAAATAATTGGGCGGGGATGGTTTTCCACGTAACACGTCGGTCGCGTCGACCTGGCCGATCGAAGGGACGTTCTTTATATTTCTGATTCTTAGATCGTATATACCTACTAGCATAATTCCCGTTGAAAAATCAACTTATTGCTGGCTTATTTCTACAGGTATGCCACTAATTTATTTTTAGCAATTAATGCTAAAGGATTTCCGGGATGAAAACATGTTGGTGCATCCCTTTGGGCTACCGTGCGTCTGCGTACCGAATTTCAGCTTTCTGTCTTTTGTGTTTCAAAATTACTGCAAGATGGCCACTCAAGGTGAAACTATCCCTGGCAGAGAATATTTGAGCAAAATCGGCGGTAACGTGTTAAATCGAGGAGATCGCTTCGTTATCGGAGGACAAGGGGTTAATTTCGGATGGAAGGTGCTCGAATGATCGAGTGGCCGTCTCGAGAATCCCATTTCTCTGTTCAGTGGAGAGAAACCCCTTTGAACCCGAGGTTATTCGCGAAAAACCGTATCCGTCTGGTTCGTTTTTCCGACACGCGGCCTCGTTCGAGCGTGAAAAGCTGGCTAAGGGGCGCGGGAGAGACACCGCGACCGAAGGGTGGGACGGAAGGGGTTTACAAAAGGGAGTTGGAGGGGAGAGCAGGGGGCGCCGTAGAGTCTGCAATGGGAGTAGCGTGAGGCGCCGAAGAGTCCACTGCCGGCAGCGGTGCATCAACTAACCAGTCCATAACCAGTCCGCACGCCACTCGTAAGGGTCGCCTGGCTGATATACAGGGAGACACGAACCGTGGGATGCCGAAGGGGCAGAGGGCCAAGGAGTGGAGTCGAGGGAAAGGCCGCAATTAGGAACGACGACCAGCTTGAACTCACTGAACTTGAGCTGGGAATTCGAATTTGATGAACTTCCGACGCGTGTACGCGACACCGGTGCTTTCCACCGTAAGCGGAGGGGGCGAGAATTAGGGGTTGGTTCGATGACACTCCTAAGGTTCTTCGAGATTCCATGCCTCGTTTCGTTCCGAAGATATTTCGGATTAACATACCCTCTCGACCCTTGCTTTGCCACCGCTTATCCCATTTATCGACGTTGCCACACCGAACGATTATTATTGTTTATTCGTTTATCACCTTAACCCACTCTATGGGCGCCGTGGAATTTTCAAGACGCGACTTTCATTTAACCCTTTGCATTCGGAGCTAATTTAGCTCGGAAATTAAACATTTCTTCCGACCTAGAACAATTTTCATTCTCAATAATTCTTTATATTTGATGGATATGAAATTGATATAATATCTATTAAATTATTAATAATTAAATGTTTAATAATTTTCAGCAATTTCTAGTGGCGCCTCAGAGTCACCACTCGAACGCTAAGGGTTAACAATTTAATAGAAATCTGGAGTAAGAGATTTAAAAAATAGAGATTAAAACAATTTTCATTTCATACGTCAGAAAAATCCAATTTTCCGACTGGCAAATATTTTCTACAGTCATATGAAAAATGGTGTATCTTGAACACTTAATTTAATAATGCCAGTCTATCACGGATGAACGGAATATCATTTGCTATAATTAAAAATTAGACTGGCGAAAATGGGGAAATTTATATATCCATATCGAGAAAAGCAAATTTCTCGCTGGAAAGAGGGTGGCACCTTCAACCGTTCCTCCAGCTCTGTCAATCCTGCACACACCGAGACGTCCTTTTCAGACGCGTCGGCCAACTCGATTTCAATATTTGCCGGCGTAGATTCAGCCCCGCGATAAATTCTAATCCACAGGCGGCCGTGTCGCGTGATCCGCATCCGCCATCGCGTTTTCACCGACTCCCGCTCGCTGGTGTTTCTTTTCATTCCGGCGGGACGCGTCCCGCTTCTCTTTCCATCGGCAATGCGTGCCAGATACACGGGGCTTTAATCGTGCCCGCCGTCCTACTCGTAATTACCTTATCGACGCCCGTAATCATGCAAATTTCAACCCGGTCGCGGCTCGTAATCTAACGACAACGCGACCATTTCGCGACGAATCGGAGGGTGACGCGTAAGTACAATCTTCGCCGAGAGGTTTGCTGGAAAACGACGAACCCGACACCACTCAAATGAATAACAATGTACAGTAATGCGTAAGACTTTCGAATTGCCCCCAAAACTTTTGGCACCCTTTTCCCCCACCTCCGTCGACAGCGTCCCCCAGGATATGTTACAGTGACCTTTTATTAATACTATTAATATTCTATGATTTGTACAATTGTGTCATGAATAGAGGAAATAAGTAAAAATAAATAAGTAAGTCAATAAATAGTAGAAACATTTTAATTTGCCGCTAGATTCGAAATACGACGAAAGGCGGTCCCCAGCCATCGTCTTATGTCGGAATAAAACTGTATTAACGAAGTATTCGAATATATGAGAGTCCGGGTCAATTATAATTCTTATTAATTCCGGCATTCTCTTAATATTTCTCTATTGCACGCCTCTAATCAACAAAAGTTATATTAAATATAAATCGATAGATAAAAGTACCAAGTAAAAAAAAACCAAGAAATTCCGCCGTCTCACGAGATGGTACAAGTTCGATAACATTGATACCTAATAAAAATCGAATGAACGAAAAACAGTGAGACAGTCGAATGAAGTTGGACAGCACGTTGTGGAAGTCGGCGAAACTTTCGCGGAGAGCATCGAAGGCGTGAAACAAAGTCAAATGTAGTGAGAATCGAATGAGAGCAGGTACGGGAGCGACGTGATCCAAGGAGAGCAGTATGGAACCGAAACTATTCCAATTT
The DNA here is from genome assembly GCA_028455795.1 of Lasioglossum marginatum. Classification (NCBI taxonomy): domain Eukaryota; kingdom Metazoa; phylum Arthropoda; class Insecta; order Hymenoptera; family Halictidae; genus Lasioglossum; species Lasioglossum marginatum. Next base: position 8,840,078 of record CM052253.1, on the reverse strand, counting down.
TCGCGGAAGTTTGACCAAAGAGAATCGCGAGGAGAATCTGAGGAACGCGATCAAACAGGTCCCGGCGTTGCTAAGATAATTGTAACCCTGTCGGTCCGTAGAGACAGTCAAAGTAATTATTTCGACGTCGCGCAGACGACGGATATCCAGGATAATTGTGGCGAGCGTGACAACGATGCCCTCCGTATTCAGTGCTGGCGCGTCATCAAGTTTGCATGCTCTATACTGACAAAGTGCTTGCTCTAGGCCAAGGATGTTCCACTGTGGCGGCAACTGTGGCGGCAACTGTGGCACCAACAGGTTCTCCGCTTCTTACCGTCAAAGTCTCGGTTTGCTGCGATTTTCGCAAAATGTCCCTTGTTGCCTTACTATTCATCGGAATCTATAATGTCGCTATTATCAGTTCAATTAGTTTACGACGGAATGTTAAAAAAGATCAAGTTAGCCAACGTAGTCGCGAAACAATCGTAAAGATATCCTAGATAATGATCTACCCTTAAATCTAAAATCTGAAGTGTCCTGGGGTTAATATAGATTAAGATTTGTGTCCCCACTATACCTTCCCCTTCTACGGCGCTATTCCACCACGTGACGCGACTCTTACTGGTAAAGAGGGGGTAACTTTTTCCCTTAATTCGTGCTCCCTCCCATCCGGCGACTCTAATACGAGGTAATAAGAAATATAGGTTTCCATGTAGACTGTGGGTCTTTATGCATTTAAATTGAAAAATTGAAGATATTTCTTGCAATCTATGCAGAAAATTCTATTTTGTGGAAGCGTCTTGACCTAGACACCGGATCCAGTTCTTCAGGTTCGTCAAGTGGCATTACCATAGAACAACGAGTAGTTATCAAAGCTCGGAACCGCGAAATTTCCAGTCTGTTACTCCTCAACGACAACTCGAAGTGTGTCGGCATTCAGCGAGTACCTTCGACCCTCTTTCGTAACGAAAGGGAGACAAGAGAGAAAGAGAGAATGCAAGCCGATCAAGAGAACTAGGCGGCCATCGCTCCGCGCATCGACAGCACACGAGTCTCTTTTCATTATTGCCGGGCATCTAATTAGGTCAACGAACAATAAGCGGTGAACATCGCGTTAATTCCGATTAAACGAGCAACATAATTGGCGCTCTGTTACGTTGACCCGTCACGTTGCAAAAGGTTCCGAGCGTGTTAAGGTGGGAACTCCTCTAAGCTTCGGATACCTTGTTATGCGTATAATCATTTCGAATCCGCGTGAAATACTGTTGTACTGTCCCAAAGAGTAGGAACGAAGTGGTTGGAACGCAGCTTCACATCGAAGAATGAAAGAACGTGTAGGGGTTGTTGCACAGCAGACAAAGTGGACGCTGAAGAAACCACAAATCCGAGTCGCAGACGACGACGACGAAAGAATCTTGTTTACAGTTTTTGCTGGGGGCTCCCTCTTTCGTCCAACTCTTTCTAGCCACCCTCCCAGCCAACCCTCGAACCAACTCTTAACGACGCTTCCCACAAGGGGTCTTCCTTGTAGTTTCGTAAACAACTCCGTGTCCATTATACTCGCAATTGATTTACCCTCGGTTTACAAGCGTAATCCCGCCAGCGCTACTGGCTCGTTTACGTCGAATTGTTCGACACCCGCGCCGGACACAGAACCTGAAGTTTCTAATTCGCAACCTTGAATATCAGACTGCAGATTTGGTACATTCATGGCAAGGATGAATGGCTGAGACATTTCTTGTTCACACGCTTCTCTGTAGATCGCAGACAATTGGTTTTATACGTTCCTACACGATCTCGCACCACTGCGACGCGTAAATATTCGCGAAGCCTGCGAGTATCCAATCAGCGGTATCATTGATCACTCTATTTAAAGAAGCCGATGGAAAGCCGCGAAGCAGCGTGACGTCAAGCGTCGAATTTCCAAGCCAACTCCGTTTAGTCTCGGACGAAGCCAGTAATCGGTCTGTCTCTGTTCACCTGGCACGGAGTCCGGCATTGCTCGAATAAACTTTTACCAACGAATTACGAACAAAATTTTATTTGTTATTCCCCCTGATTCGTTACACTGTAGTCTGATGGTTAGCGACGTCGATCGGGATCGAACTCCTAAAGTCGAAAGAATGTTCCTACTCTATCTTCCCCTTTTACGACGCTGTTTCCTTACGTGTCTGCCACCACTAATCCGGTAGAGAGGTTAATTCGTGCACCCTCCAATCATCTAGTCGAATGACGAATGATTTTGAAGTTAATTATGCTTTTGATCCGTTCTTTTAATTCGAATAACTAATAACTCTTTTAATTGCGTTCTTTTAATTCATTCTATTAATTCGCGCGTTCTTTTAATTCATTCTATTAATTCGTTCCTTTAATTCATTCTATTAATTCGTTCTTTTAATTCTAATAATTAATTATTCTTCTAATTCGTTCTCTTAATTCGAATAATGAATTATTCTTTTTATTCGCGCATTCTTTTCATTAATTCTTTTAATTCATTCTATCAATTCGTTCTTTTATTTCGTTCTTTTAATTCGAATAAGTAATTATTCTTCTAATTCGTTCGTTTAATTCGAATAATAAATTCGTTCTTTTAATTCGAACAATGAATTACGGTTTTTATTCGCTCTTTTACGTCGAATAATCGATTATTCTTTTGATCCGTTCTCGGAAATAAGTTTCGACGAACTCTGGCCCGGCAGCGGTGGCCTCTCGATCCCGGTTCGCATGTCCGCCTCTCGCATACTCGGTCGGCGTCGAGTATTAGACGCGCCTGCTTGCTTTCGCGTGCGTTCATCCATATTCATATGGATTTTCATGACGGCCGACAATTTTCCCCGACCCCCTTTTGTCTCGTGAGAATCGGCGCCGCGAAACGAGGGGAGTCGATCGCGATTCGACGCCCGGCGGAATGGGAACGCGGACACGGAACAATTCGCTAACGAGAGGGAAGCTCGGGGAGAAACGAAACGTTTCGAGGACATATTGAGGCTGTCGATTATTATTTGTCAAAACGCTGCTGTCGGGAAGAGATCGCGCCGGATGAAACGGGGCGGAAAAAGAGAGGATAAGGAGCTAGCGAAAGCTCGGCTGGGAAATACATATTGTAAGTAAGCTTATTCTGCTGTCGGGCGGTTTACTAGAAAGTCTCTCTAGAGGAAAATAATCTTCATGAATCTAATCCGGAATAAACACTTTTCAATGTAGCGTACGATTTTTAGGTATTAGAAAAGTTTTTTAAATTAGAAAATGCTGTATGAAGAGTGCAATCTTTCTTCCCTAAAAATGAGTCAGTTTATAAAGATTCCGAATTTGAGTGTTCTCATCAATAAATATTGTATACCGTGGGCATTTTGTAATTTAATAAAAACAATTTGGAGATCAAGTATAAATAAAAGAATAACAATTTCACCAATAACTTTCGACTCGCTAGCAATGCAATTTGGTTTAGAATGTAAAGAAGCATGTGCTGGGAAACGCGCTAGCGGAAGTCGCGCCGGAGAAAACAGAGGCGGTCGAACGACTTTGACGCGTTAACAGTTGAAATCGGCTGCGTAAACAAAGACCGACTCTTGTCCGCGACCCTGTGAAAACGGAAACCAGAAGTACCGGCGCGAACTCGCAAGTTTCCGAGCAAGTAAGACAGTTATGTCAACACCGGTCGTGTTAGCGCGTTGCGTTCGCGAGGCGACAGTTTACGCGGCTCGGTAATGAAACTGTTAGTGGAACCGGTCGGTGGTGCATTCCTGATAATGCGGAGATCACCCTGGAAAATAAATTCACGGCCCCAAGGTGTGAAAAAATAGCTACTTGCAGAATACACGTAGCTGTATCGATCGAATTCATAAATCAGCCCGCGCAGTCAGTGAGAATCAGTCCACCAATCTTTTTCAGAATTCCCCGCAATCTGTTCGAAGATTGCTTTGTCCAGTTGCGTGTTCAAACATACAGCATTATCGCATTATACTCGTTCGATTATATCTTGTTCACAATGTGGTGTATCAAACGGCTTTGGCGCGTGAGCAGGAGAATAATAGCAACGATAACAGCAGATTTTAGCTTTACATTTGAAAACTGTTCGTCAATGTTGAAGCTTAACATTGGCTCGGCTCATCCACTAATTTTTATTGTACCTCGGAGAATCTCGTATCTCCTCTCTGTTTAATTTTCTGAGAAATTAAACTACTTTGACGATTTAGAAACAGCAACGAACGGTATTAGAATGTTCTTGCAACAAATGGATGAATTCATATGAACGCGTAGAAGCCGAATTAAAGTGGCATGAATCAACACGTTCGAGTGGTCTCGTCCTCGAACGTTTATTATACACTATTGTCTTGACGATCGTTCCAGAACTTCTCATTGATATCAACACGGTGGATGTCCCCAGCGAACGTGTTAACGAGAACTGGTCGACCGACTACAAGATCCGAGAAACTACGCGCGGATCCGCTTTGTTCGAACCACACTAATTTACGCCGTGCCAGAGAAGACGTTCCAGCGAAGCTTTCGCCCATTTGTCGTGGTCATGTATACATGTACACAGCTCCTCGGGCGAAAGTCCCCGCGGCGCGGGTGCGAAATTATCCTGAAGCCTCGCGAAACGGCTCAAAGCCGCGAAACACGTCTCTCCTCTCAACGTGACAATCGGAGGTTTCCTGATCCATCTTTATTTCACACCGACGAAGAAACTAAGAATTTTCTATGTAGAATGAAAGAAATTCAAATTTTTTCATTTTCTGTAGTCCTCGAATAGATGAATTTTAAAGGGACAGTCTTTCAAGAAGGACATGCTTCCAGATCAATATTTTTCATTGCCTTTTACCAATTTGTTATTTTATGTATTCCGTTTCTGCTCTTTGCGATTCTCTTCGAGATTCAAATTTTCTACAATGTAATCCTGACGGAAGTCCTGCTAGCACCGGTGCACCTGAAACCCAGCTAAAAGTGCCGGTCTTACGAGGCGACGATGTAACAATCGTCGCCGACGAGATTCGACCGGTAGCCTCACTCTGATTGTCCGTGTAAATGGGATTGTTCAGCGAGCCAGTAATTCACAGCCGAGCGAGCAAGTAATACGATTCTTTACGCGACTCCTTCGGATACTACTGCGTGCGTTTCATTGGCAGAGACCTGCCAGGATTAATTCATACGTTTGCTCGTCACACCGTGAACCGATCGATTCGTTTTGAGCGGACGTTGCGGGATGAAGGACATTTCACACAACTTCTAAAAAGGATTCTCAACTCTGGAATAATGTCGGTAGTTCGAATGAAATAGATATTTCGAAATTCAATCTGTCCTTCGCGAGAGAGCCACTACTTTGCTCCACGAAAGAGCTACTACTTTTCTCCAAGAGAAACTATTCTTCCCCGCGAAAGAGCTATAAGCTACTTTTCTCCACGAGAGAACAACATATTCGTTTTGACGATAGAGAAACCATTCTTCTCCGCGAAAGAGCAACTGTTTACCTCACGTCTAATCTTCCCTGATAGTAATACTTGTGCTCGGCGAAAGGAAAGTTGTTTACCTTCGCAATGGAAATGTTCAACACCGTGAAGGAGTTACTATCATTTACTTCCACGAGGGAACTGCTCATTTCCTCCGTGGACAGCCACCAATTGTTTCCGCTACTTGTTGTTTTATCTTTCTTTAAGCAACACTTTTCACATTCGAAATTACCAGCGACTATAATCGTGCATCTAGACGATGCTACATTTCGGGACAGTTACCGCAACGGTTTCGAATTCCGATTACAGTTATCTCGAATGAAATGTTACCTGCGTGGCTACGCAAACAGCGCATTATCTTCTCTAATCCTACGAGTACAAGGACAGTGAGTGAACAGTTTGACGCTCTGCTATCTTTAGGAAAGGGTGATACGAGAGAGAAAAAATGGTGCGATACGGGAATGTTTCCGTAGTTGTATGATTATCGGCGATTTTTGAAAAATCTACAACAATCAATGCTATTTCTACATCCAGAGGAACGTTCTTTGGAAAGCTCTCGATGCGCTGATAAAAAATATAACGTCGAGTGAAGAACACGCCCGGAGCTCTCGAGCCACTTGGAAAATCAGTTTCTGCGAACGAAGGGAACCGGTGAGAAATCACGGAAGCAGACACGCCGGGCAGACGGTTCAAATAATCCAAATGTTTCCCCGAGGGATTACGGGTATCCAGAAACAGTGAAATCTGTTTAGGGAAACGGGAGAAGCTCGGAGGTTCCGTGTTGCAACACGGCGCCTAATTTTGGCGGTCAACGGGACGACCATTGAACGGATCGATCCGCGACCACGTGTTTTCTGCGTCTGACGGTTCAATTATTTCCATAAGACGAGCATCTAACGAGCTTTCATGTCAGCGTTCGTCCGCTCGCTCGGTCGGTCGGCCGGGCTTAAAATTAGATTCTGCGAAACGAACAAGCCGGAAGCGAGGCGACGAGGGAGCCCGTACCGAAATTTATTTAGCAGCGCGCGCGAGCACCAGCTCCTCGATTCATTCATCGCGAGGCGAGCCTCGCTGCCCGACATTCCCCGGGAAACTGTCGGGAAACCGTGAGTACAATCCCAGCTGTGAATGTCCCTCGTTCCTTCGCGGAAATTAACCGACATTTCGAAAACGAATTCTAAAATGATGCTGGAGCAAGTCGCACAAATTCTGCACTTAGTGATTGCTCCACAAGAGTTTCCAGCAATAGACGAAGTTGTGGAGTTTTTGGGTAAAAATCAATTATAGAACAAGTAATTTCTAGTATGCACTCCAGTCCATAAAACACAGGACACTTATTCGAATTTCTATGCTGAGGATTGTTTGTTACTAAAGGACCTGTATGGTACTTACTAATTCTTTCGAATGTGGAGAACATGTAAATCAAATCTGACAAAATATTAGAAAGGAATATTAGAATAAAAAAATAATTAGAATTCAAAAATGGAATAAAAATTAGAATATTAGAAAAGAATGGCGACTATATAATTTTTTTTACACTCCGCCGTGCAGTACAGTTTGCGACATCTATGAAAATCGGGCACGAACTTATGCAATCATTTGATATTATCGTATAATAGCTGCACCTAATTGAAATAAAACAAAATCAAGCTGGTCGGAACTGTGCCGTGTTAGGTGTCATTCGAATCAGAAAAATGTCAGTAAAAGAATAAGTCTCATTTCTGTGATTGTCCATGTATCGAGGCACTACCGTGGTGGGGAACTGGATTCTCCGAGGGAAATGATGTTAGATGTTAGTAACGGTACGATCGACGAGTGTGAAGTTCGCGAGATTGTCGGGGAGTATCGCTCGCGTTCCTTGACCCTGTGACGAGGCAGCAGCGCGCCGCGAAGGGTCTTTTATCCATATGCTAACCCGTCTCTCCCTGCGGCATTCCACGCTTAGGAGACTTAGAGAACACCGAGCAAGCTTGGCCGAAGCGAGCGGATCGAAGGAGGACGGAGCAATAATACAAGGCCTGCCCTTGCCAACCAAGGAGTAACGTCCTGTTACACCAGTCTGACCACTCTCTCGCCTTCTTTCGCCCTCCGTGTATCCTTGCTCCTTCGCTCCACGAGGTTTCGTTTTATTTCGCGGCGAAGGCTCTCGCCTTCTCTGCGCCTTCTCTGCTACGCTTAGACGACTCCACGGACCAGCAAACTCCGCTACCAACGTCGATACTTCCTGGTGCAAGTCTTTTTAGAAAGATTCCCCAGCAGACTGCGGATCTTTGTGCAATTATGGCTTTCGGAAATTTTCAAAAAAATTATGGGATACAAAATATGACAGAATTTAGTACGATTTTCATTTATCTCAGATCTTAAAAGGCTATTACAAGAATTTCTGAAAATTCGTCTAGAAAAATTGGAAATTTGCATGAACATCGATCGAACGAATAAATTGATTGCAAACTCTGCAATGTGTATTTTAAACATCCCTATTTTACAAAGATTCAACAATTTAGTACGATTTTCATTTATTTCAGATCCAAAGAGACTACTACGGAAAATAAGATTCTATCCGATTCGAGTTTCTGAAAATTCGTCTACGAAAATTGCTAATTGCATAAACATTCGCAGTCTATTCATATAAAATTGATTGCAAACTCTGCAATGTGTATTTCGAACATCGCTGTTCTGCAAAGATTCGACAAGACTCCGAGCAGCGACAATATATGTACAGAGCGTTTGATGGGTCCCGTGACTTGAATCTTCGAATTGGGTTTTCTTGGAACCTTTTACGGATTCGCGAGATTAGAGGCACCGTGTAGAAACTCCGATAAAATTGTTCGGTTTTGCGAGCGAACTAGAATTCTGGATCTTTCGACGGAGAATCTAGCTGGATCGAGCGAACTTCGGTTCGAGACGAACCGAAGGAGACCAAGCATTCCTCGCGTGTCGTCGCCGAGCGCATTCCTGAGCCGCGTGTCCCGCATGCGGAATGAAGCGCGGCTGCATTCCCGCCGCGACAATTTCAAACTGTTACTCACCGATAATGGTGTTCGCCGCTGCAACCTCCGGGATGGATCGGCAGAGAACCCTGCACAGACAAAATAAGCATCGGGTTAGTCCTCTTCCTTCGACGCTGCACTCGCGAAAAACACTCTTCACTCCCCAAACTTCCATACACTTTTTTATTCGATACAATAGAACCTCGATTATCCGAACTTTCGATGTCTTAATCCTCTGGTATCCAAATGTGGTTCACGTACAGCACAGTTTATTATTCATTTAGCACTGTGGAACCAAGTTCTATTATCCGAACATCCATGTCTCCCGAATTAGTTCGGTTAAACGAGGTGCTACTCTATTTCACTCCCCTAGTTTTCGCACACCTATTCCTCATAAAAAATTACACGCCTTTCAAAAATATGCTTCTTTAAACATTAATTTCAGCCCGATTTATAACACGTTACAGGTCTCAACTTTTCGTGAGGCGTATACTTTTTCATTAAGAAACTTTTACAAACAATTAACTGGTTGTCTGGTTGATTCACAGAAATACAGACAAGTTATCCATAAGAGTATTAAGACTCAAAAATACAAGATCCTATATGTACCATACATTTAAAATGAATTTCAATAAATGATGTGTTGGACCAAGTTCACTGATACCTAAGATTCAACATCTCTTAATGTGAGTCTCGATCACATTGACACAGTTCGTTTTTCTTGATTTCGAAATGAATGTGACCCAGCTAATTGCGGCGATCGAGCAAACTGTGTTGCACCGCCTCTCGCGAGTGAAAGTGCAGTCTGGTCGATGCAGCGACGCGTCGTCAGCGTTCTGGCAGCGCAGCGGTTCGTCTAGAATCTTAGGAATCCGCGATTGTCCATCGGCACGACGCGTTATTTAATAACAGTCGACAGACGCCGACCGCTGGTAGCCACATTGGCTTGTATTCGGTATATCGTTCCAGCCTACTTGCTATCGTTATCGCTCGGCTGAGTATTTGCGCGCGCTTTGCAAGCCGTCGATCGCCTTTGCGCTAGTCCCACGCGGTCGGCTAGAGAGCAAGCTAGCAAGCAAGCTAGCAAGCAAGCAAGCAAGCCAGCAAGCAAGCAACCCAGCAAGCAAGCCAGCAAGCAAGCCAGCAAGCAAGCCAGCAAGCAAATCAAACACAACCAAGCGTCAACTCTGCATTCCTGTCGATCTCCTTGCAATTACGCAATTTACCCGTAACACGATCGACCCGCCGATCTCCCTAGCCGATACTTGGACCTGACAACACTTGGTCGAGTTCACACCGATCACTGCACTGGTTAGCCGCACAGCTCCATCGTGTACGATGCCAATTATTCGGCGAATCGAAAGCACTGTGACCAGGTGCTCTCCGAAATCCGGAGAGATAAAGGATGGTCTTGTCTTTTTGGGACTTTTTGTCTAGATGGGATTGCCTAAGCCGAGCTAGGTCAGGGCCAGGTACCTTGAGAGTTATCCTGGCGTCGCGTATCCTGCTTGGCCAAGGATCCAGGTGAACAGGGACGCGAGAGAATGAGTTCTCCGCGAGCAAGAACCGACACTGGACGCAGAACACGAGTAAGTTTGCGAAGCGGTGAGCCCTGCTTCTTCCAACGAGTGGTATACTCCTTCGTCTCGCCCCTCTCCTCTTCTTCTACCTCTTCCATCATCGCGAAGAGGAACGAGAGGGGGCACGTGGATCTGCGAGGAGGGAGCTCGACGATAGAGTAACAGAGAGGAACGAAGATTGAATCGCCGCAGGGAGAGAAAGAAAAACAGAAGTTGGTCGGGGATGTGTGTGTATGCGTTCATGTGTGCGGCGAGGATGAAAACGCACATGTGTGTACATAAGTGCACTCGGCCGCGAGCTGCAACGTGAACGAATAATCCGGATGCATCCGCGGGCCGTGGGGGGCTCGTTCCGAGGGGAGAGAAGTCAATGAACGACTTCACCGCAATCGCCACGCGGCGAGAGAATTTCACGGCTGCGGGCTTCTCTCTCCGGCTACCTCCAACCTTCTTCCAACCCCCTCAGTCTCTCTACGTGCCTTTTCCACCCCCAACACTAGCCTCTCGCTTTCCGATCGAACACTGCCCCCACACACGCCTCCCCTCGCAATTACATAAACGAGCTTTCCAAGACCTCCGCGTTTTTCTGTATCGAATGCCGGTTTCATTTTGGACGCCGCTGTCTGGCCGGCCAGACTCGCCGAGATTAAAAACATTTCTGCTCCCGCCCGAGTCCAGGCGGACCTCCCCCGGGCCTAATGCGGGGATGATGATGAAGTTTCTGGGAAGTAACCTACTTCGGGTTGTTGGTACTTCTTGTCGATGATATCGTTAAGGTATCGTTAAACTTCTTTCTGTGCGCTATTCTAATGTTAATAAACTTTTTAATGGTTTGATCTAATTTTGACTAACAAGCAATTTTGCAAATTTTTAAATTATTCTCAGAGAATGCGCCGAAACCATTAAAAAGTTTATTCAGTAATTTACGATCGACAAAGAAGAATAATCTAATGTTGATCTTGTGCTGAAGCGTTATTGGATTTTTATAAGACGCAATACTTAAATGAATTGAAACATATCACGGACAGCATTTCTAGAAAATCCTTGAAAATTATCCACTCATTCGCTGTTTAGTTCCAATTTTATCAGTCTGCGGTGCATTTGCATAGTCCTGTAAGGCGCACTTGTAAAGTCTAGTATATTGAACTAATGATTGAATAAAAATTTCGAACTGAACAAATCTTTTTCTCTTTACAATTCTTGTTTATTAACACTAGACCTACCACCATTGGTCAAAATGACCGGTTCCAGATTTATTATTTTACGATTATTGAAATAATAAAAATGATTTTATAAGAATCGATTGTATAGATATCTTTAGTAGAGCACGAATTATAATAGGAGCCGCACGAAGTCTAAATAAAATCAATCTTGTCATTTCTATAAGGGAACGTGTAGCAGTTACTTTTAAGGCTCGGTAGGTTTAGCGTTAATCTTGAAATCTTCATTTTGATATTCGCAAAACGTTCAACATCTCAATAATGGAGGAATGGAGTTGCTTTTATAATAAACAGCTGAATTGTAAAAAAGAGAAATACTGGCACTGGTCGACCTGATCGAATGAAACATTCGATCCCTCGTTCATCGAACATCTGCAATGATTAAGAGCACGCCATAATAGAGCAGCGTCAAGCTCTCGGTTAATTAGCCCGCTAGCGACGATAATGCGACTGAATAAAGGCCTATCGATAAACCGAAGTTCGCGAGCACCGAGAAAACACGATCCGTCGAGAATAAAACGCAGTTGAATCCTCGTATACTGTTTCCGAATGGAACGTCGCGCGCGGGAAACATTTAGGGTCCACCGGCTGCGAGACGAGGCTTCCCATTCAAAGAAAAACTCCGTCGGATCGACGATGCACACCGGCGAGAGAGACGAGCGTACAGAAAAGTCATTCCCGGAGATCAAAAGCCGGGGAGGACTGGCACGGCAAACGCTCGCGAAACTTATTCGCCCAGCAGAATTCGGCTTCTCCGGGAACTATCCAAGAATTCTGATGCTCGTTTTCAAAGCCAACATCGTCTCGCGACGCGGCTCTCTATACGCGACATGTTTATGCAAACCTGCCTAGAGGTACTCTAGAACGAGCAGACGAAAAGGATAATTGAAAGCAGAACCATTTCGAAGTGAACTGAAAATTTGATTGCGTCGCGATTGCGCAGCGACAAGTCTCCGAGATCAAAGGTAATTGGTTCGTTTATAGAAGTGCCTAACGAGGCTGGATTTGTTCCGATTTTTGTTAAAATCGTGCGCGATATTATATGCATATCGAAAGGTCATTTTGGTCCGGTTCCATTTTGGTCTGATTCCAATGCTGAAAGCTGAATTAATCGGGTAAACATCCGCAGGCTGTTCTTAATTCGACATCGCGTCGGTGCAATGACCTTTCGCGTACAAAAGAAAACGATGTGCCAGAAAATGTGTCACAAGCAAATTCTTCGATCACTTGCTGTATAATATCGAGTCGAGCAAGTCGACAGCGGGTTTTGTGCGTTCGTGGCGATGCAGGTGAAACGCGAAACGGTGACAACGTCGAATGCTGTGCATTCGTCTTATTCGTGTTTTTTCAGACATTTTTTATTAAATCTCGACTGTGTGCAGATTTGATTGAATTGATGCAGACAATTTTTAGTTTGCAATAATATACTGCGATGTACTGGAATATACTAGAATGTACTGGAATATACTAGAATGTACTGGAATATACTAGAATGTACTGGAATTTACCATAATATACTATAATGTACTAGAAAATACTGGAATTTACCATAATATACTATAATGTACTAGAAAATACTGGAATTTACCATAATATACTATAATGTACTAGAATATACTAGAATACACTGGACTATACTAAAATACACTGGAATGTACAACAATATACAACAACATAATGGAATGTGCTACAATATACAACAACATAATGGAATGTGCTACAATATACAACAACATAATGGAATGTACAACAATATAATGGAATGTACTTTAAGGGTTAAAAGGTGTTTCTACTTTCATGCATATTCTCGAATGTTACACGTTATTTATTCTGCATGAAATAATAACCAGCTGTGCAAATAAAAACCGGCTATTAATATTCCACGATTAATGGATCGGTTCATTGGATTCCGAACGCGGTTTCCAACATCGATTCTAATTCGAGCGACTAACTCGAGTTAAATGCCGGCGCAGCAGCCGATAAAGCTCCGTTCAATTTCCATGAGAGAGAGCCGAAACGTGGAAGCTGTCAACCCGCAAAAAACACGCCTATCCTGATCACGCGGAATGTGTACTCAGCTCGAAATTTCAGAATTAAATTTGAATCCCATTCAACTTTATCGTACGCCGCCGAGTGGTGGATGTTGCAACAGGATCTCCGAAAATACGTTCTCTGTCTTCTCTCTCTATATCTCTCTGTGTCTCTCTTCGTTTACCATTCGCCCACTCGCTGCGGAAACAGCAATGCCGGTCGTGGACACTCAAATCCAGAGATCGTCTGGGCGTATTTAGGATCGGTGCATAATTCAGAAGACGTCGAAGCGGCCAACTTTTGATCGAGTGTCCTTCCGTCGCGTTTCTCGTGGAAAAATTAATTGGTTTCATGCAAACATGACTTGTTAAAACAATTCACACTTTGCCCCGTCAAGCACCGTTCCAATTCATTCGTTTAATGAAAGACAAATTTATTTAATTTCGTTCGGTCACCGAATACAGGCGAGGCAATTATTTCATCGGATTACAATATTAAATTCTCTGCTCATTAATTGTACAAACCGAACTCGATTAGCAGCGTAATTAAGGGCTGAAAGGGACTGTCACTGCTCAATTTTTGGATTTTACACTCCGTAACCTGCGTTTGTGTTTTATCGTTAATTACGAACTGGCTGATTCTGCGAAGTGTGTCACCCAAATTACATGTTTACTAATTATGAAAAATAATTCTTTTTTCTCTGTTTTACTTTTTTGTAGAGGTTTGAAGGTCACCTTGAGTTTCTTTATCGATTAATGATTTTTTTCAGAAAACGTTCTGCGGTGGGATTTTACAGGAATATTAATTGGTATTTGAAGTGCTATATATTCGTTTATAGAGTATGTTTTGAAATGATCGACGTCTCGAATCATCCTGTACAGTAATTTGTTTACGTTGCGAGTGCGTGCGAGCGGGCCCAGCATAACAGCGGTATCCGATAGCGACTAGAAAAACAATCTAGCTGCGGTGCTGCGGTGATGAACGCGATCGAAGAAGAAAAATAAGTGCTTGCCGCAACGAGCTTGTCGCTGACCAGTCACGAAATTCATAAAGCGTGATGGTAAAGATACCGCGCGTTGACGCACGAGAAAATTTTTCACCGGCGAAGATCGATTTGATAATGATATGATGAATAAATTACAGACGTGAATTCGTAGTTCCACGGACTGGAATATCGCGGATAAATATTCTATGGAATTCTAGTTTCTTCAAATTCAAATGCTCTATTTACCTCTATCAACCCCGGAGTACATCTTCGTTAGGCTCACCGTTTCAAACGTTTCCAAACAAAGCGTTTCCAAACGTAGACAGTTAGAGAGAGGTCATGTCTGACTCATTCGTGACGCGTCGCTGTAGTGGTGGGGATAAGAGCGACCGTGCGTCGATATTTTTATTCTCTTTATTTCGAAATAAGAAAATCGCTATATCCTCTTCGTCTTTGTTTGCTAATAATTTATGGTGCGAATTGGGTCGGGTAGATTCTATGGTTGGAAATAATACGAAAATCAAGTGTAACGATTTGCGTGGGAGGCTTCGTTTTCAAGAAAATTCAATAATATCTCAGTTTAGTACATGCGTCCTTGGCAGATAACCAATATTACGGACTTCACTGCAGACCGCTGTTGCGGCCGTTTTTGTATAGAATCCCATGAAAATCACCGACTCCAGATTTGACCGAGAACGACTTTAACCAACAACGACTTTAACCAACAACGACTTTAGTCAACAAATCTACCTTACCAATTTGTACCATAAATTATGAAACACCCTGTAGATTGCCGCATAGGTACCCTCATCCGAAATACGACGGAAGCCGATCCCGCACCATCGTCTTAAATCGGAATAAAACTCAACTGGTGAAATATCGACGTGAGTGCAGTGGTGAACAATATATAAATAAATACAAAGATTATCACAACAATAATTTTTGTAGCATTCCTACAGCTTCCAGATCCTAATCGAACTTGGTTCATTCGTTGTGATAGAAATTGATTTTCAAGAATGATAAAAAAAACAGGTCGGTCATTCGTGATCGACATGGTACTCAAAGCGTTAATCTAGAAATCGTCGAATATAAAATCTGTACGATCACCTCGACTAATTAGTTACTGTAAATTGCAATACAATCGACTCTTTTATTCGGTCAAGACGGATTGTGCCTCTAGACATAGATCCCAGAGACCCGTGTGTTAAAACTTTCATTAAGATCAAGCTCGGAATAGACTCGTAAACTTTATAGCCGACAGATGAACGTTGAAAGGAACAATCGTGACAAAGAGCGGAGACGGCGATAAAGCGGTCACAATAGCCAAAGGCCCGGGTTAATGCGTCGCACTAATTAAACGTGTAACCCGAGCCGCGTAGTCTTCGGCGACGCATTCCACCCCCACACACCTCTAAGTATTCACGCGCACCTGGCAACGAACATTCTCCGAACTTGATCTAAAAATGTTTATCTAGCGAGACGTGACAAGTGAAGTTTCGTCGACGACGACGTTCAATCGAAACTTCTCGAAATCTCGGACCAGGGTATACATCATTAATAATTAAAGCGTGCTTACATTTGAATTGAGTTTCCACTTGTACCTTGCGCGCCAGGTGCTCGAGACTTCGCTTAATTAACCTGACCGGAGATTGGAAACTCGGAATGGGGAACACGGCTGTTTAGGGGGTCGAATATGTGAACGTACGTGATTCTTACCGATGCAGACTTTGTCGTGAACTCTCTCGCACTGTAACATCGAGGCAGGGTGAACATTACGAACAGAATCTACTCGATATGTTATTAAACAAAATTGACATACGGAGAATAGGAACTTCTCTCTTCGAGTGGACTGCGGATTTCATGCGTTTGTTAGAGCAATTAATGTTTCATTAATATCTTGAATGCGTCGAAATCTATGAGAATTTTTATTTCGCATAAAAAAAGGAAGATGTCCACGCGTTGAAATTGAAGGTGAGAATTTTCATATTTCGCATAAAAATCCGCAGTCCAGAGAGAGAGAGGTTCCGATCACTGTCGCCGCGAAGCAAACCGTGGTGCAAAGGATTGATCTGGTCAATATTCAGAGGACTGATTACAGAGAAATGATCACTGAACGAATCGGAAGAGTCTAGAGAAGCCACATACAGTCTTCATAAGAAAGCGATGAATCACCGGGAGGAATGATCCGGTGCACAGCTTAATGAGCTAGCCCGGCAACAGGATCAATTAGAACCGGATTAAAAGCTCGGCACAAGGTTCGACGGTCACGATCACCTATCACCGGCGAAGCAAACAATCTTCACGAAGTGTCGCACGATGCGTGACATGCGTGTCGCGCGCGTATGACGTGGCGTGTGTGCGGAAGTATATTGATCAGCTGATGGTCGGGTGGATACTGGGCCGCTTCGCAGAATTCACCATATTGTTGCGTCAGCGCGCATGCGCTGAGGCCCTCGTTCCCTTCGGCCACCCTTTTCGTGCGCTTCGACCCCTCGCAGCTCATCCGCCTCCGCTCCACTCTTGCCTTCCTAGCGTGTTCCTCCCAGTCTGCCACCCACTCACCCCCTCTCTATCCTATCCTTCTCTCCTCTCTCTCTCTGTCTGTCTTTCAGTCTGTACTCTTCTTTGTCTCCCTTTCTCTTTTGTTCCGTGAAAAATGTCAAGAGAAACGGGGTACCGCTGCCTCCGAGAGTGAAGAGGGTACGCCGCGTGAACCGTCGGGAAATAAATTCGTGATTTCTAGACCGCGAACGTGCGCCGGTCAACAACGCGATGCGGAATCGATGCCCGGAATACCGAATCGGCGCCGTTACATAATTCCCGTGCGTTTTCGCGCGGCCCGCAACCCCACCGCCCTCCTCTCCAACCCCCTCTCTCTTTTCGTCCGTCTTTCTGTCGCACTCTACTCGCGGCGCGTCGCCACCGAGGGGAATGTACGCAGAAACTTTGTAGATCTCCTGAAGATCAACTTTACTGTGCAGGGATTAGCGAGTGCAGTAACGGCTCGATATATTAAGTTGTTTTAGTAATTATGACTTTGAAAATCTAGGCGAAGGTGATCTTTGCGAAAAATACTTTTGATCAATCTCCAGAACCAATCGATCCAGAAATGTAAATGAAAAACACATTGGGAAACAGGAATTGATAGTTTATCTGAAGGATGGTACCAAGTTGTTACAAATAATAGAAATTATATCATTTAATAATATTGAGCATATATTTTTATAAATTGATACAAATTGCTCTACTGTTATTTGAAATATTAATTTCATATTCATACAAAGAAAAAAATTAATATAGAATGGAAATATTGTAGGTCACGAAAGAAATGTTTAATTTTCAATCATGATAGTGAATCACGATGAGCTGTACACAAGAAACTCCTAGTCTGTTCGAAGAAGGAACTAAATAGATGAAATACTACCCCGACCGAATAATTTAATGAGAAAGCGCCGGCGAAATTTATTAGACTCGCCCAGCCACTAGTCTCGTTCCGCCCTCCACTTTTCCTACCGGTGGTACAAGCATAAGCTTCGTACCGGTTGGCTTGCTGTCCAATCCTAAAACTGAATGATCCCGGTGATATTTCAGCTGCCAGGCATTCTCTTTTGGAATTAGCCTCTGGAAGTCGGTTTACCGTACTACAATACCCTTGCTATCAAACTCAATAGCGATTGACGTATCATAAACCTCAAGACGTGAAGCAATTAGGGGATCCGCTGGATTCGTGACACCCTTGAGTCCCTCGCATTCTACCCCACAGAGGATGTCAGCCCTATGTATAATACAGTAACTATCGATTTCTGAACCAACTAGAACTGGAAATTGTCTCCTAGTTTATCGATCATGGAGTCCATCGATCTCAACATTCACGATACTTTGATCCTAGATAGCGAGCCTGCATGCGTAGACTCATTGTTAATCTCGTAATCAGAATTATTGGGTTGGTTAGGATCTTTCACGTGTTCCAACAATGATATCCACCATATAGCTCGGACATTGCACTATTAGATTACCATTTATTCCGAAGTTTACGAAAGTCTTTGAACGGTAAAACATTCACTAATGATTATGACCTGAAATCGCACTTGGATCAGGAATTATGGAGTTACCAGAAAGATGGCAAAAGACCATCGAACAAAATGAACTTAAGAAAAACCAGCTTAAAATATCGAAATTACTTTCTTGCCAATCCAATACATATATTGTTGTCAACAATGTCCCATATAAAATAGACAAATTTAATTCCAACGGTTAAATATTGACAACAAAAGGACACGATTGTATCAAATGAATAGACAAGTGGATCCGAGGAGAATCCATCAGGAAGATCGAGCGACGGGCTTTAACTGGCAAACATCGATTTTCCCTGGTCGCCTTTTGGGAATCTGAAGCTCGTAGGGTATTCAGCGTTGTACACGCGCGCGCTAACTACAATTCAATTCCGGTCGAATTATAAATTTAGCAAGCCTTTTGCGAGGCAGCGTTCAACAAAGCTCCCGTGACCCGTAATTTCCGCCGACGGGCTAAAAATTAAACAGAGCCGGCGTGCAGGTCGGCGCGGCAACTAATTAACAAAATAAGCAGATCCGTAGCTAGTTTCGTAGCGAGCCGCGCGGATACGACCGACTGTAACTGGATGCGGGGCGAGAACCAGTCTGCCCGGCTATGAAACAAAGCCTTCCGGTTTTCTTTCCCCGCGGATCCGAATCACGCCGCGTGACTGTTCCCGACTATTCATAGTCGTAGGCTTGCTTGTACCATGAAATAACCTGAGCCCGTGATGCGACCGAGCCCTGCCACATTCACGAGCACGCGTGTCTCCGGCCTGCATCAAGGAAAATTGCGCTCGCAGAACCATAAACTTGTTAGCGCGCGTAACAAATAAATAAAATAAATAATAACTAACCCCTCTATCTATTTATTGATGCCGTAAACCATGTTTGATTTATATAGCATACATTAGTATGATATAACATTTTACAAATAATAATTAAGTATATATCATTATATAAAGTTAAATTAATATGAACGATAGACGCTAAATCCCAGTCTTACATTTTTTGAGGAAATTAAAAACTAACCCCTCTAGAGAGTTCCCCTAACGTCCGACACCTAATGCATTTTTTTTTCTTTAATCATTATCTGCGTATTTATTAAACTATTTTTCATTTACCACTTTGTACGACGATGTAAAAACCCACTGCAATTCGAACGAGCAACTCCGAGGCTATTGTTCCGAACAGTTCAAATTTCGCTCACAACCCTAATTCCCCACCCCTCGCGTATCCCGGAGAAATAGAATAGGACCAAGTGGAATTCATCCTGTTTCCATCGAGGAACGGACTTTTCATTTCGTTAGCGGAGCTCTTCGATACCAGTTGGAAACTAGTTTCACCCTGTCCGCGGTGAATCGCATTACCAACTTGACGCGACCCTCCCCCCCTGTCTCTCTCTTCGCAATTATGCGTTCTACAACTTCTAAAGTGAATTTTTGCGGCGGCGTCCGACGAGTCGCGGCACTTTTAATTCCTTAACGGTCGGAAACCCGAAGTCTAGCAAATTCGCGAACGAACCTGCCGGGGAGAAATTCGTTCCAACCCCGAACACGCTTGACATGTTGCCTGCCATATTGTTTGGAAAGCGACCTTTTTATTCCGTGCGATGCAATTTTCCCGTTTTCCTCCTGCGAGTTACACTAACACTGTTTTAGTCCGATATAAGATCATGCACAGTGATCGTAATAATCCTCAACAATAGAGAATGAAATTCAACAATATAATTAATAAATTTGACAAGAAATTAATCCTAATACGCATTTTCTCTAAACTTGATTAAATTTAACAACATAATAAATTTTACTCGAAATAATCCAAATACGCATTTTTTCCAAAGCAGTAAATTCTGCAATGTGACTGTGGCGGACAAATGGCCACAATTCGGCACTTCTCTAAATTTGCTTACTAATGCATATATATTTAGGTAATTATTCACAGAGAATGAAATTTTTAACAATATAATTAATAAATTTGACAAGAAATTAGTCCCAATACGCATTTCTTGCAAAAGAAATCTATTTCATATCGTGATATACACAAATATTGAATTTTTCCAGTAAATTTTTCGAATGACTCGGTCACAGCATTTGGAGGACTGAAGGCAACAGGACGATTTTTCGGGAGGATTTTCACGACACAGATCCACGGATCGAAGAGTCTCGTTAGCGGCGAGCGCACGCGTCGAGAGGCTCGCTGAATATTCCGAATCCGCGAGATCGGAACATTGTTAACTGTCCGTTGTTTTCCTTTCGTATGCAAATTGACTGTCGTTACCGAGACTCCCGTCGACGTCGAAGTCCGGCGAGTAATGGCGCCAGACTCTTCTCGAGCCAAAGGAAATCGAAACGAAATGAGAGAAGCGGGATTCGCGATTGAAACTCATTTTATCGGGCTCCGTTCATGCTTGATGATTTTCGGTGGTGACGTCAACAGAGTCATTTATATTATGACTATACAGATTATAGTCTTGATGGAACGCAGAACACGAAAGAGGAGTTTATTGTGAAAGAAACCTAACCACATGAATGGAGTAACGAATTATCTTCTGATCTTTATTGCTCATATATCATTTCAGCAATAAGAGACTCGGAGCGCCGAGAAAATCGGGTCGCATTGATTGCGATGAATATGGAGAACGAACAAGAGAAGAAACAAAGAGCGCGCAGCCGAGGAAGTCGGTTTGAAAGATGCAGAAGTTGCAAATGAACTTTCTAACCATTCCATTCATCCGCCGTGAGAAACACGATATTGCGCGTAAGCAAAAGGATCGGGGAGAAGAGACTCTCATTTTCCTGTTCATTCGAATGCAGGCTGCGAGGCCCGGCTAACGGACTCGCTATCTTTACGTGATCGGCGCAGCAGCGGTTTGCGAAATTCGGCTTTCCCGCGGAAACCGAGAATGGAGAAAATCGCGTAATCCCAGCTACGTCACTAACAAGGGACATTGCCCCAGTGTAACCCGCCGATTTTAATACAGAGACAGCGGATCTTTATGCAGAATAAAATGTTTATACATCATTTTCAGGGAAACGAAGCTCAATAAAGATTTACTTCTTGTGTAAATAATTTGAATTGATCGAAAACAACGTTTCCGTATTTTTAATGTTCTAAGATTTTCTACGGATTTTTGTCATAAATGATTATTAAATACTGTCTCGTCTTACTCAATCATCTGATTATTAATATGTAATCTAAGTGATTCATCTTGATAATATTAATTTGATCGATCATTTTTGATTATCTCGGCCAGTCACGATGATTAGATGCAAACTTTGATTCTAGTTATTACATATACATGTTTTTACAGAAACAAATTTCATCTTGCAATTAATCAAGACAATTGTCGACATTTCGATTGCAAATAATTATTGCTACTCGGTTGCAGCGATAAAAAACAGCGGTAGAATCCGAGACGACGGAAAAGCTGAAAATCCCCGGCGAACAATGGAGATGTTAATCGTTCGTTATCGAGGGATCACGGTAAATGGAGAACAGTGCGAAACCCGTGTGTAATTAACAATTAAACGGATAACTCTCCAGTATTCGTTGCGACCGGCATTCATTTGCAATCCGCGAAGGACCCGAGAGAGATGAGTCTCGCGCTCGTCCTTTCCGAAGAGAGAGGCTTAATTAGGGACCGCAGAGATACCGTCCAAGTATTCTTCTCTCGTTTCCTTTTCAAATGAACCAACATTCTTCGAGACGCTTCCGAATAAAATACAATCGCCTCATTGTCTGTCTTAGGACTCGATTAAAAGTGTTTTCGCTCTGAAACGCTCCGAACGAGTCGTAATCGAAAAATGAGACAACGTTTATCATATCAAACGTTGTCGGACGTTTATTATTGTTTATTGAAAATTCCCGGCAAGCAATCGTAAATTTTGCTTTATCGCCGCTGTTAAAGACGGGCCACTTCTTTCCCGATATATCGCGCATTCTTCAATAAAGAGAGCTAATACACCGCAAATACTTATGAACGGTGCACCATCCAGATACGGCCAGGCCGAGGATTTATATCGCAAATAGGATTTGTAATCTTTTCTACTCCATGTACTCCCTGTTACATGATTTACTCTGGCTGCACTGTTTCATCTTTCAATTTTATTCTATATTAGTCTTTTCTTTTGTAAACATAACGACAATTTTTATATGCAACGAGTCCCAAAAATGTCGAACAGCTTCAACAGGTTCCTTACGTGATTTCAAGTAACTTTTTCCTTTGCGAAAATCTTCTCCGCGGCTTCGTTACGGAGTTATTAACGAAAAAGCACAGACCAATCAGAGCGCGTACAGCGAACGGACTCCGCCTGGGGGGCGGGTCCCGCTGAGCGGCGCGTTTCCGTTGGCCGAGCCGAGATCTATCCAAAGTAGCCGCGCAGTGATTGTTCCGTATTTTTCGTTGATAACTCCGTAACGAAGCCGCGGAGAAGATTTTCGCAAAGGAAAAAGTTGCTTCAAATGACCTTAGGAACACATAGACATATCTTTACAGTCTCAGTAATCTTAAACCAATAAATCCTAGTGTTAGAAGTATGCAGACGACACTCACCTTCGGAGCGATCGGCTATACTCGCGACGACCTCCTGGGGATCAGCGTTTCCTGCAACAAGCAACACCGGGGCAACATTATACACCGTAAATAGATCAGAAATCTGGATTTCGATATAGGGGATCGGGTGCCGGGACGTCTTAGAAACCCCCGCAACACCGAGTCCGACGTAAGCAGCTAAGGTGACCACGTTACGTCGCAAGAAATCGATCTTCTTCGCGCGCCGCTCGCGTTCCGGTTGATTCGATAACGCCGACAAACGACGAAACAAACGCGGGCATGTTTCCTGGGGGAACGGGAGGGTAAGTAGTAATGCGTGTCTGGTGCACACGGTGGGAAAGGCGACGACGACGCTCGTTTTTCGCCGAGTTCGGCGAAGCTTCTTGGCGCCAAAACAATGCCGGCACCTACGCGGACGTCGCTCCGGTAATGAAATAACTTAATTTCCGGAACGGCAAACACATAGATCAGTCCCGTGTCGCTGTAAAATATGCGACACGGACCGATGGAAAGCGTGTTAAAACCTCCGAGCACCGTGTAATCCACTTTGCCGGTCTGATCTGCCGCGCACTCGTCCCCCGAACACCTCGCGTGTGCTCGTCGAAACGACGATGAATAGTTAATCGCAGTCGGCTTCCGGCGAACTCTCGATTTACATAATACCCCACTACTTTTTCGTTTCGCGAGTTCCGCACGGTTAGAAACCTTCTGGCGGGCCGGATTTTCAGCGATTCTCTAACGAACGAGAATCTTCCTGCCGTCCGTTGTTTTTCCGAAATGGAAACCAGATGTGTGCCTGCGAACGCGGACAGTTGCGAACTCCCTGTGCTCGAACGGAATCGGGCTTGATAAATAACAGCGGGAACAAGGGCTGAACGCTGATCGATTGAGTTCCTATTCGATCGGATGCCGATAAAGATTGATCTCGCGTGTGCGGAATTGCAGGCTGAAAGAAAGGATTACTTTCGGAACGAGAAGGATATATAATAATGACTTTGTCCTCCTCGTCGACTGGCTCTCGATCGCGAAAAGCTTGGTGCACCTCGAAATGATTAGAACAGAGAATAAACGACGAAGACTCTTCAGGTTTTTCTAAACGAGACGACGAAAAGTCATCGGGAGCAAGCCGGTTATGGGGTTAAGGTAGACGGGAGCAACATCGAGCCGTAAGTAGACGAACTCTGGCGCGCTAGCAGGTTTCCTTCAGGGGCCGGGGACAAAAGGGAACCCCGCGGCATTCCGAGAGGAGAAAAGCCGGGCCGGTTCCCGTATGTCCATCCCGCGAGTCGCGAAATTAGACGAGTCGAGGAATTCGTCGGAAGGAGAACAATTCGGGCTAGACTTGGCGTGGAGACGCTGACATGGCGGTGGGAACAATGAGCATCGGGAGCAACAAAGTGAGCCTAGACAAAGCTTGTGGGAAGAGAGACTTGACTGGAGTGCGAGAGAAGAACAGTTCGCCGGTTCGGTTCTAGTCGCTTCGGGCCGTGGTGGGCCCGAGTCAAAGTGGGCTAAGAGAGCTAGATAGAACTAGCTAGAGAAAGATTGAGCACCGGGAACAGCAAAGTGAGCCTAGACAAAGCTTTTAGGACGAGACTCTACTGGAGGGCGAGAGGAGGACACCTCGCCGATTCGGTTCCAGTCGAAAGGCCCGGGTCAAAGTGGGCAAAGAGAACTAGATAGAACTAGATAGAGAAAGATTGAGCAACAAATAGAGCCTAGACAAAGCTAATCGGAAGAGAGCCTCGACTGGAGGGTGAGAGGAGAACACCTCAGCAATTCGGTTCCAGTCGAAAGGCCCGGGTCAAAGTGAGCAAAGTGAGCCAGATAGAACTAGATAAAGATTGAGCAAGAGAGACTTTGGTGCAGATCTACGCAAATACTTGCCGACGAGAGGGGGCGCGCAGTCGGCGGTGGCGGTGCGTTGTAGAGGATATAGCGTGAAAGAGAGGCTTACACAGGACACCCGGGGATAGATGGACAGACAGAGAATCCAAATCCAAAGTGATGCGAGAGAAGAGGAACACATCGGCGACCAGGTTGTTCCGCTTCGTCGGGACCAGAAACCAGGATGATGCCGATGACGACGAAGACGTCGTTGTCGTCGCCGTCGTCGATGCCGTTGTCCACTCGAAGAGTCTCGACGTCCGTTTGTGGGTCTCGGTGGCCTCGAACTGGCCTCTTATCCCCGGTATCGTCCAATCAAAAAACCGGCAGCACACCGTACGCCTATTGGTCGGGGTACGGCCACCGTGAATACTGCAATTGGTCAATCGGGCCGAGTCACCCATGGTTACCGTTTGCATCAACAACGTCTACGGTCGATATCACCACCTTGGCTACCTTTGCCGCGCGTTACCTTTCGTCTCTACCCTCGGACTTCCCGAGCAACCCCCCCCTGCAGACCCATTATAGTATAGCCACGCGATTAGCGACTATAACCTCCAGCCGGAATTCTCGAGGGCAACCGCTTCTTCCTTTCCATCCGACGATGACCCCCCTTTCTCGCGAACGACAGTACAACCCTCGACGACCGAGAGCTACTACCCAGGACCCCCTCTACACGAAGGAGCTAACCTCTGCTGATCTTTTAGACCACCTTTCTCTTTCACTCCTGCCCAGGGTGTACAAATAGATGCTCGGGAATTGGTGTCTATTGTGGGATACGATGACTGGTCCAGGGGCCGGAATTCCATTAACCCTTTAGCTAGCGCCCGCCACCGGAATGTCCCCACGAACGATCTTCCGGAACCTCTGGCCCCTCCTCTAGTCATTGTGATACCGGCAAACGATCCTTTGCAAATGATCGTCCACGGTGCGCACACCTAAGCCGATTAATGCAAGTGGCGTGAAGTCAAGGGGACCTATTCCACGAAATATTGAAAGATCAAATTTTTCTTGAACCCGCTATCTCCTAGTTATTATACTACAATTTACACCTAAAACTGTCTCGCAGTTCCATAGTGAACGAAGTCCTCCGCAAACGATTCCACAAGGAGTGTTTGCTTAAATTAGTCAGCTCGGAGCTATTTCAACTCGAAAATTACATATTTCTTCCTAGCTAGAATATTTCCATTCCCTATGATTTTTTAAATTCTATGGATATGAAATTGGTATGATACCTCACAAACCCTAAATGTTTAGTAATTCATTAGATACAGATATCTTTAATAACGTAAACAATGTTTTGAATAATGGTACTTTTCAGTGGCGCCTCAGAGTCACCAGAGTGGTAATTTCTATGATAAACTGAAGGATTCGAGTAATACCAACGCGATTCGCCGTGTTCTGCGGTGGAGCTGCGACTGCAGCAATGCAGCTTCCCCGACAATTCCGCGGCAGCTAGAGGTTAGCGCGATCAGCATCAGACGCAATAGGAGCGCGATGAGATCTCCGAAGAGGACGTTACCGGGAATGCAAATAAAACGGAGAAATGCGGTCGCAGAGGGAGAAAGAGAGAGGGGGAGAACGAAAATATTCTCGAAGATCGATGAGCATTGGACAGGCGCATTGATATTCGTTCGTGATCGCGTGATAAATTATCTGCCGCTGTTGGTCGGCTGAATCCATGACCATGAACCAACACGATCTATACCCGAGTCCAGGCTATTCTAGTCTCCTCGGAGCCGATCTTACGTTTTCGCAACCCGATCGAAGTTACCGAAAGTCCCCGGCGACCATTCCATCAAAATCCACCGGGAAACTAACGAACCATGTCATCTCGGTCCTCGCATTATCCGCAACCATTTTGCCATAAGCTCGAAGTCCGATTGTCACGCTTCGTCGATCGAGATCGACATCGAGTTTCCGTCTCTCATCGAACGGTCACATTGTCTTGCGAAATGTCTGATCCAGAAACTCGTGCCTTGAAATTGTAACACTCGATTATATTGAATTCGCTGTTCAACTGCTTTTGCGAGTAAACGTTTAATCTTTATTGTAATTAAAGAATACGAGCTTCCAGCTTGATTTTATTGTTTTATATTGATTAGATGTAGCTGTTTGAATAAATGTTGGAAAAAGAGATTGAGAAATTGTGGGATGATTATGGACAGCTCTAGAAGCGATTTTAAGCCAAATTTTACCCCACTTAAATTTTAAAAATTAGAAGATACAAGAATAATAATTAAAATTTAGAAAATATAGAATATTTCGGTCAGATTTGATTTACATGTTCTCTACATTCGAAAAAATTAGTAAGTACCATTTTTATCCCATAATGCAGGTTCTTTAACAACAAGTGTACATTTAACTATAATTGGAGAACACAATGGAAGAATTTGCAAAATGATTTTTAAGTTGCTTGACGAATTTCCTTCATGCTTTCCGCTCCGCCGAACGCTGAATCAATACGAACAGAAATCCTTATTTCGTTCGAATTTATTTGGCGGATCGCGGAAGCTTCCGGCGGAACTGGCATTGAAATATCCGCTGCTCCTTTAATTCGCGCGGCACAAATTTGCTCCGGTGATAGAATTCCTAATTATGGGGGAAGTGAGATTCCAATTAACAATAACCGAAGCGGGGCGATTCGATATCGCGATAAAACCAGACCACCGGGATACAAACTTCGAAACGATGGTCGCAACTACCCTCTATTTCGGTTCGCCTCTATTCCGGCGATTTTTCTCTCGGAATCGGAAAAATTCTTTCGTTGTGTTTGCGGGAATTTAATCGGAGAAACTCGACCTGAGCATTGGTCCTGTACAAAATGTAACAAATCAGCCGTTTTCTTATTAAGTTTTAAAAAAAGTACCTCCGCGATTTGCTGGTTCAATCAAGTTTCGCTGCCCAATTAAATATTTAAGTATTGTATGAGGAATTATATCAATTTTATATCCATAAAATGAGAAGAATCATAGAGAATGGAATTATTCTAAATCGGATAAAAAGTACCTCGCAATACAAGAAAAATGTTATTTCTCATTTTCATTTAAAGTTGGTTAGCAATTAGACGATGGAAATGCGTAAAAATATTCTTATCCTGTTAAAGATTAAGTTCAGCTTGATTTTTCTATCGAAATTGTATTTTTTTATCATTAATCGATGTATCTTCGTACTCTGTTCAAAAAAGTATTGAAAGATCGAAAATGAATTGGTTTAGAAGACACTAATTTTTTCCGTTTTCGAAGGGTGGCTTGCGTAGAGTTGGCGAACAGAGTTCCGATCGAGCGATCGTTCGAAGATGGCGGAACCCCGGTGTTCGGTCGAAGCATTTTACAGCGGGGGAAACGATCGCGAGAAGAAATCGCGGAAGCGTGCCGCGAAGGGACAACAATACGATGGTGCGGGAGAGAGACCAGAGGCTGATGACCGGAAAAGGGTGAACGAACGGAAATCCCAAGTAACTTCTCGGAGAAAGGGAGAGTGGAGAAAAGAGAAGCGTCGGAGCACGGAGGAGAAATAGCCACTGCAAGAATGCCGTGAGAATTCATCGTGGCTGTTCCGCTCTAACCGTGAAAACGTAGAGTACGTCGCCGGCGTGGTTTATACGAGACTCCCCCATTCTTTCCCCGAGAAAATAAATTTTCCTTATTTAATTCTGCACCCGCATTTTCTGTTCTGCCTTACGGAGTCAATCTAATAAGAAGATCACTGAATTTCACCCGCCATGCTACGCAACCCCTATTCTCACTATTTCACAATTTATTCTTCAGCAGACGAATGACCATGTACGTGCATACATGCGCTCGTATATAAATCTGGTGAATAATACAAATACACTGGAAATCAACCGTTCCATATTTCTGGATTCGCATCTTCCCCCAATATCAACCCTCTTCCGCTCTCTTCGCGGTTTCTCCAATAATTGCTGTTCTTACATCGGTACCTCTTGCTTAAGAGGGTGCGGGATGCGCCTTCTCATTTCTCCATAATCCAAATATGGAGTTTTTCAGTAGTCAAAAGCGCTAGATAAAAGATCAAAAGTCTTATTTCTACGTTTACGAGGAGTAATTTGCATTATTAAGATGGGACCTCCTACGCGCGTCTGGACGCAGCGTTTTGCGATCCCTTCCGATGAAGTTTGACGAATGGAGTATAAGAGGACCCAGGCTCGTAAAATTTAGGGGATCCCACCTTTACTTTTCCGACTGCCGTTTTTATCCTCTGCTTTCCAGCGATCTCTACCTCTGATCCAGCCCTTGCTCTCGTTCTCTCGAACTCTCGTCTCTCTCTATCTCGTCGATTCTCAAGAAGGATGCTTCTCCCTCGATCACCATCTTCATCTCTCTTCTTTTTCCGATACCGTGTTTTCCGTTCTTCGTCTCCTCTTATCCCTCGATCTCGATCCACCTCTATCTCTTGTTTATTTCTCCGGCGATCCTCCTCGCTGTCCTTCGTAGCTTATTTCTCCGACTCTCCGGTGCCTCCGTCTCTTTCTGGCTGGTCGATCCTCCGGCTCTCTGCGGTTGAAGGATGCCCCGGGGCCGTGAGAAACATTACCCGGTCGGTTTTCCTTCGACCAGCCACGAACCAGGCTAACCGCGAGCATCGTATCTTCTCCGGCAATATTCCGCGTCCCTCGCCCCCGCGATTTTTTCCCCGGGCCCACGGAAACCGGCTCGCGATTCTGCGGCCACGATCCCTGCTCTCCTCCGGATACACAATGGACCTGTTCTCGTCTCCCTGCCCCGGAGCTCTGCGCGGGTTCACGCTTCGTGCGAAAACCACTGTCCGCGGCCATCCAGCATTGTACGCCACGCCGGCATGAATGAATTTTACGAGCGACTGCCCGCCGAGGTCGGACCGACGATCCATGATCTCCCGACAGGTTCTTGACTCGGCCAAGACCGAAGACACGGCCCCAGTCGTAATAGTAATAATAATCAGGCTGCCGACGTTTACGCGGACCCGCGTTTCTGGACAGATGGGGGTACCTGTTACCTTATTGAATGAATCCACCGGCGGAGGAACAAGGCTTGTACAGAGTGTTGCATAAATGCTTCATTTATTTTTTTAATGTAACGCCCACTTTTCGATTGTACAATTTTTATTTGAAATTATAGGTGTCTTTTGATACCTGCGTAAAGAGCTGATTTAACTAACGATTAAATCACTGTATACAACGTATTGTTAACTCTTATGTAGCCAATCGAGTACCCATTCACTGTATTTCTTTCAATAATTTGTTAATGTTCCTGTAAAAAATATTATAAAATTTCTCTGAATGTCCATTCTTTACTACTTAATTTATAGTCTTATAATGAGAATTTGTGCAAACATGTTAAATACAGAATAGTTTTAAATAATCTATACATTTTGGTTGACTACATAAGGGTTAACCCTTAGCACTCGAGTGGCGCCTCTGAGGGGTCACTAAAAATTGCTATTATAAAAATGTACTATTATTTAAAATATTGTTTACATTATTCGATATGTCGGTATCTAACCAATTACTAAACATTTAAGTATTGTATGAGGTATTATATCATATCTACCAAATTTAAGAAATCATAGAGAATGGAAATATTCTAGGTCAGCTCCGAGCGCAAAGGATTAATAGTGACGTTTACGTAGCTTTGACGACTGTGCAAAGTTGACGTGCGACTTATGTGAGCGATTGCCGAAGACTAGCAAAGGAAAGCTGTCTGTTAAGGGATGAGATTTGTGGTGGAGGTGGTAGAACATAGTGGGAGGAAATTAGGGTTGAAAATATGGCTCAGAAGCTGTCTTAAGATGTTACTTTTACGGCGCCGGAAAGCCAAAGAAAAAATCGGGCTCGAGAGCATACGTCTCTCGAAAGAACTAATACAATTTACTATCAGGAACGGCTCGTTGAGAGAAAGAGAGAGAATGAGTAATCTAGTCATTCCGCTCGAGCGGAAATCGTGCAATCTTGAAAGAAGCGTGATGACGCGGCACCGGCCGCTTCGTCAGAGAAATATACACCTAGCTGTTTATTACTCATCGTGAGAACCGGTATTGGCGTGCCCATTCTGTGCGTCGCGACGCGCTATATATACATTTCGGGCCGTGGATTTATCGCGCTTATTGCGTGCCGGAATGTCTTATCGCGGACGCGGACGGCGACACAGAAAAGGGGGCCGCCTGATACCGCGCGCAGACGCCTAATCTCTTTCGCGTTTATAACCAGACAAGCTTGTCTCAGGGAAAAATAATATTTCCAAGCATTCCGCGCCGCGTTCTAAATCCCACCTACCCACGGAACACCCTGAATGGATCTCGAGGACGTCCCTTGACACTTTCCACCGCCCCCTCGCTGCAATTATCGGGGAACAGCCATCATTAAGTGAATTTCCATCCGGATGCACCGAGTGTCCACGGGGCTAAGTAACAAAGTCAATTAACTTGGAATGTCTGATTCAGTCGCGAGCAAATTGTTTACCTGGAAATTACATGGCGCGGTCGTTCGTGTAAAACACTGGTGTATATTCTAAAGAAAATCTAAGACGTAAAACAATTCCAATTGTAAGTCTATAAATTTTAATTTAAATGGTTGGAGGGTTCTAAATATGTGTTGAACACTCCTCTGAATCACTTTCGAAAAGAATTTTCGATTCAATAATTTCATAGTATGAATAAAGAGAACGCAAATAAACATATTGTGTTAATTAAAAATGACGTTGTGGAAGCCGCAATTTTTCCACCGCGTAGCAAACAAAATTATTGATTACTGTGCAGCGAAAGATTGTTGCTCCGTTTCCACGCTTTTCCAACGCTGGATAAACGCGTAGTCGACATTGCAAACGCATTCGGTGAAGTGGAGCAGATGGATGGATTAAAAGCATGGAAAATTACTTTGAAAATAAATAAAATTGCAACCCAATGAAACTGGATTAAATAGTGAAGATAATCAAAACAAACTGAATAGTGAGTGCGACGACCAAGTGAGCATAGAATCGTTCATAAAAGCAAGTACGTCTGCTCCTTCGTTCAAAGATTTTTGGCTGCGAGTAAATTCTACAGAGATAAGAACACAATGATCACTTCGTCGCCATATTGGTTAGCTATTGTCCACGCCCACATGTCAAGTCCCAATAGGATATCCGATCTTTTCGGCCATGTATTTCCGATAATTCGCGGGATAATTGATCGTGTTTCAGCGGGAGCATCCAGTATTGCATATCGTCTTTCCCGGAGTGCTATCGATGCCTCGGATCATGTCGGTCATAGAACAATCGAGAGACCCGGCGGCGCACGTACAGAGATTCGCCTCCCTGTCCTTCCTGTCCCCGCGCGCTCCCGCAGCGAAATAGCACACACGACCGGTATAGTTGGATCGGGGGTGGAGAACGGTTATGGTGGTAGAGTCTGTTCGTGGTATCAATATTTTACGGGGGAACGTTTCTCCATCGATCGCAGCTTCTCTGCATAATTAATCGCGCCTTCCGTTCCCTCCCACCATCCCCCGCCTCCTCTCGCACCCCCTCACTCCTTCGTCCTTTATTTTCTTCCCTCGCCACGCGCCACGGCGAATCTTACGAATCGAATCCGCGACGCCGGGTTAAATGGATTTCGATCGGATCTAGCGGCCCCCGAGAGAACCGAGGTTCTTCCAACTAAAGGGAAACGGCGGCCGGGCCTGTCGAAACTCTGAGAAAACCCGAAAACTTGATTTGCTGCTTGTCGTTATGAATTCATAAGTTATTGTATCGGGACACCGAGGAAACTCTTCGAGGAATATCTTTGCTTGTCGTTCTCTTCTTCGTTCCCAGTCCTTTCGTCAGGGATTTGGCGACACGTGATAGAGCACGATTAATGGGAAAATGGACGCCCGAGAGGCACCGACCGGAATTGATTAACGCACCACCGACTGACAACCACCGCGAACCCGGAATCGGAAACTTAATGAGCAACCGTGGAACGGATTTAGTTTAGCCGGGTTAAATCGAAAGTTAACTGCGCGGCGATGAAAACTATGAAACCGCTTATATCCGGTGCGAGTATTCATCTTTTTAGAAGGCCATTGAAAATTTCGGTCATCTTCGGGGGAACTACGTGTCTTATTTGTGGGACTGCCCGGAAAAATTCTTTAAAAATTCCTTAAAAGTAGTAAACCGTTGATACTTTATCTTTAAAAAATGTAATTCAAATAATTTTTTCAGAAATTTATTTCGCGATCAGAAATACCATAAACTCAAAGATAGAGACCTCCTCTTTACGATGTGTGGGACTTTTCATTATCTAGAATCGCGTTCTGCCCTGTAAGTAAAATTGTTTGACGAGGCAACAAGTGTAATCCGATTGCGTTTTCGACGGTTCGAGCAATGCAGGAATTAAGTCAAGAGAAAATTGCGACGAGAGGAAGAGAGGAAGTCGCGTAGAGAGACCGTGGCGCCGAAAGAAAGCGCTGATCGAAGGGGATGTAGGAAGACGTCCCGCGAAAGCCGAAGTTCAATATTTAAAGTCGGATAACCCGGCGGAGGGGTCGCACAGACTCTAAAAGTCTTCCTGGTGGAGTAATGCTTCCAACGAGATGCAATGAATAAATTGGATTTTCGGGTTGGATCGGTCGAGGATTCGACGGTCCGGGAATTCGATCGATCAAACAACCCTGACAATTCCATTTTACAGCCGCAGCTTCGCCACCGTATCGTGGCTCCTCCCGAAACATCATATTTCGCTTGGAACAAACAGGATATAGGGAACCGAGTTAAAAAGTTTCTCTCCTGAGACAAGCGTTTCCAAGATTTCTTCAACGTTTTGGACCGAAGAAATCTCGAAGAAATTAAGAATAAACATTATTTTTGAACATATACCGCTGACTTATTAACACTAAACCTTCCAGATTTTTTCTTTTCGCAATTATTGAAATTATAAAGATGCTTTCGTGGTAAATGATTAACGAATATATTGAATAGCGCGGATATTATAATATGAACCGCACAAAGTTCAAATAAATTTAATCTTGTTATTTTTATAAGGCAACGTGTATAATATAAGGCTACTTTTAAAGCTCGGTAGGTTCAGTATTAGAATTTTTCAGATTTTCTATTTTTCTAAACCTTATTTTTAAACATATACCGACGACTTATTAACACTAAACCCCCGTACTCCCACCGGTCGAACAACCGGTTCCAGATTTTCTATTTTCACAGATATTGAAATTATAAAAATGCTTTCGTGGTAAACGATTAAATAAATATATTTAATAGCGCAGATATTTAAAACTGGCTAGATTTAGCGTTAAAATGTTCAACGAAAGCAGTACATTTTGATTTAGCAGCTGCCCCTAGAATTTCTTTAGAAAACTTTTATTTCGCATAAAGATCCAGTAATAACTGACAACGTTCGAGGTCGGCAGGATTTCCGCAGCGACAGTGCACCCCCAGTTGTATTGTCGGAAACAGGGAGAGGGAAGAAGTGATCGAAGCGTTCTGCCGAGAGGATATAGCATTGTGCGTTTGTTAGCCAGCTGTTGTTTAAATATCCTAGGCGTTCTGCGGACGTGCTGCGAAAAAAGGACAGGTACTCAAAAACGCGAGTCGAGGAGGAAAGCTCGAGGTCGAGTGGCGTGCATAATGGGGATCCCGGCCCGCCCGCGCCAGCGTCACGTTAGATTGCCACCTTTCGGGCCTAATTCAGGTGTTGCCGGCGAAAAGAGTACGCGAGGCAGTTGTCGGGCGTACAACACGCGGGAAACTGTAATTACACGGCGGGAAAAACGTGGACAGAGCCAGCAGGTCCGGACACATCGCTCGCAGGGGGTTGAAAGCACACCGAAGAGCCGGGACAGAGAGACGGTGAAAACGGACCAAACGCGGAGAGAGGGACAGAGAAAAACGGACAAAGAATGGCAAACTACTGTGGGACGACGCATCTGTCCAAGCATATTTGATATCCACCACCCTATTCCTCGACTACACCCCCGCCAACCCTCCGTTCGCCAACCACCAACTGCTCTCACCCTCTAATAACCGCTTTACCGGCGTTCGCGATCGTTTTCCTTCTCTTTCTCTTTGCATCCACGATATATCCACCGGTCTCGTGGATATATCTCGGGGAGGAATTCGACTCGAGACCGGCAAGTTGAAAATATACCGCGTGCAGTTTTATTGGAGCCGCGGGGCAGGACGACCGTAATTCTAGGAAAGTATCGTGTAATTGGCATGTAAGGGAAATGAGTCCGCGGGGCAAGCGAGGCTCTATTCTGTATTTCTTTCTTGAAGTTCGAGAGGCCGGCAATTGAAACAAATTGACCGACCCGCTTCGATTATTTCGGTGACACGGAACTGCCTCCGGCGAAACGCGACCGAAAGCAAGAAATCCTAAGGGGTGGTTTCCGGTCTGGGAAAATCGATTTGTTATTATGAACGTTATGTTCTAGCTAGAAGGAAATTTCGAAATTTTAGATATTACCAAAATTACATACATTTTCCTTGCATATTGTTCCAAATTAAAGAGTATACCCTGCTGAAGGCAGTGAATTTAATTCAAATTTAATAATTTTTAAAAATGATGTCTATCTTCGAACACGAACAAAAATGTTTTCGAATGACCGTTTCCAAATATTGTATTTTACGATTACTGAATTTATAATGAAGCACACATAAAAATCATTCCTACCAAACTACCTACAATCGATTAAAATGTTTTCGTGTACAATTTTTATTATAGCATGTGTTGGACCAAAGAAATTTATTGAAACATTTCCCATGGAAGTAGTAGCTATATAATTTTAATAGTTGTAAAATATAAAACATGAAACCGTTTATTTCACTGGCAGTGGTAGGTTTAATGTGAAGTAACCCTATACATTTTATGATTTTCGAAGCCCCATATAAATGTTGCACCGTGTCGACCGGCACAGATCCGCAGTAAACGGGTGACGATCATTTATCGATGCCCGATCCGTAATTAGGAAGGTGCAGAGGACTACGTAGGGTCGAATTGTTGGCTAAGTATTCCGCGACGCGATCGATCGATACAACCCCGAGTACGCGAGGATGTCGCGCGTAACGAGGCCGGTTTACGCGTTTACGGAATAATATCGCGGCCACAGCGTGCGCATCGCGATGGACTAATTACGCCGAGAGAAAAAACTGTATCGTTCCACTCGCTTGCACTATAGCCAGTGCCTGTTCAATAATGTAGCAGACGTGAGGTTATTCCACCCTCGTCATAACGAAACCGGGCTGCGATAAGCGCTGCGATAAGTTCTTCTCTACTATGCGAACGGAGCGCCGTGCATCTTGCAAGAAGAGTGCACCGACCTTCGAACCTCCGATTTAGTTGACACACACGCTTTTTCTTCTTTACGGACGTGTATCATTATAGAATACATTATTGAATGTGTCAGAGTTTCAAGACGAAGGAGGAGAAACATGTGTCAAGCGTCAACCCTCTGTCTGACTAGGAGGGTTGTCATGGGGTGAAATGGAGAACATTAACTTATGCTTATAGTCATTATTTAGTCACATGCGAAAATTCTGGAAAAAATTGAACAGACCTCAAACACCCAGATATATATACTGGAATTAATTGGAATTTTTAAATTTAGGAAAGGATTAGTAATATTTTGTTTGAACCAAGTGCATTTCGAAAGTACACGCATTACAGACTTACTCTAGGAGGAAAAACATGTGTCAAGTTTCAACCCTCTGTCTCGACCAGGAGGGTAGTTATGGGGTGAAATGGAAAATATTAATGTTTCGCTAATCTTCATTATTTAGTCGTGTGTGAAAATTCTGAAAAAAATTGAGCAGACCTCAAACACCCAGATACATATACTGGAATTAATTCGAATTTTTTAAATGAAGTCAAAAGTCGATGCCAATAATTGTTTGGGAAGAAAGGGTTAGTTATATTTTGTTCGAACCAAGAGTGCAAGTTTAAAATTTTTCGTTTATCTTCCCTATTTTAGTCGTGTGCGGAAATTCTGAAAAAAATTGAACAGATCTGAAACACTTAGATACATATACTGGAATTAATTCGAATTTTTAAAATGAAGTTAAAAGTCGATGCCAATAATTGTTTGGGAAGAAAGGGTTAGTTATATTTTGTCAAAACCAAGAGTGCACGTTTACAATTTTTCGCTTATCTACCCTATTTAGTCGTGTGCGAAAATTCTGAAAAAAATTGAACAGATCTGAAACACCCAGATATATATGCTGGAATTAATTCGTATTTTTAAATTGAAGAAAAAAATCGATACAAGTGCAAATTCGAAAGTATACGCAGCGTGATTTATATTGTATCTGGAGTGTCAAGGAGTTTAAAGACGAAGTCCAAGGTCGTGTCGCTCGGGGCGAGCAATCGTGAACTCGTCAGCGTCGTCTTCATGGTCGAGACGACGTGTTTTATGGAGGCTTGAAGACCGGAGCGCGTCGACACGAGCTCGACGAGAGTTAATCTCGTTTCCGTGGCGGAGTTTCACGCAACCGCGGTTCACAAAGGTGTGTAGGCAAAAAGAACGTCGGGCGGCGCGTGGGTGGCTAGCTGCAAGTGCAACGGAAGGTGCGAGTGCACGCGGCCTGTACACAACTCGGCTGGATGACGTTGAAATGTTACGCAAAAAAAATCAGAAAAAAGAAGGAAAAAGACAACAACAAAAAATACGCGTCAGGGACGCGTGCATTCGAATCCGTTGCGTTAGGTAATCCCTGCGCTCCGTGAGCGCCGATGGAAACGGCAACACGGCCGGGAAAGAATTTTCCGACGCGGCTCGGCGTTTCGTAATGGTAAAAAGTGAGCAGCCGACACAGATACACACCGTTTGACTCGAACGCACCGATCTCTTGAGTAATTACGGACGACGACGCGAATTCGATTTGCAAGCCGCTCGGAAATCGCGTCTCGAATCGTCGCGTCATTCTAGAACGCGATCATCCTAGCTAATCAAAAATGCAGTTTTTAACACTAAACCTACTGAGCCTTAAAAGTAATTGGTACATGTCCCCTTATAAAAATGACAAGATTTTATTTAGACTTCGTGCAGCTCCTATTGCAATATGTGCTCCACTAAAGATATCTATACAATAATTTCTTATGAAATGATTTTTATTATATCAATAATAGTAAAATAAAAAATCTGGAACGTAACACGCCGATTTTAATAAAATTTTTGGAAACAATATTTGACACGTATTTTTTTATAGCTACGAAAGGATGTACGTTCTCATTGTTGTGCGTTTTACTTACTAATAACTCTTTCGATGCCTGCAATAAACCCGTTATTCTGAATAAAATTGTTGTTCAAAAACGCGTTTCGGTCGTTACACTTGCAGAATCAGCCTCGTAGAGATTTGGCCAGGAATTCGAGAACTGGAGGAGCTACTCGGAGTGTTGCGAGTTATTTGGACACGATGCGAATGTTCGGGGTCAGGAGTGGATACGAAGGATGTGGGTGCGATTCGCCGTCGAGTGGCCGACTCGTGCAAATTTCAGGTCATCTCGCACTTATATCGGCTTTAATTGAGACGCTCGTTAAGGGCCACGTCCTTGTTAAAATTTGAACCGTACCCTCTCGCATTCTACGCTGTTCCCGGCGCGGGTTTGTCGGGTGTTGTGTTCCGGTTCAGCAATTGGATCTTCTCAGGATTGGTTTCTCGTTCCATCGGGACGGTCAATTCACTCGGACGAAATTCGGGGACACTTCGGTAATGCTCCGCGAACTTCCTGTTTCACTTCCGAGTAATCTTACTTTCGAACTTCCTCGTTGTTCTATCGGACTTGCTCGAGGATGCTCCTAACTCAACCTCTAATCTTGGGACCAAGCAAAGAGCTCAATGTGCTTGCCCACTGGGGAACTGGTCCTAAACGCTTTGGAAAACTCTTGTGTAAACAATTGGTTGTCGGACCGCAATCTTTCCGAGACTCGCAACCCTTTAGGGTCCAAAATGATTCTATGTATTGAGGAATTGATGATACTTTATCTTCAAAAAATTATATGTGATTCAAATATTTTGTTCCAAAATTTCACTAACAAGGGAGTTTCCCAACCGTAAAAATACGAAAGAATTTGTTCAAATTCGTAAGAATAACGAAGTGGGGGATGTTTGAGGAACTCGGCCCTTAAAGTATACAGGGTGACCAGTGGGGCAAGGGGTGGTTCTATATAAATAAGTCGAAAATGTAGAATAAAATAGGGTTCGAGTTACGGAAGGCGGCTTTCTAAAGGTTAAGCGTTAATTTTCAATAAATAAAGAAAGTCATAAATATTCTTGATATTTGTCGAGGATATCGGCGCTCGCTGCGTATCTTGCCCGAAGGAAGCCACAATACCGTGTGTCCCGCCGTGAAAGATAGAACCCTTCCTGAATTATTGAGGATGGCGTGCGACTCGCCGCTGTCCTCGCAGTACACAGCCTTTCCGTCTGACTAGTCGTTTCCAGTAATGCCTTAATGTTACATCAAACGATCGGTTCCTTGCGAAATGAAACGAATCGAATCGAACGCGCCAACCCCTGTTCCACCCCAATTTCTCCTCCTTCTTTTCGTTCTCTTTCACGAAATATACTCCCATCGTTGGCTGCTGTATACCTTTCGTCAGGTGTTTCTTATTTTTTCCTTTTTTAACATCTGACGCGAAGTTTCCGCCTTTCCCTTCCGCCGAGTCATGCTCAATTGTACTGCTGTTTTTCTATCCACCAACTGGAAGGAACATCTTTCGAAACGATCAATATCGAGAACACGTTCTACACCATCGTATACATCGCGAGGAGATGACACCATTTTTTTTTAGTTTTATAGCAAAAATATATACATATACAGATATACATTTTTCATGTCGTCACGAGTTTTGAGCTGCAGCTACAACCCGTTTTCGACCAAATTTAAAAATCGCATAATTTTCTTAAAATTGGATTGAGATTTCTTGACACGTTAGAAGAATTAGTTTACTAAACGAAATTTGTCTGAAAAACTGAAAAATTTGTCAACTTTGTAATTATTAAGGGGGTAGACTCCTTCCTAGGATTGCAAGGGTGCGGAGTGCGCCTTCTCATTTCTAAATAATGCAAAGAGAGGGGTTTTCAGTAGTTAAAAGCGCTAGATAAAGGATCAATCTAGGTCGCAGTCGCCCCCAAATTTCCTACTTTTAAGTTTACGAGGCGTAATTTGCATTATTCGGAAGCATAAAGCTGCGGCAATATCATTTTATGGCTTTTAAAAATTTCGGAATATAAAATTCAACAGAATTTAGTACAATTTTTATCTTTTTTAGATTTTTTGACCTTTTATCCAGCGCTTTTGACTACTGAAACCCCCATCTTTGCACCCTTGCAATCCTGGAAACGAGAGTCTACCCCCGTAAGGGGAGAAAGAACATTTTAATTGCAAGTAAAAAATAATTTATGAAACCGCGATGCTTCCGAATTAAAAGCGACTTCGCGTACAGTCGACTAGCAATTTGCGAGTTCGATAGAATCGAACGCACGAGGAGCCTCGAGGCGATTCCAACTGTCTGTTTACACTTTCGCCTTTTTTTTGCACCTGTTTCGTCGACTACCGGTGATCAACGACACCAAGTGTTACCAAATTGCGACTTATTGCGCGACGGGACAGAAAGGGAAAGGAGAATTAGCTCGGCGATCCATGCGTGGATCACGCGAGTGGAAGAATATCGCGAGAACGAGATCGCGTTCCGTTGGAGAGGCGTTACCCCGGAAAATGCGCGACAAAGTGGCGAGAAAAATCGAAATCCATGCAGGCTGGCGAAGCCGAGGGATGTTCGGTCGCGGTTGGATCGATAACACGGGGCCGAGGAACGACGGAATTATTGCCAAGTCAGGATACTTGTGACGGGATACGCGACGCCGCTCGGTATTCGAGTGAGATCGACGCGATCCGAAAAGTGCCGCGGAACAGCTTAAAAGGCAGACTCCAGTGAAATGGCTGACCTAAATTCTGGTCACGTGTACGGGTTACTGTTGGCTCTCCCGCTGGATTCTACCCGCTTTTAAACGACGCTAACAATGGTTGCGACAATACTTCTGTATTGTCAGCGGCGGGTTAAACACGATCGGACAACTTTCGACGTGCGTTTCGAATTCGGAAGAAGTTTACTCGTCCTTTGCAGAACGCACAGTATACAAAAATAAATTAAATTGTTGGAATTTTTCTAGGAATTTTTCTAGATTTGTTGGAAAATGCTTACTAGAAAATAAGTCAGAAATGTAATTGGTAAATGTAAATATAATTTAAAAGAACACTTTTTAATAGTAAAAAGTACATTTTCATCTTGGAGACCCGAATACAAAAAGAAATAAAATACCCTTGAAGTTCCAAAAAAAGGATCTAATTGTTCTCTGCAAGTCTATAAAAATTGATAAGAAAGGATAAGCCGATTTCTTCCCTCGAGGATAAGACAGAAGTGGAAGGACAGATTGCTACGAAGCAGCGGGATTGATAAAAAGTCGGAGGCAAGACATTCGGAATCGCGTCGGGGACAGCAAACCGACAACGGAATTGCTTTAACGACATTAATGCGTTGTTTTTTAAGGGATGCTGTGCACAATGAAGGGAGGTTTAAACAGCCGCCGGGGAATTTTTGTATGGAAGCCGCGGCAATGCAGACTCGGCCCCGCCGAGTTATTTACCCGCTCGAGACAACTAAATTACGAGAGGGTGAACCAACCCCTGGCGGGGTTTGTATACTTACCTGGTAAATTAACTGCAAAGCCGCTTCAATTACGAAACTTTCTTATCCCCGTGGCGGCTCCCTGACGAAAAAACGAGAAATTCACTTAACGATCCGCGAGCCATGTGTATCTGTTACAGATCTATTAATCTAAATATTTTGTGAATAATGGTATAGAAATTTTTAGTGGAGACTCTGAGTCATCTGCTAAGGGCTAACCTTTTGCACTCCGAATTATTTTACAATTTTGTTGCCAACAAACTCCCTACTATTTTAAGTGTTTCGCTTGAAATTTACTTCAAAGTTCCTTGACTGCTACTTATTTTAAACCATTTTATATATTAAAAATTACACGGGTTGGGACATTACGAAACCGCTTCTTGCCGGTCGCGAGCCAATTTTATCTTCTGTCGAAAATTCTGCATTTTATTAAAGCACGAGTCCTTAAAAATACGAAAGGATTTATAAGAATAACGAAGTGGGGGATGTTTGAAGAACTCGACCCTTACAGTATTTCTGGTATCTGTCAGTCCCATTTACGATCGACACCGCAATCCACGACTGTTACAAATTTTTACCGGCTCGTAAAATGTCTCGGACATTACGAAACCGTTTCTTGCCGGTCGCGAACCAACTTTATCTTCTGTCGAAGTAAGGAAACTTCACCAACGCGAACTCGCGCGTGAGAATTCTTTTTACGAGTAGCGATGGTACACGGTTCCATTTCCGCTCCCGGTCCGCCGAGTATGAAAATGAGGATCGTCGGGCATGGTCCCCCATTCACGGCGAAACTAAAGTGGTCAGTGTGCCAAGATCATACGTAATGACTAGAATTAACATTTCAAAGAGAATCTGGCACTGCTCGAGAACCACCGAAACGATAGAGAGAGGGAGAGAGGTACGGAGGAGCCAGACCATTATGAATCGAATACTTTCATTCACGGTTCCGCTCTAAATTCCCGCTTCGCAGCGCGACGTCTTGTCCTGGCTCGCGCCTTTGAATACCGGTTTCCAAAGGCTCGTTAGAACGACAAGTCTCGAAAATCAACGCCGTCTACATGCTTCGAGTACCGCGAAGAATTCCGAGTCGGGTAGACCCCGCTGTGCAGCATCGCCCATTTTGTAGACGGAGGGAAAACATTGTCGAATGGTTTATTTAAAACTTACTAATTATCGTAAATGTCCATAATCATCTCACAATCATCAAATAGTATATGTATATATTTAATTCTGCATTCAAATATTACCGCACCTCTAATCAAAATAAAACAATAAAATCAAGCTGAAAGCTTGTGTTTTTTAATTACCATTTTGTTGAATAACCATCCCACAATTTCTCAATCTCCTTCTCCAAACAGTATATGTACATATTTAATTTTTTGCATTCAAATATTATTGTACAATAGCTGCATCTGATAAAAATAAAACTATAAAATGAGGCTGGAAGCTTGTATCCTTTAATTACCATTTTGTTGAAGATAAGTAAGTGTCCGGTGATTTATGGACGGAAATGTACTAAGAGAATGAATGAATTTAATGACTATTTCTCAGTTTTAAGGTTAAGTAATCTGCTGTTGTTTCAGGGCTTGAAGTGCTCTTTTCAGAATGGGACTTGTTCGTCGCAAAGAAAGCTCATTGTCCTTAATATAAAGTAACTTTCTTAGTAACGCGGGAACAGGAATGTCGAGAGTCTGAGAGGGCTTTGCTTATTGTTTAAAAGCTTTAGAGCCGATTTGCTCGATTCCTCGAGGAGGCAAGTAACGCGAGACTTGCTACTTCCGGAAACTTTGGAAATGTCCACTGCTATCAGCTCGCCGATCGAGAAACTCTTCCCGTTGATCTCCGTGCGACCTCGGCACCGTGCCTTCGCGTTTCGTAAGACCGATCGCGAGGAATGTGGGCGGCGAGTGTCACGTCGCGGCGCAGCGCTCGCAGGTGCAGCGCTCGTACACGAGGGCAGCTGCGAGTGTCCCCGTTTCGCAATCGTTTCTCCATCTTCGACGACCTTGAACCTGCCATTGCGCGGCCTTGTGTCAACCCAGCCTCTGTCCCAGCCACCAAACCTTTCGCTTTAACTTTCGACTCTGCTCCTGCGCGCCCACGTGACCTTACCGCGCCGACATAAAGGGAAGGACATGTGCGCGTCTGGTCCGGCCCGATACGTGCAAATGCTCGCGACCCGGATTTGCATTTCGCAAACGCCGTGTGAATCTCGCATTCTCCCCAAGTCCATTCACTGCTGCATCCCGATTTCCCTTTCCGCTCGGGAAAATTCTTTCTCGTGCCCTTCTCCGTCTCGGAACTACGGTCGCGCGGAGCTTCGTCTGAGAATCCGTCGAATGACGTGTTTAAAATAATCTTATTTTATTTTAATGTAATATTGAGTATTTTTGAACATTTGTATGTAGGCTAACATGATAGTGCTCGAGCCAGGAAAACTAGTTTTCATCTGAAATACCCCCGTGATAAAAGGTTTCTTTAGATTTGTATCAATACCGACAATGTTTTTTAAACAATCTGATCACTGTGTATATTTTATTTTTCGTTCCCAAAAGTGCAGAGGGGT
The DNA here is from genome assembly GCA_028455795.1 of Lasioglossum marginatum. Taxonomy (NCBI): domain Eukaryota; kingdom Metazoa; phylum Arthropoda; class Insecta; order Hymenoptera; family Halictidae; genus Lasioglossum; species Lasioglossum marginatum. The sequence goes on along the minus strand of CM052253.1, from coordinate 8,796,129 downwards.
CTGCTTCTGAACAATGAAAGTGAGAGTCCTAAAGAAAATTCAAATATATTTGACAAAACTAGGGAAAGTGTTAATATGTTTCAATTAATCACAATGAAAGTTTGCGTAAAAATGAAGAAAAAGGACAGTGATTGACTAACAATAAGCCGAAGTCAAGAAGGCGGCTGGCCGGTAACGAGAGATTGGTACACTCGCGTAATCGAATGTCTCGAAGGCTCGCGAGAGGGTCGCGATATCGTGCGTGACGAATGAGAGCGCGAGATCGAGCCGCACGGCGCGGATCAAGATAGATCGCGGAACGCGTGCCGATTATTCAAGGCTGTTCTTTTCCAGTCCATTCATCGGCTCGGTAAACACGACCAGACAGTCATTACTGTCGGAAGCCTTTAATTGGAGCGGGTCGACGAAAAGCGAGGAAAACGACCCGCGTATTTGCGGCGCCCCGTTGCAGTTTCTTGCGACTATCCACGGATAAAAGCTCTCTCGCGCGCCTCTCCACTAATTAGCGTTAATTACTCGCATCGGATAAGACCTGTCGCATTGAATCGGTTCGATTGCCTGTTACGACCGTTTCATTGTTTCCTCTTCATTCCCCATCCTCCTACCACCACCTTCTTCCTATCCCGTTTTGTTCCCGTATTGATCATTATTAGACTGCGAATATTTATGCGAATACAATTTTTCATATCGCAAATGTTCGACACATTTTAAATTCAATAGAATGAATCAATTTACAATTTTTCCAGTTGATTTTTAAGAAGGGGGAACCAAATCAATTACTATTGTCAGTGGTAGTAGCCTTTGTAGATCTGAAATCAGGATCTAAGAAACAGTACGGAGCTTGTAGGATAATGTAAGGAATCTACTGTATAAAGAGAATGTAAATAGTAATGTTTCGTACCGATGTTCCATTAATTAGGACCAACCGACATACAGAAACAATTAACTTCGCGGGAGGCGGGAGACCCATCCAACTTTAGTCAGACAAAACCGAAAACACAATCCCGAGAACAGAAACCGCCGCGGTTCTACGTCATGCTTCTCCGTCGACTACGTGTTTCCTATTTCGTTTAAACTTTTCGGGAAATCGGCGAACCGTGTTTCGATCTCCTTTTCGCTTTTATTTCCGGTGGGAACGAACACGGCACCGCGCGCGCCGCGAGCAACAAAAATCCACGTTAACTTCTGGAATTACTACTCGGTCAAACAATGTGGGTAGGTCCGCAATCGGGATGATAAAAATAATTACAAACTAGGTAGGAGTTGCTTTTACGAAAAGCAAGAAATGAATTATGCTATTTTATCAGTTTCCCTATAGGAATATTTTTCGTGTTTCTGCATGGAACTCGTTTGCTGATCGTAATTCGAATTTTCGAAAAAGAAGAAATGAATTGTTCTATTTTATTAGTTTTACTGCGGGAATGTTTTTTCCATCATTTTTCAGCGGTAGTCTAGATACGTGTTTCTGCATCTGATCATAATTCGGATTTTTGGAATTATTTCGAAAGCAACGAGGATGCGTTTCGTGGGAACAAGTGTGCTTAGAGAGATTGGTGGATGGAATCATCGATGGGAAGCGACGTTAATTAACACATACGTCTGTCAGCAGTTGCGGAGGCACCGGCACGTAATCAGAATTGGCCGCAGCCTAAACAGCCGCGCGGATTCTTATTAATTACGCTTGCGTTTATCTCGCGGAAACGATGAATGGATCCCTGCTAATGACGCAGTGATTTAGAGTGAAAAGAGAACCGTCCAGCAACCAGACACGGTACTATGAAAAGGGGAACGCAAAGCTATACACGATGATTCGAAACAAACCGCGCGTGCCCCGCCGAATATGAACACTCAATGATCTCACCGTTGAAAGATGATTTTGAAACGAGGCCGACTCGCTGCGGAATGATTAAACGCTGGACAAATTGTGGTAATTGCCACAGTCCGTAACATGTTAATGATCTCGGGGATTAAATCAAGACTTTATTGTGCTTAGGAATGTTGTTTTCCCTACTTGTTTTTACGATCCGTGTTATTGCTACGGAGGAACATTCTTCGTTTCCACTTTCCCTTAATCGATACACGCGATAAAGAACGCATCGTTCTTTGCAGCAGACAGCGGAAAAAGTTGTCCTGGACGAACGCCAGATCAACAAATCACAACTTCTATTCCTGTCCCAAAATCGACTGGGAAAAACTGAGTGTATCTGCCATGGCGCGGCTCTCGGTCTTGTCCGCGAGCACTCCAGTTTCCTCGAAACCACCGAGAAATAATACGCGAACTAATTCTCCCATTCCTGAATTAATTGTTAAAATAATACTTCATCTTGATATTCAGAATACTGTGGATCTTACTAAATGAAGAGTTTAAAATTGAAATACGAGTATTTTTCAATTGTTGATAATATTTATCTAATTCGGAGCACCGTCGCCGCACGATTATCCACAGATGCATATTTGCAATTCGCGCTGCACCGCTACGTGTCGTAAAAACGTGCGAATGGATTCTTGCGGCGTTTTTACGGACCTCGGTACTCCTCGCTGGCAGATTATATGGTTGTTAATTAATTTTCTTCCCCGGGGGCGCAATAAACTCACGCACGCAGTCGAAACGGAGCCGTTGCTCGCGGGCAACTACATCTTGAGCCTGAATCTACTTTTTGTTTCTATCGCTCGGCATCGTTTCGATTATTTGTCGTTTTTCGACTGACGAATGACGACTGTAAGGCGCCATTAACAATTGCCGTGCTGTTATTCAAAACAATTTTCTTATTGCTATGTAAATTTCATTTCAAATAACGTCGTAGAAAAATAGAAATTCAGCGGAAGATCGCAAAAGATCACAGAATAAAATGTCGCGAAACTTATTCTAAATGGTAAAAAATTGGCTTTCATTTTCCCTTGAGAAAACGAAATAGGTTTCCGAACGACTTGATGGTTTATACCGTATCAGGGAACATATTTGAATAATAATTGGAAAGTATACAAAGCAGGAGACGCGTCGTAGGGTTAAATGATGCGTAAGTTCCAAAGAGAGATCAGAGATCAGGCACCTGCATGTCCGGCTAGGATTTCGAGGCAGCCGGCGGGGATGTTCTACTGCGAAAGTTGTCTGTTAAAAAACTATCCCCCGGAGGTTCGGTACGCAGAAGCAATTCCCGCGAGGTTTAAAAATGTCGGGGCTTGCTGGGAGCCTGGCACGAGCGGGCAATTTGCAAGAGAGAAGGGTTTCAATGGTCGTTTACGCGGGGCGACGTGCTCACGCTGGATTCACGATTACTCGCCAGCGGTAGACCTAGATCAAGAGCTCGTGACACCGGCAATCGCTGCATTCCATCGTTGTAAAAGTACACGGTTCGTTCCAAGGACTACGGGTCCGCGAGGGGCGAAGAGTCGGCGAGAGATTCGAAAAGGGAAACTCTCGGCAGAGGGACGACTGAGCGCTCCTCAAGAGGAATTCGCTGTCGCAATTTCCTTGAGCAACTCGCCGGTACTCCCGCTGCGATCAACTGAATATTCACGGGCAACCAAGCACGTTGCGTTTTTTCGGATCTGATTTTTTCGCGACGCCAGAAGGGGTTGCGATTTATGGCTGAACTGGTCTAACTGCGACTGCGTACAATAATGCCAGGCAGTATGCGAAATTGTTGTTCGATGCAGAAATAATTGCGGTTTTAGCTCCGCACTACGATCTTAAAATTGATAAGTAATTTTAATATATTTAATGCCGAAAGGTGGTAAATGACGATTTGAAATTATGAAGTTGCTCATGTGAAAATTGATTTGATAAATTTCCAAGCACATATTCAATAGAGCCTTGTCATTTTTGTAAGCTAAAACATTTGAATCGCTTTTGAACTGATTTTTGTTCAAGTGCTCCGTAACGACGATCCTGCGAGCACCGAAGTTATCCACGAAGCAAACCGGATCCTCTTCGATCCCATCGGATCACCGGGAGCGAAAAAGTTCATCAGACTAATGCAATTAATTATAGTTGTGACCGCCCCGCAAACTCGCCGCAGTAATAATGTTTTATGCAAGCCGCGTTGCTAAATAGTTGAAATTAAACTGGAAACTTGCGCGGTTAATGGAGCGGGAAACATCGGCCGGAGTTTAGTGACATCATCTTGGTCGACGATGTGAAAGCGACCAGCGCCGTTGCTTTAATCGTCGGGCGACGATGCTTCAACCCTCGGACGGATGTGCCGGGGTGGGTCTATTTTCACGGAGCTTTTCAAAAAATTTTATCTGCCCCGCTTATGCCGGCTAACTTTTGTTCCAAGTTGTTTACACGGGCTTCAAAATGTTAAGAGCGTCCTTCTCTCAAGAAATACTCTTCCAGATAGAAGCTGGGATTTGAATGGGGTTGTAAATGGAGGCAAGCAGTCATAATTCATGCGAGATAGCAGCACGCGCAACTGGCTCTAATAATTGTTGTGTATTCATCAGCTCCGTTTAAATTGTTGTTGCATTTTTTAATCGTCATTCATTTTTATTTTCACTTTGGAAAGTTCATACCTGATTAGGTTGATGTCTCAATTGATGTGTCGATTTATGCAAGTGGCTCTAATAATTGTAGTATTTATTAATGAATCAGTTTATGCAACAGGCTCTAATAGTTGTAGTGTCATTTTGTAATTTGTAATTTTATTTTCACTTTGAAAAATTCATCGCTGAAGAGGTTGATGCATCAATTCATATAAGTGACTGTAATCATTGTAGTGTATTTATTAGCTCCATTTAAATTGTTATTGCATTTTAATTGTCACTTTAGGGCATTCCTAATTTTCATCTAAAACATGATTAAAATATTATCAATACTTCCATAGATTCCATGTCAGAATTTTCTTTTTATTCTTGCGAGATTCTGTAATGATCTAAGATAGTGATGAGCAACCTACAACCTCATACACAGAGAGAGTAATACTAATTCTAAAATATCATTTCTGTATTTTCTTGTCAGAGAGCCTGCGGGACGACGTGCATATTTGCTGAAATCCGTCGGAAATCTCGGCCACGAGTCTGACACGAGGGCAATAATGCACGAGACGAGGGGTTAATTTCTGGTCGGGGCAGGTCCGAATCTTTACGAGAGAGCTGATGTTAATCATGCGAGCCCGGGGTTCGTCTACGTGAGAGAGATGAGAAGACGGATAGGAGCTTTTTCCAGCGAAGAGCTCTGCGACTCTCAAGTTCACATGTAACCGATCCCGCGACCGGTTATTATGAAACTCGTGTTACCTAAAGCCTGCCTGAATTTCGTTCTGTCGGGAACCGTTTTACGCAATGGCCGAATACCGCTCGATCGATCACGGGGCGATATGGAAAAATAGACACCTGTTAGAATTGCGCGATCACGCTTCTTTTCTCGATTACACACCTCTTCCCGGTGTTGCGAAACAACGGGGCGCCCGTAAACAAATTGCTCGATCGACGGAATGGCATTCGCCGGCCGAGAGAAATTCTCCCGAACGCCTGGGAAACTCTCACGGTTTTGTCAAACCCGCGGGAAAAATAATATAATCACCGGATTGTCAGAGTAGAATGATAGCTGGAAATGAATCCAGCTGGGATCGAGCCTCGTAATAAACGCAGTTAGGTTGAAACCGAGGTCTCCCGTGTTTACCGCGCGCGTTCTCCGACGTTTCGCAACTGATCCGAGGGAGGAAATAGAGAAACCCACCGTTTCGAATCGAGATTTGCTTACTGCGCTCGCATATATGATCGTGTAACACCAAAACACTTTCTAATGAAACCTCATCTTCGTCTGTACTAATTATCTTGGCTTGCGCTTCTACGTACCTTGTTTGATATTACCAAGCAAAGTAGGGTTGGCAATGAAACTTCTCGTCTCGTTCAATTTAGAAATCATTATATCAATTTATAAATCCGTTCGCATTTTCTGCTCAGATTGAGAAGCTTCTTTTCAATACTATTATTTCGATATCAAAGGGATTCCACTCCTATCGAAATGAATTAAATCGATTCGCGAACAGCGTTCCCCTTTCGCGATCACTCTACCATGTAATACTCGAACAAAAGTCTATCTCGATCTACCATATATCGCGGGCGCAATGGTCTGTGCACAAACCTGTAAGCCAACAACAAATTCTTCCAGTAAAAATCATTCCGCTGCGAACCGGGTAATAATTACCTGCCCCTTAACAATACAGGGTGTACTCGTTCAGTTTTGCAAGCTCTGTGTCATAGAAGATTGATCCTGATGCAACCTGATCCATTTTGCAGGAAATAATTTTTCATTGAAATTACGTTTGCACAAGATTTTCGATTAATTTTAAAAACATTAAAAACGTCAAGGTGTTATTTTTTCTACGTGAAACGCATTTTTTCAGATTTAACCCTTTGGACTCGAAGCCATTGTAATTCGAAAACCAAGACATTTCTTTCACAACCCAGATAATTTTTATTCTATGTAATCCTTTTCACATGTGTGGTGCACATCAAATTTAACCTGTTTTCTCATAAAACAGTTGAGCATTTTACAATTTATAGAGTACAGACGAATTTAATAATGTTAAAACTGTTTTGAATAATGCTATGGCAATTTTTACTGGTGCCTCAGAGTCCACTTAACGGGTACACCCTATATGGAAATCGCTATTACGGAGAATTCCCGGAGAGTTTGCCGACCAATTCGTCTCGAAGGCTCGTTGCAAAACCCGCAAAAAAATTGCGTTCCCAGAAGACCTCTTGGGAACGAGCGCCCAAACGAAAAGCACCGAGTCGCTTCGATGCCTTATCAGGAAAACTAGCCAGCGGTTTCCTGTTTCGGTCGCAGACGTTTTCAGATCTATGTCGTTTACACATCGCGGCGAGTTTCACTTTGCCTAGCTGGAGAAGTGTTTTCCTCGAACCGAACCACCACGTGGAACGTAACTGGAACGCCACGAAAGTCAGCGAATCGATGACACATTTCCGCACACGACTCTCGCAGACCCGGGAAATTCTGTGTCACCCATCGACTGCGTTTCGTTACGTAATCGAACGATAACCGGACAGACGACCATCAATCTACGTGACCTATCGATCCCTTCTCCGAATTTACAGGCTGATCGTGTACAGCAGATTTCGTTTTTTCTCAACCTCTAGATCGAGATTAAGGGTTGAACTCGGTCCAAGACCACTTTTTATCCTCTTATCCAACTGCGATCTTATCAAATGCGATTAACCTAATACTTTAGATACGATTTTTCATTTCTCTACAATTAAATGCCTTCCTAAAATTTTGTATACACTTCTCTCAGGTACTTTTAAGTATATTAAATAATCCGGATGTTTTAGAGTAGTTAAAAGATCTTGACGAATATGAAGATGCCATGAATTGATTAAACAAATACAATGGTAATTAAAAAATACAAGCTTCCAGCTCGATTTTATTATTTTCTTTTGGTTAAATATAGCTATTATAATACGATAATATTTGAATTCAAAATTAAATAGATACATACACTATTCGAATAAATGTTGGTAGATAGCTCTAGAAGTCAAATTGAATAGAAAATATAAGAACAATAATTTTGTCAGATTTGATTTACATGTCCTCTCTGCGTTAGAAAAATTTTTTAACAATAAAAAATCGTCATATCCAAATTTGAACACCCGAGCTCTAAAGTAGACATAAGCAGAAACAGGAGGGGCCGCAATCGACGCACGCACTCGGCTAATTAGCAAAATTGCCGCGCTCGGCGAGGTGTCCATAAACATGAAAAAAACATAGCGATCGAACGTACAGAAATCGATGCGTGCTCGCTTGCCCGCGGTTTAGCGAATTAATTATTCCGCCTCTCGGCGCGGGATTTGCATAAAATGCGGGTTACTTTGGCCTCGATGGTTTCCAGTTTTTGTTGCATCCGCGAGTCGAAATACAAGACACAGAGTGCCGCGTGTCGCAACGTGCGTTTCCTTTTCAATTGCAAAGCGCAGAGGAAACCGCACCACGCATCCGCTCGCTTCGGCAGCTCAGAAGTGGCCCGAGAGATATTCAATTAACATCCGTTTATCCGCGGCGTTATTTACGACGCTCGCGGCCGGCTCCCGTAGATATAAATCGATTCGCCTGATCGATGCATAAATTTCGTACGGGGCAGATACGTTAATAATTCAACCCGCGATTTTTCGAACGTGATTTATACGCGATAGAAGTAGGCGGCTTGCCGGAGCGAGATATAAAAATTCTTTTTTTATATATCTCTCTCTTGTCTGCCTGGGCAATTTATTTATTTTCCAGCGTTTTCTTATTTTTTTTCTCTTTCCGAAAGAACGCTCTCCGATAATGTATCGGCGTTTTGTCCGTGTCGAGTTTAATTTATGAAGTCGATACCGCGTGATAAATATCGTGTCGGACCTGTTGGATCTTTTCTCCGGGCCCGGATCGAGGAAACCGTTTAGCAACAGTTCATTTTCCTTTTCACCTGTTTATGTTCACAGTGATCGCGCGCCCGACACTTTCTCTCCATTTTCGACGGTCAGCTCTGCTTCGCCGTTCATGCTCGCTGTTCCCCACAACGCGCAGCGTCTACAGTTGCGCACTCTTCGCGAGAGCGCTCTTGTTACTGACCTTGTTCAACACGCTCACCCATTACGCCATCCACGCCGCGCTGATGTAATTACAGACGGTCCACAAGCTAGCTTTTTGTGCATCGCGAAGTCTGCATCGGTGCACCACCTGCATTCGAGACGCGCGTTTCATTCTCTCGCATCAATCAACGTACTCCACGTTAACCTTTCAGAAATAATGGTTAACGAAGTACCTATCCTTCATAGACATTTGAACTAGACCCTCAAACGGACAAGATAGTGAAAATCTCGGTACCTCTGCCATAAGGGTAGAAATAAAGTTTCCAGGGTCATGAAAAATTACGAAAAAATTCGTGAACATTCTACCTAATAGCACACGAATTATTTCAGAATTTTTAGTCGCAAAGTCGCTTTTTAGAAAAATATTTTTTCAGATTTTTCGAATTATGCGAACACGCTTGAAAAAAATCGAGCACGTTTCAGAAAAATTCAGTGACGAGATATTGTTGGAACCATTGTTCCCAATTCTTCTCAGAATTTTTTACACAGTGCATAGTGGTTAGAAAAATAAAAATCATTTTTTTCGACGTTCCTTTACACTTTTATAGGTGTATTATTTCATATTGAACATTTTTACGTTCAGAAAGATAACGTATAAAATTAAGTCACCCCTATTTCTCTAAAAAGTCTGCTCTCGCATTTCCAAAAGCAGGCAACGGAGAGCTACCAGCTAATTACCGCTCGAACGAGAAGAAACGAAACGCGGGGAACAATCAAGCATTAAAAACTGAAACGAACTCGAAAATAATGACGGGGGGATGGGGGGTGAGTTCTCGGTTAGCACACATCCTTCCCCTTTTCCATTGTTTTCCACGCGGGGACACGGCTTGGTGCGTGTTGGGGGCACGCGTGATCGCGTGACGACGGTCGTGCGTGCGTACGAGCTCACGCGGCCGTCCCCCCCCCCCCCCCCCCCCCCCCCCCCCCCGCCCTTTTGCAGGAAACTACCCCCGAAAGAACGCGCGACGGTGCTCTGCCGTGGATGGAGCGCGTGTGCCGGTGGTAATGTTTGCAGTCACAAGTTGGAAAGTTTTGTGATGGCAACCCGGAACGACCAGTTGCCCCGGTAACGCTTTGTTGTGCCATTGTGTCCAACCGAGAGGGGTAGAACCACCCCTCCACCGATCCACCCCTACCTGAACTACGATCTAACCCCCAGCTTGACCTAGCCCAAACCGTTCCCGTCCATCCCCCACCAACCCCTGTCCGGAGGGCCGGCGAGATGGGGTTGCATTTCCCTCGGAACTGTCTGACCGTTTCCCGAAGGATGTTCGATTGCACGCGGTTCCCGAATTATGAATGACGGGGATCAATGCGGAGGACACGGTTCGTTGACCAGAGCTCGAAGAATTGCTGAAGACACGAATGGCCAATCTAGAGCAGGACCGAGAGACACTCGCTGAACAGGCGAGCAGAGAGGAGAATATTTATTTGATGATGAGGACGCAGTGATAGAGGATGTTTGAAAGAATTAACACTAACAAGGATCAATGGGGAAGAAAAGTCCGGAAAAACGAATTAGGAGCTTGACGAAGAGAAGCTAGGGCAAATTATGAGTGAAGGGAATGAAGAACGGCGGTGATCTAGCCAAATGTTCGCAGAAAGCTAGAATAAACCCCGAAGATGACACGCGCTGGACAGGTGAACAGAGAGAAGAATATTTATTTGATGCTGACGACACAGTGATAGAGAATGTTTGAAACAATTAACACTGACAAGAATCAGTAGGGAAGAGACGTTCACGGTTCGTTGGCTGAAGAAGCATGACAGGACCATGAAGAAGAAGTCCGGAAGAACAAATTAGGAGCTTGACGAAAATAAGCTGGAGCAAATTATAAGTGAAGGGAATGAAGAACGGTGATCAATGAGCAGGAAATATTCATCGATCGCTTGCCAGGTGTTCGGGCAAAGCTAGAATAAACCCCGAAGATCACATGTAGAAAAGTGTGGAAAAGTGTACCTATCAGGTGACACAGAGCAGTGGTAGTGGAGACTGAACACCGAAGTATTTGAAGTAGTAAAAGTGTAACAATCATCATCACGGATGCAGTCATGGGAATGCAACAGATTCCTTGCTTACATCACAGCCGTACGCTAATTGGATAACTGATTCGATGAAATTCATTCCTCATTTACAAGGTAAGAATACTCGTCATTAATTGCCTGTAAGCGAATCCAATCGCACAAAGGGAAGGGGCGGGTAACAACGTAATGAGCAATTTATTTGCAGCTCGCAGAACAAACGATTAACGTTAGCGGAATACAGTTTAATGCTTCCAGACGAGGTTGACGATGCAACACGATCCGGAAGTCACGGACGACAGAAGTTGCGGACTGGCGTCGGATAGACCAATAACAAATCGACAGAATTATAGAAATTATCGATCACCACGGTGGTCTCGCTAATGGCGGCCGTATAATCAAGGTTATTGCACGCCTAAATCAATTAGCAGATAGGAACAATATTAGTATTTGGAATTGCAGGTTATCGAAGGAAGAAAAGCCTCGAACCTTGCAGAGGACGATGAAATTCTCTGATCAAAACATTATTTCTAATTCTTGCTTTATTTTGCATAATTCTACGAATGCAAATGTAAATTATTTCTGCAGGATGTTTCAAAATTAGATTTAAAAACTAGATTATAATTTTGGAACACCCTTGTCGATCTGGTTATTATAAATAGCTGGAGAAATCTTGTCGAGGAAGTATATGCGAAAATAGAAATTTGGGACATACTCAAGTGGGAAAAAATTGACCGAGAGATATTGAAAAATTCTACAAATTTCCACGCAACAACACCACTGTCGTCGTTAGGAAAAGAAGGCGCACTGAATAATGGTGAATTAAAATTTTGTTTTGAGTGTAGGTCAAAAGGGAGAGCTGATTTCAAGAACGCAGAATTGATCGCGCGCGTACCGTGGTCGGGTCACCTTCAGACCTACGAATTCCTGCGTCGTATCACAACACGGTACGAGCGTCCGTAACCTAAGGCCGCGCACGTTAACACGTAAAAAGCGCTAATCCACAACCTCGACGGATTACGCGGCTTTCCGACTCGTCGAGGGAGCGATTTTTCGCGGAACCCATTTACGAGCGGTTCGAATTGCGTAATCATCGGAGCCTCGCGGTAAATTAATCGTATTGATCCATTTGTTAACGGGAATTATTCTCACGCAGATAAAAAACAAGGGAGAACAATAGAAACGAAAATAAAGTAGGAAATGTTAATTATTGATTGTTGTGCATTTATATCAAAGATAAGCAAGTGGAATAAGAAAATAATTATATGGAAAGAATTGAAACTATGTCGAAATTATAAATAAACATTGGACGGTTCGTCCAATGAACTGTCGTCGTCGTTCTAAAAAATCTCAAGTTGTCCTAGCATTGTATAACACGCTGTCCAACAACAACATAAGACACTAGCGCCGGAGAAAAACATTATGCAAGCGAGCACATGATAACGCGGCCATTGTGTCACTTATTACGGAACAGTTTCTCCCATGCATTTATGCGTCTCTCGCGATGAACTTCGAGTTGGATAATGGAGGATCATTGAGCAGACGTCGAATTTCGCTCGAAGCGATAAAAGTGAGTGCAAATGGCAAATTGCGTAATACTTAAAAGCGATGTTTAATGTGCAATCGATTGTTTGCATTGTTTTAGAGTTTCGTATCTAGCTGTGGAATCTCGAGCCACTGTGGTAATATTATACATACTCTGAATCGCTTTCGTGGGAGAAAAAATTCTATTTTGGGAAATTATATAGCTATCCAATTTTTACAATACTTTTTACACCACTTATTTGTAATGTTTGAACATCGGTTTAAATAACCCTTAAAAATTTAGACCCTACACTGCATATTTCTAACATTTTATATTAGAAGAAAATTTAAGCAATGTCTGTTTTAAGCTTTAACATTAACACTATAAAACATTAAAGTATTTTTAGTCAGCAATGATTTTTCACAAAAGTTAATCGATATTCAGTTACCTAGAAATCTCAATAAAAAAACTTTTTTTTATAAAAAAATGTGGTTATCTGAATTTTTCAAACGCCATGTTCGACTACACATTGTAGCTGAGGTCAAGACCCAACGACCCACCGTACTATGCACGTAAGTCTTAAAATAATGCTAAAATTGTTTTGGCAAATTTTTCGAAACGAGTACCCCACCGTGCGACGCTTCGTTACATTTGATTTGCATCGGCCGAGGACAACAGACGGAGAAGCGCCAAAATCGATAATCATTTACAAATATCAATTCACGTTCGCCGGCTTGGGCAACAACACGGATCATCGCCTATTAGCATTGTACGCGATGTAAAGCTACCACGCTATGAAAATCCAGTTCTTATCAACCTTTACGATAACGTGTATAAAAATATAAATGATTCGTGCAGTTCGTGTATCCTCTCTACTCAACGCCGGATGACGAAAATCGAACGAATTGACGAAAATTAAATCGAACGAATTTCATTAAACAGACAACACCCTGTTCATAATTCTTATTTGTGAGAAATTCATTTATACACAAAATTATCATTTTGTAAACATCATTTTGGAAACGGTTTGTACAGTTTGTATTTCCAGAAAATGTATATTTTAGTAAATCAATTATATTGTACACGGATATGAAGGAATACGTAAACATTGCAATCCTCAAGTAGGACAAAATGGTAGGTAAATCTGCACAGGAAATGTTAATATTATCATAATAAATATTAAACAGGAATGGGAATCGGTCTAAACCTGTTAAGCTCTCCATTTTCGAAATTGCTAGTCGTAACTCGAAGTACAAACACAATAGGCAAATTTGTTAAAAATCCAGATAATTATATGCCAAGAGCCGACGAGTTGAAACAATGTGTTGAACGTGAATGGCGCCAATCAAAGCAAAAACCAATTAAAACATTAAACTGTCTGAACGTGTAATTTCCGTGATGAAAATTAAAGAAGGTACTACAAAACATTCACCAAAACTGGTAAATTCATTTTGTAAATTCATTTCTGTTGAATGCATAATTTTGTCCCGCTAATTACTAGACTCACTGAAAAATTTTAAAAATTGAAGATGTCAACATACAATTTCTCCTCTATTAAAATCGTTACGGGAAGAAATGACATTCATTGTAATTTCTATTTCTTGCAATCGATACAGACAATATTTACTTTGCACAAAGATCCGCAGTCTACTGCTCAATTTTTTGCCAGACCCAACATTCGGGCGTGTTTGCGTATTTCTACTTTTACAAAGAAATGCAACCTGCGCATATAACAAGATATACTAAATAATATCATTCAAACTGTATTCTGTAACACAATGTAAATTATGTCCGGCCGTATACCCCACTAGACGTCTGTGTAAACTTAAATAAAAAAAATATCCAGATAAATCACGCGGAGAACATTGTACCAACTGAGACGAATAAATAAAAACCGCGTGAAGCAGCGTGTGTACAAGAAATTCCATGTACGTTATCACCAGACTGCGGATGTTTATGCATTCATAATTTATGAAAATTTTCCAGAAATGCTGCAATATAAAATTCGATAGAATTTAGTTCCCTTGAAAAATAGGATTTTATTCTATTCCACTTTCTTCAAATTTGTCTATAAACATCCGCAGTCTAGTTACCACCTAAATAAAAATCAACATGGTGTAGTATCTTTTTGTCGCCGGATGGATAAATTTCGATAGATATTATTTAATCTATTATTTCAGACGTCAGAGCGAGACTTTCAAATACGAATACGGTACAGGTAAGTGTTGTTTAAATAATATTCTCCGGCCACCTTGGAACAGTCGCATGGCCGAAATTATTGACTCGTCACGGAGGTCAAGCGGAAAAATCCGCGGCGCAGTATCACCGCTGGAAAAACGGCGAGAGCTGATAAATTGAGCCTAACCTCAATGTTTCCCGGACGCGTCGCCGCTCGCAGTTTTATTCTACGAGACTGTACGCGAAGCATCGTGAGAATTCAATTAGGAAATAGTCTGAACGGTTTCGCACACACGGCTTGACCACGCGCACAGAAGAGGGCTGACTAGACGCGCGAGGGTCGGAAACTAACCCCCAAAAAATGTACACGTACTTCCCACCGGAACGAGACGGACGTGACAAATCATTGGGAATAATGACGCACGCGAATCCCACGCGATCCACGCGTTCGCGAGAAACGAAATTTTCGACTTACCTGATGCGTGGAGGAATTCCAGAACTCAGTAACACCGGATCAATTCCCACTCACAAACACGAGACTTAACAGCAATCACGGTACAATGGCGAACAGCGGCCGCGTAGCGGGGACTGAGCTAATACTCTTGCCATCTAGCGACCGTTCCGCCAAATTATCGGCAGAAAGAGCCGATCCCATTGGCCAGCCACGACCAATCACAAAACGGCGTCCGTTTACGCGGGAACCGTTTGGCGCGAACGCGGCCATATTGTTCGCTCGGTCAAATCGAACGAGGCGCTGTAACAAAAGATGAACCATAATAACGAAAATGACGATGATGACACAGAAATGGGTACTAATTATCAATTTCATTGAAGCATTTGTTTTTATTCTGTGCTCTGTATCAAACATATTTTTATTTTATTTTACCCCTTTCGTTCATTCATTTCTGTACCCATACTATACAGTCAGGAACAAAAGGATATTTGTGTAATGAAAGAAAACTGTTCGCACATTTATAAGTTTATAGCATATTGCTAGTAGACTGCGGATCTTTATGCATTTATGCCGTATGAAAATTTTCAAAAATATTACAGTACGAAATTCGATGGAATTTGACACGATTTTTATTGATTTTGTATCTACAAAAGCCATTTTCACCGACAATGAGATTTTATTTGATCACTAGTCAGAGGATGTTTATGCAAAACAAAAATTTTCTACTTGATTTGCAAGTAACTGGAGTGATATAGAAATTTATTTTTAAATTCTTCTAATGTTTTCACTGTATCGAATTACACCTCATTTTTGTGATAAATGCATAAATTCCGCTGTCTATTGATCACACTTTCTCGAAATTTATCTACAAAAACTAAAAACTGCATAAACATCCGGAGTCTAATTGTTAGACAACGGGTCTTTATGCAAAATACAAATTGTCTACGTGAATTGCAACTTTCATTCATATGCGTTTTATAATTAGAACCCATGTGGTCGTTCCTAACTGTACGCGTTCTATAATTACTGTACGGTTTTGTAAATATGTAACTATGTATTCGCACAGCAACAATACCCGAAGAGGTTAAAACATCGTACGATTTTGGTCAATTAGAAGAAGAAATAAATAACATTAAGTTAGAACTAGCAGGATCTCGGAAGGAATATCGGACCGTAGAGGCAGAGATTTGCAAAGTAACTCAGTTGAAAAATAAAGCACTGTTCATCCTGAAGGACACGCAAAGAAAATATAATCAATTCGAGAAAGAATTAAAAGAAATTCATTCCAACTATGTGGAATGCGTTAAAAGAGTGAACTCCTACGAGAAAGTCATTTATCGTAGAATCGAATCTTTGACACTAGAGAGGAACAACTTGAAGAATGAAATTCATGAATTGCGAAAACGTGCAGACGAGAATAATAAAAAATTGGCAGAGATTAAAAAGTTGATCACAATTCAAGAAGTAGGCTTCCATCCGTAGTTGATGTTCCACGGTTTTGTTAAATTTTTAATCGATTCATATGTAATACATTATTATAATTACACCTATATATGTACCATACTTCTCCTAGAAAAAGAACATAGATCTATTGCGACGACTGAAAAAACTGGCCAGTACGAAAATTCTAACGGTAGATCTGAAGGAGAAAATAAATGCAGCTTTACGTGATCCCAGAGTTATTGGAACAGGCGTATTTAATACAAATATTGTATAAATACAATATAGTAACAATAGCAACGCTTATTTACAACTTTCTAATCCGGAGAACCAGTAGAAATTACCTAGCAGAATCTTAATTAAACGCAATTCATTCTTACACACGCATACTGTTTCCTATGTACATATTCATAAACGCTTTCTGTGCTCACTAATTACAATTACAATACACGTTTCGCTTATTCATGTTCTAAGAACGTTATACATTTTTGTAAATCCTCTAACCTATTTTGCAACAATTCGATCGCCTTCGGCGTTCTATTTAATGTTTGCGTTATGGTATCGTGTAATGCTGATACTTTAGACCTTCTCTCGGAAATATCTTTCATTAAAGTTGCATTCTCTTTTTCCATTTCGATCACTCGTTTCGCCAGCAGATCGCTTTCTTCTTTGATTACTTGCGCGTCTAATGATCGTAAATGCAAAGTTACATCCCCGGGCGGTCTCCTGACATAAAAATTTAGTTAATAACAAAAAAACAAGATTTTCAGCTCTCAATTGTTACAACTCACCAAGCATCTTCTTGCATAGTTGAATCTGCATCGTACAATTTTGCTAGCTTCTCTAAGGATTCCTGTAGACTTCCTTCACCCAATAGATCATCCAAATCACTGATCATGCCATCATGAAGTTCCTGGACCATAGCCGTATGCAGCTTTTGCGTAATGTTCGGTTTTAATTTCAGTATTGTCAGAATGTTGGAGAAGTCGTCTTTGCTGGAAAAAAGCATAAAATCATCGTTAAAATCTTCCAAAAATTCTGATCATTAGACTACCGATTTTATAATATTATTTTTGACGTTTTGAGACGATCGAAAGAGAAAATTCATTTCTATTCACTTCCGGTTGGGAGAATTTTTCTTTTGCATAAAAATCCGCAGCCTACTGGTCATTATCAATTGGATAAAACGAGTAATTCAATCACTATTATTCGCTGCTTAGAGGTATATTAACCTCTGCTTCGACATAATGGCCAGTGACGCAATCAGTATTTCCGTTACTCTTATATCAACACTTTGACTATCCATTAAGTTCGTACGGTTGACGAGCACAAGCCCCATACGGTTAAAACGCAACATACGTCTTTAACAAAAATAAAATTGTGTAAACTAAATTAACTGAATCTAATTTACTATAAATCCTTGCTAAATTTATTTGTCAGTGTTACATCTAACATGTAAGTGTCTAAATTCATTATTAATGGTAAACAATGGTAAAAAATGGTTATTTACACATTAGCCAGTAAACTAATTCTTCTAACGTCTCAGAAAAGCTCAAGCTGTTGTGTCCAATTTTGAGAAAGTTATTCGTTCTTAAAAGCTGTACGAATACTTTTGTACACCCACAGTAATAAATTTTGGATCGGTTGATAATAATTTTTCGAATATGTTGATACAATTTTATTTCATTTTAAGCAGAAGATTTTCGTAGATACAGGGAAGAACGATAGCAGGAACGAATTCGTGGGACTATTTAGTATAAAAGCGATGTTACGAGTGCTGCAGCAACTCGGCTGAAAAACGTTTCTTTTATACCAGCACCTGGCCAGATAAAGGTGAACTTCCGTGAACGATCTATATACCGTGATCGGTCTCTGTGTGTGCATGCGGTGGCTCTGCTATCGCCAGAATCAAATTTTTCTTTGTTTACCGCACACAAAGAAGACCTCGCCGCGGTTGAATAGGGAGAACCAGTATCCCGGCAACCCAATCCAGTTTTGTAGTATTATAATAAGCATACAATGGCAAGACGTAATCGTGTTGCACAATTTCCGGAATATATTTTTCGTGCGTCACAAGATGATTAATAAACGCAAACAGTCTCCTCTCCGTAATCGTGAAAGCTCCGAACTATAGGGAATTTTATTTATTAACGATACAATACTTTATTTTATTACAAGGAAGAGGAGAAAAGGTCGGCGAGAAAAATATATTTGTGCAGAATCTTCTATATCGCCAACGTCGTTGTTAGGGTATCGAGAATATTAGCCCTGAGCAGACATTTTATATCAAATAAATTATTAAATATATGAGTATTGCACGAGTAAATTGCATCAGAAATATTCTAGGTCAGAAGAAATGTTTAGTTTTCGTGTTAAAATAGTTCCGAGTGCAAAGGGTGAAAAATGATTTAGCGTCGTTTGCGTCTTGAAAATTGGTTTCGGAAAAGAAGCATGGAGAATAAACTATGCTTTAAACGAAGCTAGGTAGATCTACGCAATAGCGGTAAATAAACATCGTAAAACTAATTAATACGGTTCTCATCCGTGATCTGATAATTCTAATCGAAATTTTCAAGTTCAAGTGAGTAGCATATTAACGATGCATGATCCATTAGCGGCGGCCATGTTGCCGCGAAACAATGACATAACTAGAGCTAATTGTATCTCGTAAGCAAATCGCTCGAGGATCTACGTTTGTTAGAATTTATTCTCAGGAATACATCTGAATTTTGATACAAAGCTAATTCGTGCGAAATAACCGACCGCGAATACATTTTGAACTGAATATTATCCTGGAAAAGATGTTGGAAGTCGGAAACGGGAAGATCAAGAATGTATATGAACATTGTTCCATCTCTCGTTGTGCGTTATCGTTCTCGTGGGAAGCGCGTGGAATTACCGAGGATGAAGGCCAACACTTTTGATTCTTCTTCCGTTGTTTCGCGTGCACTCGATCAGGCCGGGACTGGTGCAATTTGATATCGATGCTACATATTTGCATTAGTCCGGACCTAACCGAGTGTGCCAAACTCCGTCCAATGTCTCTCCTCGAGTGCGTCTTCATCTGGTCGAGAGTTCCTGCGGGAATGGAAGACGAGTCGGTGTTTAAAACGTGCTGTTAACTTTTTGTAACAAACTAACCGGGTGGATTTTTCCTTTCAATCTCAATGACTTTTCTGCATCGTAAGAATTTAGATTTCACAATAAACGCGAACATGATAGTCTACAATGATTTCAGAACGTTTCGACATCGTTAGCTGTTCGCTGAATATTCTCGGCTAGCTTACAGTAGCGAGTGAAGGTAAATGATAACGATCACGAGCGATTTATCTTGCACAGTATAATTATAATTTAATTAAAATAGCTACGGATGTGTGTTAGGATCCCTGATGGTATCAACGCGCGGAGAAAAAGAACAACTAAGTGAACGAATGAAACTAATAGAAAATCACTGGAATATGAACTCGTTTGTTCCGATTAACAGATTAACGGTATCGGTGTAATCGCAAAACGAATATCGAGGAAGAAACGCGTTTAGGCTGAACATGGCGTCCGTCGATGAATGTTCCGTACTGTTCGTCACCGAATTATTCTAACGTGGGAATAACGGAGAGCAGGAGCACGCGCGATCCCTGCGACACGCACTGCACGAATGATGGGAGCTGGCCGAACACGATGGTGACCGCACACCAGGGGCCCTTTGTTTCCTCGAACACTTCGTGGAATTCCTCGAAGGTCGACTGGTGTGTTGGGTTTCAAAGACCGGCAGTTTCTGGGAAGCGGAAACCGAAGGGAAACCGAATTTTTCAAAGATCGAGCCTCGAAACGTTGATCGCTGCTCGGAACAGGGCCGAGCAATGCGTAGTCGGACAATTGCTTGGCCACGTGAACGGCCACAAATTAACAGGCGAGTCACAGAGGCCAATGACATCGAGTAACAGCATCGGCCGTTTGGGTCATCGACGACCCGAACCCACCTCCCCCCTCTTGACACTGATAAACGGACCGCCACGGCTCTTGGAACTGTTAACCGGCAGATTTTTCGAGCGCGAACGCTCGCGAACAAAAGTCAAATTAGTACGTACCATCAAGATTCTGCGATAATTAATCCGTTTCGCTCGGCAGGACCATTCTTATAACTATAGCGACACTCTTAACACTCTTAGGAAGACGATAACTCTTTAAATATCAATCATTACATATTTAAATTCAAATTCAACTCTCTGCAACCCAATTTAAACAGAAGTTCAACTTTCAATCATTATCAATCATTATATTGAAATCCAAATTCAAATACGACTCTCAGCAACCCAGTTTAAATAGAAGTTCAACTTTCAATCATTATCAATCGTTATATTTAAATTCAAATTCAAATTCCACTCTCCACAACTTTTTAAATATTGGACCACACGATTTTAACTTTTTCGAGAAGTTAGAACAATTGATTTGCTACGCAGCGTGAAAAAAATTTTTGAGAAAAATTGCAAGTTGTCGGGGAATTGGATCTTTATCAATTAAACATGTTCTGAAAGTTTCATCAAAATCGGTCGACGTTGCAATGAGCTACAAACGTTTAAAGATGGTAAAAATTGCAATTTTTCACGCTTTTCGGGCCCTAACTGCACTAAATCTAAGGATTTTTACATATTTCAATGTCTGTCGTTTTTCCCCGCATCAGCCGATTTCGATGAAACTTTCACAATGCATATAATTGACACACGTCTAGAAAACATTATTTTTTAAATTTCCAATATAGGCACACATAATAAAATTACGTATCCACGTGTTCATACTGATGCAAGCACTATGGCGTAACAAAACGCAATGTCGTTAGTAGAATGGAAATTTTTGTTCATTTGATAAAAAAGTGACTGAAAAGCAATGTTGAATAATGAGTTAACGCGCCTTCCCCGATTAACCTGCTAACCGGATGATTTATTGATCACGAATATCCTCACGGACATTAGTAAAGGGGAATGGCAATGATCTGAAGATTTATCCCACGATCAATACAATAATAATACAATTTACATCGCTGTTTCATACAAGAATTCCTAAGTAAACGAATAAGAATAAGATGCAAAGGTAAGCAGAAATCACGTGTACGTTCGCAATTCATAATTAACAAGTTAATGAGTTATAATTAGAAGGGTGAAGAATTTTATTCGGGATCTTATGCATTTGTGGCTTATAGAAATGTTCAAAAAAGGCTCGAATATAAAATTCGACAGAATTTTGTAGAATTTTTATTTGTTTTAGCACTTCCTTAAAATTTGTCTACAAAAATTGGAAAATGCATAAACATCCGCAGTCTACTTGTAACACATCAAAAGGGTTGTAAATGCGCGCGTCTTTCAACTTTCATCCTAATCGACTCGGCATTCTTTAACCGCAGGCCTGTATTTGACACACTTTGCGTTGGCAGTACTGTTATCGCATGAACTTACTAAAACAACATAACCTGAAACGCGGCTGCACCCTGATATAAGTAGACGAACTTCTCAGAAGCAATGAATCATTGGCTCGTTATAATTCAATCAATATCATCATCGTAGATGACATAGATGATAAATCGAAACGTGCAATCTATTTGCTATTAGACGACGCTTTAGTCTCGCGTTTTCTTTGTGTTCAATTCATCTGTTTTAACTAGTATCTGAAAATTCGATTTGTAAATACCAGAGTCTATTAAATTCACACGTTTATGTTAAAGTCTTTGCACGCTTGAATTTTTTCACTTTCTCTGTTTACAAATTTCATTTCATGTTTGTCATAGCTTAAAGAAAACATTTGAATCAATTTATATTAATTTCCATTATTTGTAACATTACCTGCTTAGTTAAAATACGACAGAACTTTCCCTCCAAGCTAATACAATCGTTGTTTATGCTTTCTCGTAATTGAATATATTAGTAACAAAAACGATTGTAACATTTCAACATATACTGCAGCATTTTGATTCTCTAAACTTGATTTTGAAAATTATAAAATATTCTGTTACCATTTCCCTTATTTTCCAGCATTTAACACTAGGTTTACGGGACCCGTCAAAATGACGGCTTCTAATATTCTTAATGTGCGATTATTGAGATTGTAAAGATGTTTCCCTGAGGAATTATTTACCAAATTTATTTCTTTTGGAATACATTATTGGAGAAATGGCCAAAAATTTGGATAGACCCATTCTTGTTATGTTTATACAATAATGTGAAATAGTTATTTCTAGAGCTCCGTAAACCTAGTGTTAACAAAAACGATTTTAACATTTCAACAGAATATATTAATATTTGATTGTTAAAATTCAATTTTCCATTTACTACATGGGATTTGGATATTCGAAATTCAAATATCTACATCGGTTTAACGCGCATGCGTCAGTGACGTATAAAGACGCGCGATTACCGAGACAATTGTCATTTCATAACCTCAAAAAACATAGATCGCTGTATATTGTTCTCGCAGGAAATTTTAAATGATATGTTTAAAACAAACCGTTGAAAATTCTATCGTCACAAGCGTCAACATTTTACGCTGGAGATATTAAAGAAAACAATGTTACTCACCTAACCGATTCCGCGATGTTTTTCAAACTATTTGAAATGGCGAGTCGAAATAGGAGAACGTTGTTTGGATGATTGTGCTCCGGATCCTCCTCCATATCTGCTAGCACTGCGACTTGGTGCGAGTAATTACTGGATTCTCGAGTTTCGGTGACCAAATATTTCAACGAAAGCTGGCCATAACGGTTCTTGCATTCTACAGAACGCGAACTTCCACTTTCGCGTCTTCAAACTGTTGAGAACAGTTCGAATCGTTCGAAAGTGTGTCGGTAGTTTCGTGGTGGTTCGCAACGCCGTTTACAGATGGCGGTGTTCCAGCCGAAATCGCTCCAATTTAGAATTACCAACATTTCGACTTGTGAAACGGGAGATTGGACAGCCTGATATTTAAAAATTCGAAATTCAAATATTAAATTCGCAACATCGTATTTTGATTAAATTTATCAAATTTGTAATTCTCAAATTTATTTGCGTTTCCTATAATCGTTAAGTAGTACATTGGTATTTTGTAAAACTTTATACATAGCATATATAAGGATAAAAGAAATTGTCTGCACTTTTATACCATTTAAAAAAATATCACGATTTCGAAATCGAGAGGAAGAATTCATTTTTTTCTTCTTTAAATACCGAAATAAGGTACGGAGAAGAAAATTGAATATTTTTTATTTTCATCATTTTAGCGGTTAGCGACTTTGCATGCCATCACTAATGGAAAGAAGAGACTTTTTATCCAATTGAAATACTTAGTTATATTATTCAAGTAGTATACAAAATGGGGGACCAGGAAAGCGGACTCGAAGATGTTGCAGACGACTGTAAAACAGCATCCGAACACGCAATAACTTAATTCTGTCTAATTAACGTTCCTTTCAAATTACACACGAAGGTTCCGTACTTCTAATCACCCGCAATCCTATTAATTAGACGCGACTGCCTGTCGATGCTAATTAGAATGTGTCTCCTTAAGTGAAATCCGTCAACCATGCGAAATATCACGATTTGTAATTGACACCAGAAATTTTCAAACCTGAAACGTCCCGGCTTGCGTCACTGCTTCAATTGGCAATGTGTTTGGAGAAATGCTTTTGGAGTATTACAAATCGGCGGTAAAACAATATTATCAGATAATGGGACTCAATTAAAGTCACTAATGGATGTATGGGATGTTACCAGTAGGCCCACGAACACTGTGGGGCTGAAGAAGTAGGCGTTTAAAAAATGCAGCAAGTTTTTAATAGAAGTAGTCTTTAGAAAAATGAGTCTCCATAAGGCTACTTCACCTTCTTAAAAAATTGGATGTGAGAATGTGCACGAAGTTGTATTGGAAAGGGTGAATTTACATGGAATGTCTCTGCATGTTGAAGGATGTGCCCTTACATGAACCGGTGTCCATGGCGAGCAGATTCCAGGCTGCTGTTCATGCTGCATAGGAACTGTATCAGCATCCACCTTCATAGCCTAGGGCTGATTCGAAGTGCACCGGTTGGTTACAGCACCCCTACCTCGACGCGATCGCCTCCAGTTGCAAAGGTCACCGTCGACGGTGCACAAGAGACTGTTACCGCAGGTTCTCAAAGTCTCAAAGTAGCTCGCGTCGACTCGGGTCGACGTGATGCGCCTCCGTGCCATTATGCAACCGGACTGCACTATATTTTCTTTCCTCGAGTCAGCTCGAGAAGACTCAGACGCTACCGTATGCACCCATTCACTCGCTCGTTCCTCGATACTGGAGAAACGTTCGCGGAGCGCACGAGCCCCGATCGATAGATCCACGGGATCTTCGATGATGGCGTGTCGATACCTTTTTGGGTCTGTGACGAGTTAGCTACACCAGGACCTTCACCAATTGACGTCCTCGTCGAGGCGTCTCTTTGTTCCCATCATCCTTTCGCTGGCCCCCCAGACTACCATTCCTTCATCGACGTATTGCTACCCTACGGGCACGAATGCTTAAATTTTACACGTTACCGCGAACGACGTGACTATTATCTTCGTACGCTCGGCATCCGGGATGAAAGTATCGGTTCTAGTATTTAGGAATACCGATACACGAACGTCTTGCGTCAGGGGTCTTGGAATTACTTGGACAGGGATTCGCTAATGGACAGAATTAGAAAATAACCCAAACATTATTAGCATTAGAGCTTTGTAATTTCAGAACAGAGCCATTCTAAATATTCAATACTAACCCTCAGCACTCGAGTGGCGAATCAGAGATTATTAAATATGTTGGTATCTAATCAATTATTAAACATTTAAGCATTGTATGAGGTGTTATATCAATTTCATTCTACTATTCTAAGGAACTATTCTGGGTCGGAAAAAATGTATAATTTTCGAGTTAAATTAATAATGAGTTTTAATTAGG
Organism: Lasioglossum marginatum; assembly: GCA_028455795.1. Classification (NCBI taxonomy): domain Eukaryota; kingdom Metazoa; phylum Arthropoda; class Insecta; order Hymenoptera; family Halictidae; genus Lasioglossum; species Lasioglossum marginatum. Next base: position 8,770,984 of record CM052253.1, on the reverse strand, counting down.
CGATGGCGTCTTATAACTTTGTCCGTATCCGTTTCACATACAATGCTGTTCGATAGCAATACAATATGCAATTACGTGTACTTCCACTTCGACGAACCTGGTCTGTTGCGCGACAGGATTTTTAAATTCGCGCTCACCCGTTCGCTAATTAGTACCACAAAGTTTCGAAGTGTATTGACTGCCTGCTTCATTGTTACGCGTTTATTACAGTCGCTGACGTGCGAAGAAATGACCGGTGGCAGGTTCGGAACGTGAGAGTAATTACAATAATTAAGACCACCTGCAAAGGGCGAGGGTCAGCAGCTCTCTATCTATTTATCTCTATATATATACGTTTCTCATCCTCCCTAGGACCGCGGCAGGGGTCCTAGAGAGGATGAGAAACGACAAACTGCCCCAGCAAAGCTTTTTACTAGAGTGCCTCTACCCGAGTATGAGATACCCGGGTACCCGAGTAGACTGCAGATGTTTATGCAATTTGCAATTTTTATAGGCGAATTTGAAGAAACTCGAGTCAAACGGAATTGTATTTCCCGTGGTAGTTACCTTTTTAGATCTGAAGTAAATTAAAATCGTACTAAATTTTGTTGTGTTTTATATCCTAGCATATTTTGAAAATTTTCAAAAGCCACAATTGCATAAACATCCGCAGTCTACTGAGATAAGTAGACTGCGAATCTTTATGCATTTGTGAAGAAACTGGCTGGGTGAAATATGAAACAGTGAAAGATTAGAAAAATTGAAGAAATACTGTAATGTTGTTTTTAATGTAACGAAATTATTAAGGGATGAAATCAATTTTATACCTGCTGCCCACAATAAATGCAGAACATTTTTATTCTGCACAAAGATCCGCAGTCTACTTATAAGTCACAGCTCCACTTTTTACGAACATCGTTGATTGTTTAGGACTAGCCTTATTTGATAGGGTCATCATTCGACGGGCAGGCTTGTGTTGCGAAAGTGTTGGAAGACGCGTCGGGATGACCGTGGGTGGGAAGGTGGGAGCAGGATGATTGGTCATGTTTAGAAAATGAATTTGCCCGATAGCGTCCACACGGTAGCTCTTCTTGTTACCATCGCATCGGCAGCGACGTCCATCCGCGCTCGTCTTGCGTCAGGATGCGCAAGAACCGCCGAGACCGCAGACTTTTTTTTTCTCATTCCTCTATGTACCGACCTCCGGCGCGCGGGTTGTTTCGAAATGGTACGATCATCCGCGGCATCGAGGTCGTAACAAAGAAAGCAAGACAGATGCCGATCGGAGGAGGGAACACGCAGCCCCGATACGCGCGTGCAGTCTCTCCCCGGGTTCGCGAAGATCATTATTCAATAACGACGTGCGAACCCGCTTCCGTGTATTCCACGGCGCTCGTCACCGATTCGCCGAGGAATTCGTAGCAAGGAGAAAGTCGATTGGAATTGTCCTCTGATTATTCTGATTACGGGAACGTGCGTGGAAGGGGCCTCGCGAAATCATTTCTCTTCGCGCGCGCGAATGCGCGGCGCACGTAACCGGGCGCGATGCGCGCATAACAGCAATTAGCCAGGTCATCAAGTGGAGACGAGCAGCAGCAACGTTTCTTAATGCATTATAGCTCAACCTTCTCTGGACGAGCGTGTAGAAATATTCCTCGCATAGGTGTCTCGGGGTACACGAATCTTTCGAAAACCCGAGAAATTCAATCCAGCTGTCTCGCAGTGGATCATAATCGCAAGAAAATGCACAAAATTCTTAGAGACTCAAAATTACCAAAAAAACACACCCTTTTCTTTCTCAACTACTAAACAACTTTCTTCCACTTATTTCTGAAACAAAAAATTGCCTCACGGTTACAGCTGCGAGTTGCGGTGTTTCCTAAACGTAATAATGGACAAATTTTTATATATCTAACCATACCGAAAAAGTGACAACATTCCTAGTTAGCAAGAAAATATTCGCTCAGAAACAGAACGTGGGATTAACACTCGAGACGCGAATCGAGTATCGCTTTACAAAAATGCTTGAATTAAGTCTACCTGTTTTATACATAGAAGCGGCCCGCTGTGCATCTGTCTAGAGCGCACATCTACTCAACAAATAATTAAGCTGAAAATGGCAGAGCGAGGAACGACCGCGATATCCCCGATTCCCTTAACTGCCGCGAAACAATGAAACATGACTGAACGATGCCTGAACGAGTCCGTGCCGAGAATATCTGGCATTTATTGTCCTCACGGGTGACTTCAAGGGTAAGACCTCTTAGCCAATCTTAACCGACTAAACGAGGTGAGCGATTTAACTTGTTAGCTGCATTCGTTGTTCCCAGGGTATAATGTTCCGATTTTTTCGGGAAATTCGTGTTAGCCATTTTCTGTTTTAGACAGCGAACTACATAAGGAGAGTACCGTGACAAACAGGAAAGAATTGTCGAAGAAAATGGAAGCTGAATGATCTCACCTGACTCGTTCGATCAACCCCCAACGTGATTCAACGAAGCAGAAAATTTATGTTAGCCATTTTCTGATTTAGCCAGTGAACCATAATGTTAAGGAGAGCACCGTAACAAACAGGAAAGAATCGTCGAATAAAATGGAAGGTACATTGCATCGCAAGATGACGAGAGAAACTGAATGATCTAACTCGTTCAACCCCCAGGGTGACTCAACGAAGGAGTGCACGGAGGAAGGCGCAACTTAATTCCGGCAAAATATGGCAGCTCCTTATTCGGCGTTTACCGCGGGGATCGGGTGTCTCTGTTAGGAACAGTGCAACGGAACACGCGGATCACTTCTATTACCTGGCTGGGATCTCGCTCGTCTTCCACGATCCTTTTTTGGCGACACCACCCAGCGGTCGGGAGCAAATCCCGATGATACCGTGACGGAGCGGTGCCTCATGAAGAAGTGTTTCTCCGGGTGAACCTCACCTCTGGCATAACACGAGCAGCGAAAGATAGATGAACACGCGGATAGCGTGGCAAAGGGCTGGGTCTTCTCAAAGCGTATCGGCGCGTTCGGTGACTCGATCCGTTTAGAAAGCATCGCTTGCGGTTCTCCTCTCGAAAGCAGGGTAAATACATTGTCCCGAGCGGTATCCTATTATTGAGACTCGGGCTCACGATCGCCCTGTTTTTTCCAACGAGGCCGCACCCCTCTGGCATCAGCTAATTCGAACAGCTGAACCGATCCCTATCGATCAACGGATCACGCTAGTTTCTGTATCCTGTCCGTTGTTCCTTCACCGTGTAACGATCTTTATTGATTTCGAAGCCGACGTCGAACCATCAGAGATCCACTGTCTCTCCCTCCTGTCGATTCGTGATTCGATATTTTTACAATTGAAGTTCTTCGTGCTCCGACCTGGTCTGATATCTTCGAGCACAGATGATCGCGTGTCTTGGAAAATCCCGACAATTTCATCTGGCCCATCTTCTTGTCTCTCCAGGAAGATCTGCAGGCTTCCCTGCGTTTTACTGCTTCGTATCTTTGAAGAGACTCACTGTATCTTCCTCCTGTCGATTCGTGATTCGATATTTTTACAATTGAAGTTCTTCGTGATCCGACCTGGTCTGATATCTTCGAGCACAGATGATTGAGTTTCTTGGAAAATGCTGACAACTTCATCTGGCCCATCTTCTTGTCTTTCCAGGAAGATCTGCAGGCTTCCTTGCGTTTTACAGCTTCTTATCTTTGAAGAGACTCGCTGGAGTCCAGCCGCGTAGTTTGGAGTGGGGTCGAATCGTGGGAATCCTCGATTCCTCAGGTGATTGCTCGGAGAAATCTGTAGATGCCGGCTGAATGCACTGCCACCGATGGTTAGATAAGCTCAACAGACCCCTAAGTACCAGCTTGCGAATACGCCGGGTCTGAATTTGAACAATTTAGCAGCTGATTAAGCGAGACACGCAGAACTGCAACGTCAGTACTCGGTTTCGAAATCCAGCTAATAGACATTTGCTGGGTAGTCGTTAAATCACGGAAGGGCGTGGGTTCTCTCCATCTTTAATGAATCTTATTCTCCGGCTGGAAATGGTAGCAGCTTCTCCGGGGCCAGTCACAATGGTAGATCATCGACGGACTGACGGTGCCATAAATCGATCTTAGAAATTAAACGGTTTACATAACTGGGAGAAGTGCTCCGAGATCAGCATCGTCGGGGGAGTGCGATGGATTACCTCATCGGTTCAGGAACTTTCTTTCACAAATGCTTATTATGAGTCGCATACAAAGAAAGTATGACCGATTACGTAAGACATTTCACTCGCCCTTACGGCGAAACACGCGAAACAGTCAACACGTCGATGCGGCGATTACGATGATGGCTTCGAACGCGTGATCGTTCTAATCGTCCGATCGGTCTGGCAATACATAGATATCCGACTTGTGAAATTAGGTACGCCGGTTTTTCAAGTGAAACTAATGGAAGCCACATTTATGTCGTAGATATACTTACCGGGACTTTGAGGGGATGAACAAGTGGTCCGGATTCCCTATATTTCGCGTAACAACTGTAAACAATTTTTTCTCGTTCTTCTATAGTCTATCTCCGGCAAGGAGAGACAGACGGTAACCGTGGAAACGCGATAAATCTCAGCCGGAGCGTTCGGGAACTCTAAATCACCATTCCGAAATGAAGTCGTCGAACGGACAGGACAATGGGTAACGGAGGGTTAATCGGTGCAGCGGCATCGGTCGTCTTCGCAGGGATCCCACTCCCCGGTTTGGAAAAGCGACGGTCTACAGATCATATGGGTACACTCTGTAAACGCGAGTTAACGGTGTGAATAAGGAACTAAAAGTTAGCCCGAGGGTTCGGATTGCAGTTGTATGAAAGAGACGAACGAGAGACGGGTATTGGGAAGCGATTGGCATGGAACTGGGAGGTGTTTGCTTGGGAGCGTGAACACGGTGACCCTTTGGTGGATCGTTAAGCGACGAGTTACGTGTCGATCGGTAACACAAGCGACGATTTGGAGCGGCTCCTCTCTAATACATACACGATCGTATACTAGGATGCATCGTACGCAATGCATCTAGTTGCGCAATAATCGCGAGCGGTTGCGGAGCTTGCATTGCTCTCCATAAGCCATCGTACCATCTAGTGGATGATGATGACCCCACGACGTCGGACACCGAACGACCGATATAATTACAAGGAGGAACGCACCGCGTCTTGGGATCGTGCTGGGTCTACGCAATCGAGGATATCAGAAGAAACGCGCGCGCTGCTGCGCTGGTACCCCGTCTCGAACTCAATTCCTTCGTTCTTCTTTTCTCTCCAACGTCGCGGATCCGTCTTTTCCCGATGGGAGCCGTAACCTCTCTTTTTCTCTAAGCGATTCCCTTCGCCCGTCTATGCTCTCCCACATGCCAAGCTCGGTTCACTTTCATGCCGACCCGATTAGCCGACCTTCAGGTCCGACTCGAGATGCCCGCCGATCTGTATCACCCGGCTTGCGCAATAAACCTCCTCAGCCCCGCGTCCCTAGCCCGAGAGTACTCATCTTCAACCGCCCTCTCCTCCTCGGCATCATCCTCCTCCTCCATCATACCGATTGCCGTGCGAATCCTTCTTCTCCGTCGCTCTCCCCGAGTTCGCGAACTTCGCCGAGGAACACGGCGCACCGGGTGTTCACCAGACCCAACGAGACTACGACTACTCCTCTACTTGCGTCGACGGGTGGGAGGAAGACGATCCTCCGGCACGGATCGGTATATAAGCACGCTCGCTCCGACCTGAATCTGCACAGACCAATTATTGCCATCGTTTGGCAAGAAGACACGTTCCGGCTGTGCGACGAATAGCATCGAGCAGGACTCGCGTTCCCAGAGGATCCCACTCTTCGGCGAGATGAGATCGGTACGAGTCCCAACAAGTTGTCCCGGCGCGCCGGTGAATCCTCGACTTCCGGTCTTCCACCGCGAGTCAGTGGCGTCAAGTCGGTTCCGCGATTGTTTGTCCTTTTCCTTCGTTTCGAGTAACTACGTCGTTCAGTTCCGAACGAATTTTGAGAATGTTAGAGCTAGTGGATCGCGACGCAGTGTGCTCGGGATGTATGCGTCAGTGACGTCTTCACCGCACACGAACCACAACAGACCAACGTCAACGTATTCATTCCTGTTGTAGGAAAAGGAAAATCAGGAGTGTTGATGCTGTGCTGTCACGGATAGGTGAACGCATTCACATTTGAAGTATTGGCTTGGAAAGACAGTAATTTTTTTATTCGAGTAATGAACTTTAATCAATCAAATATTTGAATAACCTAAACGCGTCGACGTTGGTCTGGGTGTCGTTCATGTGCGGTGCTGCTTGGCATTATTTGCAATCACACCGGCTGTTTAGCTTCATTTCGACCAATGTTCTGTCAAAAATTTGAGAAATGTCACTTTGACAGCTCGCCTTGGCGGTATTGGCCGTGGCTGCCACGTGCTACGCGGCCCGATTGGACAACACTTACCTCCCTCCGGGAAATGCGGGTAGCGCGGGTGGCGGCGGCTTGATTCAAGCTCCGAACCGAGGACCCGGAGGTCCTGGTGGACGCGGTGGTCCTGGAGGACGCGGACCTGGAGGACCAAGCGGTCCTGGAGGTCCTGGAGGTCCTGGTAGTCACGGAGGACCCGGTGGACCTGGCAGACCGGGTGGCTACGGTGGAGGTGGAGGCAGCGGTGGTTTTGGAGGAGGTGGTGGACCTGGAGGTGGATTCGGCGGTGGCGGAACTGGAGGTGGATTCGGCGGTGGCGGAACTGGAGGTGGATTCGGCAGTGGTGGATCTGGAGGAGGATTCGGAGGCGGTGGTGGAGGAGGATACGGTGGACGTGAGTATCGATTTCTTTTCAAGGAAGAAGGAATTCTTCTCTTCTTCAAGTTCACGCCAACTTTTCATATTCGGGTTCTGAAATGAATGCATAATTGAAAAAAACGTGAAAGTTATGTATGTTATCACTATCATCAGCAAATATTATCGCTAGACTGCGGATCTTTATGCATTTATAGTTCATAGAATTCAGTAAGAATTTTATTTGTTTTCGATCTACAAAGGCTGTTTCCATTAAAAATAGGATTTTATTCCATGCCACTTTTTTACAATTTGTCTATAAAAATTGAAATGGCATAAACATTCGCAGTCTGGTTATCATATTTGTTGCCACATATATTTCATGTTTATAACATCATCGTCCACGTGAAAAATGTACCAAATTGACACGAGGAACGGATGAGGATTAAACACTTGCTGGAGAATCAAAATTTCTATATATTGTCTACCATTATGGTAAATCTTCATTTTTGAAGCTTTCAATGTTATACATGTTCTATTATTTACTTGCACTCGAAGCTGTTTTGAAAAAGAAAAAGGTTCGAACGTTCTGTAGGAGACAATCATTTCCAGTATCAGAAAAATTGTAAAATGAAGATAGACACTTGCCTCGCCGGAGTTACATGAATTATGTAAAGTATGTCGTGGAATTAGGACCTCGGCGACGAAAGAAAAGTGAAAACCGCTAACGCGGAATGCCTAATCGCTCTCAGTCCTCTTGAGGCGCTCGCGTCTAATGAAGACGCGCATTCGAGGGGACGCGGACGGCTGTATCTCAAGTACAATTTGAAGTCGGTGAGAATTCGCGCGCGGTTGCGAGAATCAGAACGCATCGGAACATCTCGTGTCGTTCCCTTTGTGCCGTGTAATTAGCCGCTATTCAATTACGAATTAAAATCTCGGGTTCGTCGGGTCGTGGATTTCTCCGGTTTCGTGTCGCAACCACCCCAGGATTGCACAGATACGTCGATCGATAACGATCCGATGCTACGTGGACAGCTGAAAAATGTTAACGCAAATTTCAAAAATTAGTAGAAGAAAAAGTTTTTTATTAATTTTCATTTGTACTTGCATTTCAGCTACTGGTGGCGGCGGCGGCGGTGGTGGTGGACCAAGGGGAGGACCAGGCGGTGGCGGCGGTGGCGGCCAAGAGATTCCCATCGTCTCGTACAATAATGATAACGGCGGAGACGGCAACTACCAGTTCAGCTACGAAACAGGAAACGGTATCAACGCGCAGGAAACCGGCCATCAGCAAGGTGAGATCAGGGTCACTCGAGTTTCCCAACAACAATATCCCGAACTGTTCTTCGCGGTCCGTCGCCGCCATGTTTCGGTGTTATGAATTCCTATCCATCATCGCGTTCAACCTCGAATCTTTCTTACAACAGACCCGGTGAAGTATGCGTATGTATAGTAGTATGCGACTTCTCTGTCGAAACTGATAGTTGAACATTTTGAATATTGAAATTACATTCAACAAACCGGGATCTTTAGACTAGTGATCGGCAAACTGCGGCTCTTCCACAAATGATATGTTTAAAAATAAACTCATTTTATTTTAAATTCATAGTATTGTAATACAATTTTCAGTTTTCTCAGTGTATCTAGCTTTCACAGCCTTTTAAAAACTGGGTTCTTTGTAGAAGAAATCTAAATCGTTGTGCTGCTGATATTTGGCTTTTTTGACTAATGAGTTTGCCGACCACTGCTCTACACCATCACAAGTGAAGCGAACGTTTATCTAATTTTTCGCGATCGCCATTGCGCCGTTTCCCAAGTTAGGAGAATACTGTTCATTGATTCGTATCAGTGAAGAATAGGAACGGCAGGATCTGACCCAAAGCGTGACCTTCTTGCGACTTTCGACAGATCCTCGGGCAACTTAGTATTCCCATTTCGGTTCGTGATGAGTGATCACCGAACAATGATTGCTTCTAACAAGCTGGAAAGCCGCGAAAACGGCCGATAGAGTGATGCAATCGGCTCAACCGCCGCCTGTTGCGTCAAACACCATACGTTGTTCTGCTATATAGGTAACGGGGATGCAGTGAGCGTAATATGCTATAGTACTCCGCAACGCTTTGCATTTAGAGAGTTAATAAACCTGGGGAAAAACCTTGGAAAAAGAAGAAATGGAAACCATCACTGTTACCTAATTCTTCTTGAGGGGATAGTCTCGTTTCCAGGATTGCACAGGATTGAGCCTTGAGAAAGTGGTCGAGAAATGAGAAGGCATATCCCTTGCAATCCCGGAAAGGAGAGCTCCCCTTAAGATCAATATCATTTATAAACATCAAAATACGAATTATTGTTCGCAGGTAACGGGGAAGCGGTGAGCGGGTCATACTCGTACACAGGACCCGATGGTGTGCAATACAGTGTCACCTACACCGCGGACGAGGAGGGTTTCCACCCCCAGGGCGCACATCTTCCGACACCGCCTCCAATCCCGCCGGAGATTCAACGAGGTGTCGAGTTAGCGCTCGCTGCTGAGGCTAGAGGCGAGAATCAAGATACCTCCGGGGGTGGTGGTGGAGGTGGCAACGGCGGCGGAGGCGGCGGTAGAGGTGGATACGGTGGTTCAGGAGGTGGTTACGGTGGGTTTCATCGATGACACTCTTGTAATAACGTTCTCAATGCATTCTAACCGGATGTTTCTGCTTTTTGAACACAGGAAACGGCGGAGGCAGTGGCACGGGTAGTGGCAGTGGCGGCGGCGGCGGTGGTGGAGGTCGAGGAGGCAGCGGTGGCGGTGGTGGCTCTTACCAAGGTCCAAATTCATACCAAACAAGCTCCGGTGGATACCATTACTAGATAACGACACCGTAAAAGTCATTGCGTATTACACGATTCAATCCTGTTCCATTATAATAATCGTATTTAATGGCGGACTTATGTACATAAGAATATATCGTTTATGTAACTTTTTTATTTATACAAAGTACGTGTGTTTCGTTTTGATCGTCGCCCATTTCCTCCCGTCCCTCACTCAGCATCAACCAACTGACCTGCATGGATTCGAGTCGAATCCAAAAATTCTCGTAATCTAATGACGACTGTACATCACATTTTAATTGAGCTATACTCTTTACATACACAAAAATTTCAAGAAAAAATCACGTGTGTGTAATCTCAAATACAGAATATCATAAATATATATTACACAATGGAGTATGTGCACATTAATACTTACATGATAGGAATATATTAAAAGCTTCGCGAGAATTGAACTTAATTGGAAATATCGTAATTCAATAATACTTCGTAGCGCCATTTTTATAGTATTTAAACAGCTACTGATTGCACGTTGCTATTTACAGGCTCTTCCTCCGCATACTGTTCAGTTCCTCTGGCGAATTGAATGAAAAGCTGCTCCAATGTAGCCGATAGCACTGCATAATCGTCAATGCAATTCACTCGCATTTTCAAATCATCCATCGTGCTGTACATTTTCTGCCACGTCGTCCCAGCATCGTTCACGTGATAAGCGATGAAGCCCTTCAGAGTAAAAAAGAAATGATTATTATTAGTATTTCCAACATAGAAACGTTTTACAGTTGTCTATACGCATTACCAAATTCTCATCTCTTATTTCGCACATCAAAGACGACGCCATGACGCTCTTTATAGTGCTCAGATCATTGTCTGATCGATTTGGGTTCAATTTGATGTGAATATCATAACCGGCGCCGAAACGTTGCTTCAATTCCTGGCTGGCTCCGATGCAAACCAATTGACCTTTCACCATAATGACTAGTCTATTGCACAAAGCTTCGCATTCCTCCATGCTGTAGAATTTTTATTTTATGTAAATCATGGTACCGTCGCTTTCTAATAATACACATTACCGAGCAAAGTGAAATACCTGTGCGAGGTAAGTATAATAGCTTGTCCCATTGCTTGGCAAGATTGAAGGATATTCCAAAGGGATCTTCTGGCAGCAGGATCAACACCAGTCGTTGGCTCATCTAGCAGAACAAGAGTTGGACTTCCTATTAACGCCATTGCTATGTTCAAACGCCTCTTGTTACCGCCGCTATAAGTACTGCTTGGCTGTGACATGCATGCGTTTAGATCTGAAAGGATACACGCATGAGGAAAGTCCATGATATCCTGAAACATGATTATGCAACTCACTCAGTCGATTGATCCATTTATTGACTTCTAAATCCACTTTCGTTTTGGGTATCCCTCGAAGCAACGCAAACAAACGAAGATGATCGAAACTGTTCAAAGATCTGAGCATGGCATCGGTTTGTGGACAATATCCCATTTGGGCTAGATACTATAAGGACAGTTTTGCTCGTGAGGAAACGTACAACAAGTAACTTACGAGTTATTTGATACATTATCATGTATGTATTATTGATATATATCGATATAAGAAAAAATGATATATTACATTCTTTCGATCCGTGAGGATATCCGACTTTCCTAAGTACATGGTACCGCTGTTTGGTATTTCTTCGCCAGTCAACATCCTGAATGTGGTACTCTTTCCGGCGCCGTTTACGCCAAGCAATCCAAAGCATTCGCGCTGTTTCACACGGAAATTGATTTCTCTAACCGCCATCAAGTTTCCGTAATACTTGCTGAGCTCGTACACCAAAAATAAGCTGTCCATATTGCACTCTGGACTTTCTAGGCCATTAGTCTCGGCGATAGTCGCTGCCTTGGTATTTTCCATTTCGTTAATTATACCTAAACGAAACGTTTCCGTTAATTATGCTTTTTAATTTGATCAAGTATATATAAGTTTCGTAACATCGTACCACGATTTCTCAATTTCCTGATCTCCATTGCAACAGTGCGTTTCTCTTTCTCCACTTGATCATCTTTTATCACGACTGGATTCTTCAAATGCTTGCCGAACATCTTCATATAGAATTTTTTGAATACTCCCTCCTCTAGCATGATTAACAAAGAAAAGTATATCAAAGGTGTCACTGCTAAATATATTATACATTCAGTCAAGCTCATGTCGGTATCTTCGGTATGAAAATAAGAAAGCTGGTTTTTACAGTCTCCATCGCGACATTGTAAATCTGTAAAGAATATATTATTTGCATATTATATATTAAACAATACCGTTTCTAATTTATTCATACCGCAACAAGGGTCCTTTAGACCAAGACACACGACATCCAATAATCGATTTGGCAATCGCCGACATCTAGCATTTTTCAGCGCCACTGTGAAGAAGGACAATTGGCCATGGAATAGACTCACGTGAGGTAACAAACGGAATAATCTCTTTTGAATCATGTGCAATACTCTTAAACTGTCGAAATTGTAGATCACTTCGTGCAAAAGATACTGCAACAGGACTGAAATGCGACGGAATATATTTACTGTAAACTAATTGCTAGACTGTGGATCTTTATGTATTTATGAAGAAATTGGTTGGGTGGATGTTGCTTTTAATGTAACAAAATCTTTAAGGGATGAAATCAATCTTTATGTTTTTCGTACTTCCCACAATCGATGCGAAACATTTTTATTTTGTACGAAGATCCGCAGTCAAATAATAATGATAATTAAATATAACTCACCAAATCCAACGGGCGCAAGGCTCAGTGTATTCACAGCACTGTTCCTCGCTATATTCAAAAAACTAACGATGTATGCTATGAATAAAGCATTGATGCCAAAAAGTAGCAACATCAGTATCATCGTTACTGAAAATATAATCGAAATGATTTTGTAAATAATCGATAAACTAGTAGAAGTATATAAAAAATGTAATGTAATTGTCTTACATATTTCCACTTTGTAATATAAACGGATATCCAGAATAACATCCATAATATAAGATCCGAACACAGTGATAAGTACAGATGCTAGGTAAACTACTAAATCAAACGTGAATATAGTGAGCCAATACGATGTAGATGTAATCCCCGTCATTCTTTGCAATTGTTTCATTTTCGTCTCTGTTTCTTGGAAGGGGTGAATAACGAAAAGGGCTACAGTGGGAAAGAAAAAGCTACAAAACATCAAGACTCGTGTCAACGATGTTGCTTCTGCCATATATAATTGCGTTGCGGAAAGACTGCTTGGAAATTGCTGGCTTGCAACACGGATGGAGTATTCCTCGCCAGCAATGCTTTTGATCAATGCGTTCGATAAAAGATTTACTGTTATCGGTAAGCTATGAATTGCAATGCCAGAATAGAATCCATTTGCATACAATGCTCCGTCCGAAGTGTTGAATTCCGCAGAGGCAATGTACTGATTACGATACGTCGAAATACTTTTAATTGACTGGTCCAGCAAAGCTAGAGACAAACATTGTTTCAACATTTCATTACAACAATGTATTAAACAATTTATTAACGATGTATTACAAAAATGACACAAAGAAATTGTCAGTAATATTTACCTTGCGTAACACTCATATCCCGTGCTACTTCTGTTACAGTTCCACTGAAACTTTCTACCGCACTTTTGTAATATTTGCCCATAGCAGTATTTGGACTTGAATACAGCGCTTTAGGACTTCTATACATGTTAAGTCCTATCGGAAAAACATTTGTCGACTCGCGTGGTGTATCATCGCTTAAGCTCATTAACACAATAGACACGAGTGGGACCAACAACTGGAATAATTAAAACCATTATTAAATCTCAGAAATTTTATAATCTAGATTCGTCGAACCTGAACAACTCACTGTGAGTAATAGGGTGCTTAAATTTTTGACGGTAAACGTAAATTTCTTATGGTAAAGAGCCAAAATTCTCTGTATATATAAATCCCAACCATCCATTCGTTGCGACGGAGGACTAAATAATTCATTTAAATGTTTCCCATTGTCTTCCCTTTTAATAACTCTGGAAAGAGAAATAAATGATTAATATTTCTTTTACAAAATATATTTAAATATAACATACCTTAAGAACACTTCTTCCAGAGTAATAAGTGATACACTAATTCCAGTAACACCTAAATTCTTTTTCTCACTTTCCACGTTGTCCAAAGATTCCGGTAAAGTTTCAGAGTATGGTATACTTAAAACAATCTTCTCGCTGTCAACGCTAACTGGCTGCGTTCTTGGATCAAACTTGTTTATAACTTTATCAGCATTGCACCATGATTTAGTTGATAATGTAACTTCTACATGACCGTAGCCTGAAATCCAGCAATAAAGCACATATAACTCCAATATAATAACTAGACAGCAGATCTTGTTACAATCTTTGCTGTCTAATAATAACACTACTAACCGTATTGCTTCTTTAGAAACAGCGACGTGCCATAACATTTTAATTTTCCCCCATGTACAATTGCAATTCTGTCTCCCAGAATATCAGCCTCTTCCATATTATGAGTGCTAATCAAGATTGTTTTCTTTCCTCTTATTTTCTAGACAAAATGGTTAAAATTTATACACACGTTAATTGCAAGCTATTTAAAATATTATACCGATTCTTACCAGTATAATATCCCATATATCTCTTCTAGTTTCAGGATCCATTCCTGACGTTGGTTCATCCATGATTATAATCTATATAAAGTAAATAAAAAATCAACTGCACTATTGGTATATGTCAATAATCCTTTTTCAAAAAATAAGTTACAACAAATTCTTACACTAGCATCGCCAATGAGAGACATTCCAAGGCACAGTCTTCTTTTTTGTCCACCAGATAATGTATCTGGTAAAGCATTTCTTTTTTCACTTAAATTCAATTTATCAAGTAAAACCGCAATATCCTGTTTGATCTGAATCCTCGGTTTATTGCAACCTTTCAACTGAAACACCATAATTAATTTTATCTCACGAAATGCAACGTTATTGGTTTATCTATTCTTCAGTTGCTTACTCGAGCTAAGAATTCTAGCTGTTGGTACACATTCAGATCTGGGAAAACCATATTTTCCTGAGGGCATAATCCTAAATCGTCCCTAATGGTTTCTAATTGGGTTGAAATATCCTTGCCGTTTATAAAAACCTTCCCTTCCGTGGCGTTTATTACACCTGATAAAAATTAAGTAAGAGAAAAATTGTATACGTAAATAGGTATTGTACATGTCTTTTATGGTAATATAATAACTAGACTGCGGATTTTATGCATTTATGACAAAAATCGATGGATGTAATTTAAATAGTAAATACATTAAGGCAATTTAAGAACGCCCATATGTTATTCTCGATTTATTAAAATTGTTGAAAATAGGAAGAAAGTTTTAAATGGCTTCTGTGACTTGCAATTGATGAAGACAACATTTTTATTTTGTATGAAGATCCGCAGTCTAATAATGACGTATAGTATTATAATATGTAATCAAATGTCTACCTGTTACAATAGACATAAGCGTAGTCTTTCCAGCTCCATTATGACCTAACAAAGCTGTTATTTGGCCTTTATATAAGTCCATTGAAATCCCTTTCACAGCTTGGACCTTCTGTAATTGTTAATAGAGCTGTTCATTGTGAGATACTAATTGTCACTAATTGTGAAAACTATCTGAATACCCTGGTATCATCTCATAATCACGATAAAAGAATTATAGTACAACCAAAACGTACCGTCTTTCTTAGGAAACCAGTCCTATAAGTTTTCCTAAGGCTGCGAATCTGAATTCCAGGAGTAAGTACACCCTTCGCTACAGGTTCAAAATTTTCATTATCTATATTCTCGTAATCGAAATTATCAATATCTTCATCTAGATTGACTTTGTTCTTCTTGAGATACTGCAAAATTGATCTTTCTTGTTAAGGCGTTCATGTTACACATTCATAAAAACTACTAAAAAATATAAGAAAGTTTACCTTCAAAAAGTAAAGCGGTTCTTTACGTATTCCATACTTTCCTGGAAGTACAGCATTAATATACACCGCTAGTGTAAAATGTAATATGATTCCCAATAATGAAAGGATTAATATAAGTCCAACACTGCCAGCAGCGTTATGTTGTGCATTTCCAGCCAAAAACATATTTGACCATTGAATACCAGTTACTGCAAAGTTCAATATATTTAATGATAATCTACACACCGCAATTGAAAAATACTAAAACGATTATTATAGGAAACATTTTACATACATTGAGTTTCATAGGCATTTACCTCTTCCAGGAATCTATATAATAATATATTAGGGAATAATATTCCTGGTATTACAGAAAGGATTGGATCTCTTATCAAATTCCCATTAAAAAAGAGCGAAGAAGATGCAGTGAAAAGAACCGTTAGCGTTACCGTTACAAAACGTGCTGTAAAAGAATTAAATTTTTAAGACAATAGAAGATTAGTTTTCTAATTCATTACAAGTGGAACTTACGATTAGAAAAATATGCTGCGATATGCATACCAAACGATATTAAGTGTGCCACGTGTATCATAAATATTAACCAAAATATAAAAGTATTACTGTAATACAAGTATGGCTCAACATTATTAGAGAATGTATTTTTGAATAATATAATTATCGGTATAACATAAAAACTGCTGAACATTATGCCTGTAAGCAACCAGCTGAGTAAATGTTGATACTGTTTCACCCCATTCATAGCCATTAACACATTTACACCAATATGTTTTTCTTTGGACGCGTAACTTGTTTCCACGCAAAGTGAAATTAGGAATGCAATCACAGCAAACATACATATAACTTGTCTCAGTATTATGTCCGCGTCGTCTATTTTAACATAAGGTGGATAGGGCATTCTTTGTACGGACACCTGAAACAGATTACAAATTTAATTATACAAATTCTCTCTCCCAATAGTTCAGTATTTTATTATTAGACTGCGGATGTTTATGCAATTGTGGCTTTTGAAAATTTTCAAAAAATGCCAGGATATAAAATGCGACAGAATTTAGCACGATTGTCATTCATTTCAGACCTAAAATGGCTACTACCATGGAAAATAAAGTTTTATTTGATTCGAATTTCTTAAAATTCATCAAAAATTGCAAATTGCGTAAAGATCCGCAGTCTAATTATTATACAATACATTAGCGTAATTTACAATTACAATCTAGTTTCTTGTACCTGTATATCAGGTTTTGTAAGTAGCGATGTATTGTTAATAAGAGATTCATCAACGCACAGTTGTAATTGTATAAACGGTACAGCAAAAAAATACAAAGAGTGTGTATTAAACGAGTTTCCGTCCAATACATTTTGAAACAACATTTTCGGTATTGTTATTGCATGCCTGATTTTGTACCTTATATCACTTGTATTATATTGCTCAAACACGAGACCTAACACGTTGATGTTCGTATACTCAGCCTCCGCAACTGTGTACCTTTTTATCATCTCTTCTTCGGATGAAAACCCAGATACCACTGTGAAATATAATTATCAGCATTATTAAATGTAAAGTAAACATATCGAATAAAATATGTACATATATAATAATTACTTTCATCTGGTAACATCAAGCACATTCGAATATCTTCCACTATCTTCTTGGTATATTCATTTTGTGGCACATAATAGAGGAATGTAAATTGCGTGCTTATCTCTGTTAATTCATCTTTAGTTTCTATAGGGTAGTAGGTGCTTTCGTTAACCACACGAGGCGGTTGTATGCTAAAATCTCTTACAGCTTGTATTAATACGAACAAGGCAATTGGTACTATACATTGTAAAAGTAACGCCGACTTCCAATGCCTGATTCGCACTAGAAGATTTTTGTACAGCAATAAGCCGAGAATTCTGATTCCGCTCGCCATTTGGATTATTAATTTGTATCCAAAGGTTTCGTGTTTAATCATATGTTCAACATCGAACAATCAATATAGTTCTGCGTTGGAATGTACGTACACTTCTTGCATACAAATATGCCAATTACCTACTGCCATTGAAAGTACATAAAAGTACTATGAATAAATAATAAGAATTGATGTATGAATCAGTTCACATTCTCGAAGAATATATATATATATATCAATTCAATATATGGAACCTTGACAATCAAATTATCTCTGTTTTTATTGCTTACCATTGATCAGAGTTTTATTTAAATATAAAAATGTTCTGTCAAGCCTTTGTCCCTTCTTTTGGGTGATTGTCATAATAAACGTAACCGGAAAATAAATGATTACGAAATTGTTAGCAATGAACCATGCTCAATGAAACAAATATTTATGGTATACATTTAGTTTAATATAACTTCGTACCTGACAGATAGGTCATATCCTTATCAATCACTGGTACAGCTTTGTAAAAATATATAGCAATATCTCGTGACGAACATTTCGTAGAAAATTGTGTTGTCACTGATTATATTTTCACGTTAATATGTAACTGTTATTTAATGAAATTACCTGTCCCGGGTGCTTTAAATTATACATATTTCCTGTCCCCAATAATCGTTCTATAATGATCTACATACGTACGAACACTAAGCACAAAATGTAACCGACAATTTGACACGCAAAGACGCGACGTTTGTATGTACGTTACTTTAGTGTATACACAATATATAGCATAATTATATCGTTAGGCTGCGTTTCCAACTGTCAACGATGTTCGTTCAGATGATTCACAGATAGTTAGATACTTTATATTGATACGTTTTATAAGCAAGTCGACAAAATTTGAATTTTAATTCAAGTAGTTCAAGTTTAGTTCAAGTTTAATTCTATTCAGAGTATTGTTTACGTTTTTACATTATTAATCTATTAATATCTAATCAATTACTGAACATTTATGTATTGTACGAGGTATTATATCAATTTCATATACATCAAAAGAAAAACATCCATATCAAATGGAATTATTCTGGATAGCTCCGAGTGCAAAGGGTTAAAAATGCAAATCTTTAAAAGATGTTAACAATTATGTCACGCTAGAACATGCGTTAAATGTTAGAATGTCGATCGAAAAAAGTACATACTGCCAAGAATTAATTCAGATTATCTCGCTTGAGAAAATGAGAATGAGCCGTAACGTATGAACATGAACGCGTGTCGTCACTCGTCAGTTGCATGACGTACGACGTACGGTAAGGAATACAAGTGTTGTGCACAGCAAAGTGGCTAGTATTAGAAAATGAAACAAACGAGTTTGGCTTTTAGCCAGTGAATTATTGAGCGAAGAAAATTTGAACGTCGATAGACTACAAGACGTGAGTATACGAAAATTTCTGCGCAGAACGTCCGCACTAAGACTTTCTTCTGTATACTCTCTTTCGAATTTCAATATGCGAGATCTCCAAGTCTCATCGTCAATTTTAGAAAGCAAAAGACTTCGTATATCTTGAATGCAAATCGTCATCGGAACACTTAACGATGGATAATTAAGATACGGAAATTATATAGGGATTTACAATATCTCTTTGTTATCATATCACACGTATACAAGTACACGTATTTTTCCGAAAGGTTAGATAACGTTCGGTATTGTAATGATTTCGAGGCTTGAGGTCGTGCCCAAGTTTCTGTTCTTACTTCAGATTCATTTGAAGCGAAGGTATTTAAATTTTCGTTCTTTCGTTACGAAAAGGAACAGTTTTCAACGAGTCTACATTTTACCGCGAATGTTATTTTTTCGTATTATACGATTTATTGAATTTTGCATCGAGATATTGGTACAGGATAAAGTATAGACAAATATACGTCAAAATAAAAATTTTCTATGGTACTGTAGCCCCGAAGAATTGTTAATAAATGCAACATTTTTACGAATAACTACAATCACTCACAGCGAAAATTGTACTGTGTGTATCGACGGGTATTTTCAGTAATTGTGAGTTTAGTAACAGGATTTTGACAAAAGTTGAATGACCAACTTCTAATTTAATACATTTACATAATTTGTACAGAAGCAGAAGATGTGAATTACAAGTTCACAATTTTACACTGTTATTTGCCTCATATTTCAATTATTTTTATGGAAATCGCTTCACAGCTGTGCGCGAGTACTCAACGTGTACAGTAAATTGAAGAAACAAATGAACAAAAGGTTGTATCAAACACAAATCACACATTTGTTCAAATAAACGCGGGAATTTCAAATGTACAATTTTGTACTTTTTCGGAAATTCTTTCCGCGAAGAAAGAGTAGGGAATACAAATAAAAATAATACTTTAATTGTAACATAACATGAAAAGGCATAAAATACAAGTTTATTATAAATATCCTATACTTATTTCTACATGTGTTTGTTTGTTGTAGACAATGCTATGGATTGCTGTTATTTCAACAAAAATGGAAGTCTTCAGTCCGAGAGAGAACTTCCAAATATCTCTAGCCCGGAGATGTTTAATAGCGACGACGAAGGTGGTACATCCAGCAGTGAAACAGTAGAGCACGAAACTACAGTGATACCTGCTAGTCCTGAGAAACCTTCTCAAGCTGATTTAGTAGCTAAATCTGATAATAATTTATTAGGAAGAATTAATAAATCTTTAAGCGGTATACCTCCACCACCTAAGCATACAATTTGTAGAACCGACTGTTCAGAACTTTTGTTACGTATTTATGAGAATTATCAGCTGTTTTGGACGCCGAACGTGTTGCCGGAGAAACAATTGAGACCTGATGTAAAGAAAGATTCTCCAGAACAACAGAAAGAAAATATTAGTACAAATAATTCATTGCAACTTGGCATGAGTACATCTAGAAATTTATCTATTGCTTTTGACGCATGTGATCCACAATTTCAAAGTAACATTAGTGGTAATTTAGATACAAAAGATGTTACGAGTAACATTTGCAGTGATAATTTTAGAATAGAACAAGTAGTTACTAATAATAAGACAAACGTAGCATGTACTGTGAAAAGTACTACGAAAATGTTGAGCACTGAGCAAGTACAGGCAACTAAGAATATAAGGAATACGAAAGAAGCATCTTCCACCTCGCTGCAAGAACAATTACTTTTGTATCACACCACCGACGAGAAAGAAGTTAATAATTTGACGTGGCCCAAAGCGTATCGTCACAAATTTCATGGAATTCAGTAAGTGCATAAACACATTTCGATTAGCTCATCCATTATCGGTACCTGTTTTAAAATATTTTATACATTTTAGCTATAACAGAAGCAAAGCTGTGGAGGATTTTGAAAATCTGTCTATGAAATTATGTGAGAGATACATAGGTGGTGAAACTCAATCCACTTGTACCGTGTGGTTCTCTAAACAAGCGCCAGGAAGTGCCAAGAAACGAAATCTTTTAGCTAAACGTGATAACGGGCAAAGTCCAGGGAAGAGACTAAGTCATTTGACGCGAAGACGGAGGACATTTTCTAGTGCGAATTTACAGGGATTGGCGCTCAATAATAAGAAACTGCTAGTGTTAAATATTAAGTAAGTATTAAACAAGGCTTGAACTTGAAACACGTATTCATTTTTCTGTTTTGTCATTTAGGAAACCTACTATTAAGAAAGGTAAAAGTCCAAGAGGAAAAAGTCCACGATGTAAAAGTCCAAGAGGAACCCCGAGGAGTTCGACCAAGAAGAAAGTTTCTCGAAGACTTATGTTGGACGGGCCTAGTCCTTTGAAAGCAAAAGTAGAAACATCGAAGCGGGCCTTATTTCAAAGTCCCCCGTCGGATAGAGCTGGACCCAGCAAGTTACTCTCAAGCGGAACGAATGCCCAGAGTATTAAACGTGCGCTATTCAGTACTGGGTCGAAGGAGAATAATATCGAAGTAATTCAGAAGGTAGAGGAATCAAGAAAGAGGAAAAACGAAGAAGAATTGCAAGGGCCACGATTTAAGTGGCCGAAGAGTTTATCTTTCGATTGCTCTCACGAAATTCATAATAAATCTACAGTTACATGGGATAGACATTCATCTAGCAATTTAATTGAGAAAACTAAAACATCTTCGAATGAAGGAAGAACAGAGCTCAGTGATGCTCACAGAAAAGTGCGTAATTGTCGAGTACAGTGGAACACCGTTTATATGTATTTTATTTATTGCATATTTTATACGTATACTTTTACAACGATATCGATAGTATGAAGTAAAAGACATGTACATACATTATAAGTTTAATTGAATTAGGATGTTGTAAAGAAGTCTGTGAGTTACTTTTGTGTCAGATTCAAGTGACGTTTTAGTATAATCATGAGTTCAGTCGGTTCCAAGACGTAGACTCAGGATATTAATTAATTAGCAGATGAAAAAAAGACTGGATAAACGGATTTCTACTGTATATTTGATTTTTCTTCTTGCGAGCATTATCAATTTCGATGAAAATATATATATATATATATATATATATATTCTTTTTTTTAGAAACTACTATGGGCAGTAGCAGAAGCTTTGAGAAGCGAAGGAATCGGTATGACTCATCCACAGTTCAAGCAGTATGCTACGAATTTAGCAAAGACCATCAAGAAATACATGCCCGATCTTGAAAATAGAAATATTCCCCGTAAACCAGGAAGCACGAGTGATCGCATGTTAAAACTAGCGAAACATCATGTTTTATTTATAATCGAGGCAGGACCAACCGACTGACAATACTCATTGCTACTAGACACAAAGATATCGACTTAACTTTACGCGAAGTTTATACTATTTAAAGTACAAGTGATCATTGGTATGTTAAGGTAGCATATGCACGCGTTCAATGGATTTTATTTAATAAAATATATAGTGAGATGTACTTGAAATGTATTATAACTAAAAACAGTTCGGCGCGCGAATATGTGTGACTGTAAAAAGGGTGATTGTTGAGGAGCATAAAACCTTTTCTTACTGCATAAATACGAACGAAAAGAGTTGTTTTAAATATGCCTATTTTTTTATTAGCGGTACAATAGTAGATAGATAGAGATATATATATATATATATTTCACAACTTATAAATAATTGATAAAAGGTGCTTCTTTGAAACAAAAACGTAATTTGCAATTCATTTTAAAGACAAGGCATGTATACATATGTATACAAGGTGTCCCAAAAATGTCAGAAGACCTTGAAAAGGGTGATTCTTAGGTCGTTCGAAGTAACTCTTTTTCTTAGCGAAAATTTCCGCGTCTGTTTTATTAAGAAGTTTAAAGATCATAAACACGGACTAATCAGAACGCGACTATTCAGCTTGATTTCATTAATAATTTTTTAATCAAAGCCAAAGGGCGTAAATTTTCGCTAAGGAAAAAATTACTTGAAATGATCTCAACCGCCCCTTTTAAGATTTTCCGATATTTTTGGGACATCCTGTATATAGATCCTTCATATCTAACATACAGTTGTGTCTAAAACGTTAATTAGGGCGAGTAAAAAAATAAAGACTAATCGCGTTCTGCAGTCACGATACTTGTGTTTATCGATTTCCATTTTATTCCGTATTTGGGTGACCTACCCTGGCAATCACCTCATCCAGTATTTGTACCAGTTCTTTATTTTCTTTAGTCTTTTGCTCGACCAGTTCAGCTAACGAGTTACTTTTGAGCTCTGCTTTCCTTACTAAGGCGTGGAGCGTAACTATTTCATCTTCGTGCTGTTTCCTTATGTTCTCCAAATCAGAATTAGCCCTGAAATATTAATTAAATCGATCAATATTATCTGTCACTGCGCTGTATTACTCATTAAGGCTGACTTATACTATCCGCACAGACACGAAACGGCTCCGTTTCAGTATCATAATACTTTAATATGTGTCTGATAAATTTTAATGAGAATAAATGATCGGTGCTGAACGAACATGTTCCGTGTCTGTGCGTCTAATACAAATCGACATTTATGCGGATACGTACTTCTCGAGTTGTGACAAAGCATGCGCTTTTAAGTTATCGTACCGCGTGTGCAAACACTTTATAGTCTGCATATTTTCCTGGATACTTTCTCTTAATACTATCTCATTATTTTTATATACCGACACAACCGACTTCATTTTTTCGTATTTCTGGTGAACGTCATTGAAGGCAGCCTCAGTGTTCGATAGATGTACATTCGTCGCCTGTAATTCTTCTTGATCTCTTCCTTTTTCCGTAAGCAGCCGACTGATCGATTTTTCGTACTCCTCGACCACAACCCTGGAAACAGTACTCCAATTATCTCCATTGTCTTAAAAGTAGAATATCCCTCGAGTAACAAACAACTTACGTTATCTCAGATTTACTCTTCACCTCCTGCGCAAGTTGTGCTTGTAATTGATTAATCTTCTCTTGGAAAGAGTTTTTCTGCCTCTCTAGTTCCGCCTTGTGCTCTTTCTTTTGTTTTTCCAGTTCTTCTTCCAGTTGCAGTACTGTTGCCCTCACTAATTCCAACTCCTTGCTCATATTAATATCATTGATGAACGGAGTCTCTGACTTTGGTTCATCGGCAGCCTGTTCCTGTACACATCCGTTTTACGTATAAAAGACATTCTAATGTATGTAATATGTATATATTATATTATAATTATAATGTTACTTACATTTTTCTCCTTGGGTTCTTCCATTTTCGGTGTCATGCTTGTGGTAATGGGACTGTAAAATAGTAGTCTGTCTATAGCCGCTATGGCAGGGTTACGTTTCGGGGTGCCGATGCTTGGCGGTGGGCTTTCGGTTTTTCCATTTTGCTCCTCCTCATTGATCGGGTCTGTGTTCTCTTGGAGCAACATATTACTGGTATCCCCCACTAATGGATCAAACTTTACATACAAAGATTCCGTTCTAAGACGATTCCTGGTTCTACAATTGCCGTGAGCTATCAAAAAGTCGAAGCTCGTCGGGTCTTGGAATACTGCAAGCAATAGTTACCGTTAACATACATTTAGCAACACTGAAACTATCAGACAGATTAGATTTAAATCAGAGGTCGGCAAGAAGTGCGCGTTTTCTCTGACCGTGCGAACAATCAACGTCCAGCCTTCCATTCGGATTTCGGATTTCAAGCACGTCTAAACATACGTGAAAATGTTTTCCCATATGTAAATAAAATTTTTCCGATTGAATTAAGAACTATTTGCCACATTTATCTAACGAATTTATTTTTCAAATTTATTTTCTATACTAATTTTCATATTATAGTGGAATGGCCTTATAAGGGGATATCATTGGCGATAATACGTCCTCAGTAATGTGGAAGCTTATCGATACAAGTGTCGCACTTCTTGCCGACCTCTGATTCAAATGACCGAATGTCTTATTTCGTAATTAGAATCATAAAGATGCTTTAGTGACAAGTAGAGGTCCTCGAGACCTTACAGTACTCACTATCAGACGTCGCGGTAGTGAAACAATCACTTTCTTCTGGGAAGTCAATCGAAGACTTGAAAATATCATTTGCAACTTCCTCAGCAGGCAACTTCAGTTCCTCCAAGTTCGTCTGTTCGATGTTAGGCAATCCTAACGTGGTGCTTTGCCTTTGAGGTTTAAAATCCTTATAGTGTTCCTCCTCCGGCGCAGCTTCCTGTTTCAACAGTTCATCCTTGACGATTGAAGTCCTACCTAACTTTTCCTCTGAAGATTGCTCCCCTTTTTCATCCTCTGTTTCGGTCAGCGATTCTGTCGCATCTGTGTTCTCTAATACGGCTTCTACATCTACTTTAATATTTATATCGTCTTCAGTCTCTGCTGGAGCGTTAGCTTCCAAGCGCTCCTCGACTCGTTCGGACCTCGATATCGCGCTAGAAGTCTCGCTTAGCAATAGTAAATTTGTGCAACTTTCTCTGTTGATCGCGACATCACAGAAGTCGAGGGAAACGGTTGCTAGTGGATTACTACTCTTATCATCGGTCTCTTGTGCGAAAGAGTTCAATACATTTTTGGAAATTTCGATAACCGGGACAGTGGAATCGTTTACATTTGTTTCGTTTCCGCAGAGTCGCGAGGAATCCGTCAACTGCAACGATGGCAGAGTCGATATACTAGGCAAAGATAAATCTTCTGTGTGTTCTGCGAACGCGGACACCGAGGATACAGAGTCTGTTACGGAATATGGTACAATATCTATAGCTATAGATTCAGTCTGGTCTTGGAAATCTTCGACTACAACCTGGGCTTGGAAATCTTCGACTACAACCTGGTCTTGGTAATCGTCGACTACAATCTGGACTTGGATATCTTCAACTATAATCTGCTGGTCTTCGATCGTAGGCGCATCTAGGTTCACTTCATCCGGCGACAAACACGTCGTAGTATTCAAATTAGACCCCTCTGTGCTATGTGACGGCAGTGGAAGCTCTTCGACAACGTCGAAGCTGCAGGTTTGTGAGCTGGCGGTCAAGTCATCATTCCCACTAGGAGAGATTGATTTCTCGCTCGGTTCTTCTGTTTGTGTCAAAGGGATCACCAGAACCGGCCGATCCTGTAGATCCTGTGTGCGATTATTTACCGAGCACGAGCTAGTCTCGATCACTTGTGTGACGTTGCAAGAGTCAGCCAGCAACGAGTTGTCGTTCCCTAGGCTTTCGGTGAAATCAGGGATAGACTCGTCGGTGGCGGATATGAATGTCTGATCTTGACTGATTTCATGGGTATTCTCGCTTTCCAACTTAATCTTAGCGCAACCAAGGATTAGATCGTCGACACCGGGTATACTGGAGTTCAAGTACGAGGTGTCCGATATTTGGTCGATGATTTGGGGCACCGAATCCGAGCATATGCCGCTGCTGCTCTTTGTACTACGGGTGCTGCTGAGACTCTGGAAACTGCTCGACGAGGACAGAGACTCTGGGACTGTGTTGTAGCCGATCGATCCGACGTCGGCGAACTCCCGAGCGAATCGGACCTTCACCTCATACTCTGATGTCTTCTGTAACGAACTGTCGTTGCCGCTCTGTTGGAAAGAAAATGGAAACTCGTTAGTCCAGGTGCAACCAGGGAACGTTTGCTAAGTGTCTCCCGCCGATCTTGAGGAAACATCGAGCAACGGCAAAGGCCTCGTTTCTAGGATTGCAAGATGCAAATCCTAGATCAATCTACTCAAAGATCAATCTGCTTTATTTGGCAGCATGTAAGTAGCTGTCGCAGCTTTATGCTTCTGAATAATGCAAATTACGGCTCGTAAAAATAGAACTTTTGCGTAAAAATAGATCTTCTATCTAGCGCTTTCGACTACTGAAAAATCCCATCTTTGCACTATCAATCTTAGAAACCAGTCTACCCCCTTAAAACGATTGTTCTTTGCTCGCTCTACAACGTTCCATTCAATATCGGCAGAAACGCTCCAAGAACGTTCCCGCTAAGTGAGTAAGCTGAAAGTAGATCGATCGCGCCAACACCGCATTGGTACCCAATCATTCGGACAGCAATCGCACCGCACCACATAGCCCTACAACTTCGTAGCAAATCGCGGACATTTTTCCTATTCGGATCATTCTATTCCAAGGAGATTGCAAGCCAGAGTCGCGGCAAAGAGAGACTCGACTCGAGTCCAATGGAAAATACCGGCGGCGTGGGCGATGTCCTTGCCGGAATCGCGGCAGCGCGTTGCAGCAGTTTATTGATGTATTCCATATTTCCTGCGATAACGCTAGTTCTCCGTATGTACGTGTATCACGCAGCTAGTTCTCCGTTCACTGAGCCAGATCAGCTGACGACCGAACCGATGCTCGCGGATTTCTTTCGGGAATTGCGCAACTTCTTCTGCCCGCTGCGACTAATTATAAAATATAGGGGCGGAGAGAGAGAAGGATTTTGTTTTGCTGAATCTCGCGCCAGTCTCGCGGCCGCGTATCCATGCCAAGAACAGTTATGAGCGAGACTGCTGGTGTGGCTGGTTTGTTCGCGATAAAAAGCACAACTCCCCGATCGTCGACGACGCTACGGTTCCCCATTCCTGCGCTCTCGACGATCGACAGCTATCGGATGGAAGGTAAGTCGAAAGGAGTGCTCCCACGGACGCTGTTCATTTCCAGGGCTCGGTTGCGTTTAATTGCCGCCAATCGGCCACTGTAATCCGAGTTGAAACCAGCTAGATCGTGTCGACGCACGCACTGTGCACGAATCGCCAAACTTCGGCGCTTCTCTAGATTTGGTTACTAATGTATATATAGGTAATGCGCCCGCAATTGTGGTTTGTAAATGTACAATTGTTACTCACAGAATTGTGCGTGCACAAGTTATAAAAGTCTTGTTTGGGAACTTCGAAGGGGTGCCGCCTAATGGGATACCAGCAAGAGGCTGAAGTCTCAAGTGGTACCCGGCACTGGACGAGTATGAATGGAAAACCATGAGATTACCTTGCGGATGAGATTCCCCATGACTTCCCAGAGGACCTCCGCTTTCGACTGCCACTGCCGGCAGATTTCGAGGCCATATTTACGCCCGGGTCTACGGAACCCCACGTAGCCGCCAGTTTTCTTAGTTCCCCACCTTAGTACCCTCACCCCCGACACGCTTATTTTCGACGACGTGAGACGTCTTTCGTCAGCCATTCACCCCTTTTCCCGTCTTTGTGGGTTCTCTATTTTGCTCGGCTTTACTGCCGACGACCGTTTACTCCAGTTTCCTTCCGCTCCCCGATCTCTTCCTGCCCGCTATTTTTCAAGGTATTAAAAATATCCGACGTATCTCGAGTTCGCTGACACCGACGGAGTTATCAATATTTGACTACTGTCATATGCTTTGCAGAGTTAACCCAGTACACGAGAGCTATTGTACAATCGTCAGTTCTTTGAGAGATCATCGGCTTACCCTGAACATCAACACTGATAATCTACTTATCGCTCTGACTTAATTAGCGAATCTATCCTCATAACTGGACTGCGGATATTTATGCAAAATAAAAATTGTCTACATCGATTGCAAGAGATAGAAACTAAATTGAATATTATTTCTTTCCTTAATGATTTTAATTAGATTTTAAATTTGTTATAAATGCATAAAAATCCGCGTAACAAAACATTCACCCGTGCATTCAACTAGGCGAGTGCATCCTGTTATATGAACGGGGCAGGTCCTACTTATTGATTCAATTATCGATTCAATAAGTTTGTTTAAAATGATGCAAAGCATGGAACGTGAATTTTTATGGAAAGGTATACATATTTAAGCGACGCGCTACAAGATATTATTAGTTAGTTTCACAGGGTACGCTATAAAAAAGGTTGAAAATCGCTAATCTAGTAACAGCTAATCTGCTAACATAGTAGCATAGTATTCACATTAGAAAAATTGTTTCTAATTTATCCACCGATATTGCGTCATTAGCTAGCACCGCGAGTCGTAAAAGCAATATTACTTTCTCCTGGTTGTTGCGAAAAAAATGACTGCGCGAATGCATTTGCAATTCTGTAGCTCGAACATCAACCGTGTTGATTTATATTTTTATTTTATCCGCACATTTGAATGTAGGTGTTTGTATCAGCACACTATCGAAAAATAAACAAAAGAATACTTTACTATTAGGTGCTGGAGACCAAACAACATGCGAGCGCTGCCATTACGAGTGGGTTAACAGCGCAACAGTCAAGGAGATTCAGGTGTGCACGCAACGCATTCGTTATTGCGATAGATCTGGTAGAGAGCGGGCCAATTAGACACATATTAGCGCGTTCATAAAGATCGGATAACAGTTAAGCCTCTCGAGTTCCAACTAATTACCACACGCTCCGTTTTGTACGACTCGCAATAAACGCAGATCAAAGTGGTCCATACGCGTTGCGATTTATTGCACGATGATACTGCACAATTTTATTGCGATCGTACAATCGCAACGTGTAGGTGCAACGCTTTGAAAATTAATTAAATCTAGCCAGCTTCTACCCCTAACACTAAGGAACTTTCGAAACTTCGACTTTTGGTAGCTAAGTGGTTTGATGAGGTTTTATAAAATAGGTCATGGGAGAACATTAAGTGCGTCTGAAATGGAGACCACTCGAAATTGTTAGTCTTAAATCGAAGTAGAAAGGTGATCAGTAAATTTGTTAAACATTCAGATGATTATGCTACAAACAAGGAGTTCTGGCCGACCTCCTATGTTAATTCGAAAGTGTCCTATACTATGTGCTAACTTAAATATACCATTGTGTCGCATTAATTTGTTCTGCAAATGTACATTTTTCTAGAGAAATCCATGCGGAGCAACAAGTTTTCAACCACCCGAGCCAGATAAGTAAAGACAGTGCAAAACTGGTGCATGTTACCCACTAAATAAAAATGAAGTGCAATTTTAAGACTGGCGTCGAATTCAAAAGTATCCTACACTCTGTGCTAACTTAAATCTATCATTTTGTCGCGTCAGCTTGTTCTGAAAATTCACACTTTCCGAGCCAGATAAACGAAGACAGTGTAAAACTAGCGCGTACGCTACCCACCGAATAAAAATTAACTAATTAATGTCGCATCGTTTCGTTCCTAGCTGCGTGCTTCTAACGATTTGTCGTTGTTATCGCATTAAAAAGAAGTGGTCGAAACCTGGTGTGCAATGTCAACATGCAATATGGCGGGATAGATCGGCTGATAATCTGGTCCGCCAGTAATCCGTCAGAAATCCCACCATCCAACGGTTTCAGGGAGGTTCGGATCGGTGACTGGCGGGCAATCGATCGAAGACGGTGTAGAGGCACGCGGAGAATGTGGGCCAGTAGCTATTTACCGACTGACAAAATTTGTCGCGGTACGGAAACAGGTTACTGCGCGTTTTGATACGACTTGAAATTATAAGGACACAGCCACGCACCGTGACGT
This sequence comes from Lasioglossum marginatum, assembly GCA_028455795.1. Taxonomy (NCBI): domain Eukaryota; kingdom Metazoa; phylum Arthropoda; class Insecta; order Hymenoptera; family Halictidae; genus Lasioglossum; species Lasioglossum marginatum. The sequence continues at coordinate 8,740,653 of CM052253.1, read as the reverse complement.
GTACACCGAGCGCTTTTACTTGCTAATCTACGGCGTAAAGCGAACGCGTACACGGTCGAGCACGCCGACCGCGAGTCGCGGGTACTCGTCCGATCGCGTCGAGTCGGTGCGATCGGTGGCGACTCCCTTCGAAACTCGAGAAGCTCGCGAGCTCCTTATTCGGCGCGTTCTTGACACCGTCTTGGAGAGACCGCAACACACACACACAGAGACGCACATCATCGGCATGAGTCATTCCCATCTGGTCGTGATGACATAGCGGAAGGAAGAGAGAGAGGTCACTTCTTAAAGGGTGTGTCTCTCTCTCTCTCTCTCTCTTCCCGTATAACCCCAGTCAGCAAGATCTGCAAATTATGACCATTTGAAACGCTCGCAGCAGGATTTGGTCCTGATCTGGTCCGGATTTACACTACTGTGCAAAAGAAAGAAGCACCCGGTCATGTTTAATAGAAAAGCATAGAAAATTAAATAAGAACACAGTAAGTTTTCAAAAAGGATTCCGCTGTTTAATTGAATAGTTCTGAGAATTGTTATTGCGGATTATCTAATACTTTAAATGCAATAAATCAATCTTGTTTGTCATTATATCTTATGATTATACTGGGCGCTTCTTTCATCTGCACAGTAGTGTATACTCTATCCGCACGGACAAATATTCTTCAATGCATTTGAATACAAGTGTCTGAACAAATGCATTGAAGAATATTTCGGATACGTTCCGTGTCCGTGCGGATGGGATAAATCGATTCGGTTCGGTATTTGCCTGCAGAGTCTGCTGCCAAATTCGTACCAAATCAAGAGCAGATTGTATTTGCATTACGGCATTTAAACGGAGATGAGAGTTAAACCATGTTTACTTAAAATCTAAATACTCATTTCAGTCTACAGCGTCGACTAGCTCAAGAACAATAAGTTCGATTTTCGTGCATAGCATTCCGGACTGTGCGCCGTTTCAACAATATAAACTCGAATCGATCGGTGTCATTTAAAATGAATGTCTCTGAATTATTAAGGGGTCACGTTTGATCAGTGATTCTGTGTTTCCTTTGAGGACACTTCCGGTGGACAGGAGACATGCTGGGAAATGGAAACGTAGAAAATTCCTGGAGTCTACGAATCTCGCAACATTTCTGTGGATGTTTACCTAGGGAATGAGGAAGCCAAAATGGTCACCGTATTCTCGGAACCTGCGAGATGGATCGAAAGAGAACTATGTATATGATGTACAGCATATAATGCTGCGAATCGAATTTCAATTGTTCGGAATCGAGAACGGTCGAGAAAAAGAGAGGAGCGGGATCGATGACGGAAATGCGGTCCGCGACGAATTCCGTCGGAGGAACACCAGCCACTCACCGAACCTGACGATCGACGGAGGATTATGTCTCTCCTCTCGAACTTCTAATATTAGCGCAGTGCATTCTCCAGTCGATACTCTAGACATCCACCACTACCACTGGTTGGCACGCGCGCGCGAGCGTTCACAGAACGTGGTGCACGTACAAGCATACGAAGATGTGGGACCCGTGGTTTACACATTCAGGAAAAACGCTGCAGCATCATGGCTCACCTTTCCACAAGATGATTTCGCAGTCTAACGTGGTACAAGCTTCTGTCACGGAAAGAAAGACCACCGGCCACGAGAGAATCATTGCCACCGTACTGCCACGATGATACGCGTTCTCATTTCTGATATACACTTTACCTCTATCTTCTTTCGAACATCGAACCGCGCACACGCCGCACAGGCATTACGCCATAGACACGGAACACTTGATCGCAAGCGAACCTCTCGCGTTTTAAAAGATACCATTTCCAATACGCATGCGTACGGAAATTGTGTTCCATGAACGTGGCTTCGACATCGAGATATCGACGTTGTACCTCGGTGAAAATTTATTTAGAATGATAATTTTTAAATACATTCGAGAAATAATTATGTATTTGACAAATAACGCATTCCAATCTATAATAGGTATCTCATTTGGTTCATTGTAGGAAAATAATAAATTGCAAAACTGATTATTTGAAAGAATAATGTTTAATTGTGTTTGTCGAGAAGTCTCTAAAATGAAATTCAAAATAAATGTCACTGAAATCAAAACATTGTCTATACATTGACTGTGTATGCATGTGTAAATAATATCAATGGCCAACAAAAAAGAGAATAATCGGTGAAAATCAAAATCAAAATAATTTGTAGGAAAATAATAAATTGCAAAACTGATTATTTGAAAGAATAATGTTTAATTGTGTTTGTCGAGAAGTCTCTAAAATGAAATTCAAAATAAATGTCACTGAAATCAAAACATTGTCTATACATTGACTGTGTATGCATGTGTAAATAATATCAATGGCCAACAAAAAAGAGAATAGTCGGTGAAAATCAAAATCAAAATAATTTGTAGGAAAATAATAAATTGCAAAACTGATTATTTGAAAGAATAATGTTTAATTGTGTACGTCGAGAAGTTGTCTCTAAAATGAAATTCAAAATAAATGTCATTGAAATCAAAACATTGTCTATACATTGACTGTGTATGTATGTGTAAATAATATCGAAGGCCAACAAAAAAGAGAATAATCGGTGAAAATCAAATTCAAAATAATTTATTAGTGTGATCTAAGACCCAGACCTTGGCGAAATTTATTCCGAATGATAATTTGTAAATAAATTCGAGAAATAATGATGTATTTGACAAATAATTCAATTTACAATAGGTATCTCATTTGGTTCATTGTAGGAAAATAATAAATTGCAGAACTGATTATTTGAAAGAATAATGTTTAATTGTTTGTCGGGACGTTGTCTCTAAAATGAAATTCAAAATAAATGTTACTGTTATCTGTACATATGTATGAATAATATCGAGGGCAAGAAAAAAGAATAATCGGTGAAAATCAAAATAATTTATCAGTGTAATTAGCCTGTTAGCGATCGAAACTTGAGGACTCGGTTAAAGTCGCAAATGAAAATAGTTGTTAATGCGTCATTAGATTAGATGGTTGTTAACTCGGTCATAATTCGACATATTAATTATCGATACATAAGAACCGAAAAAATAACTGTTTGGAGCCGGTAGTAGACCGAAATAGTGGTCGCCAATGACCTTGAGTGAATACGACCGTTAGACATATACAACCAATTTAAAAAAAGAGCCATAATCGAAATCGATATTATGTAGTTGGAAATTTCTGATCTTCGTAACAATTACTTATTTGAAATTTCAGTTCTCCCGCACTGTTTTTATCTGAACTTTTTTACGGCATTTTTGGAGTTGGTACAAAGTGTCAAACAAATCGAAATAAGTCGTGCATTCTCTTTATAAATCCGGGCGGTTATTCTAGAAAAAAGTTGTTTAGAATCATACCCCTGACAACATCGCAGCTTTCTGTATAATATTAATACCCTGATATTAATTGCCGTTACAAAATGATTTGTTTACAAAGTGTTGTTTACGCATTTTGGAACGCAGTGAACGTGTTAGCCACGAAATGTATATTAGGTTACGCTATGTTGAATCTGCTTTAAATTATATCTTCGCGGTTATTCTAGGAAAAAGTTGTTTAGAATCATGCCCCTGACAACATCGCAGCTTTCTGTATAATTACCCTAATATTAATTGCCGTTATAAAATGATTTGTTTACAAAGTGTTGTTTACGCATTTTGGAACACAGTGAACGTGTTGGCCACGAAATGTATATTAGGTTACGCTATGTTGAATCTGCTTTAAATTATATCTTCGCGGGCGTTGATAGTCGAAAGTTTAACCTGGTTAACAGGTTAAAGTAGAGCAAATATGTTTTCCATTATTTATGGTGTGTATTAAAAACGAATGTTGAATACAAATGACGAGTTTTCGTCGAGACATTCGATGCAGGATGATCGCACGACTTTTTGGTGGGCACGCGTTCTTTTTCGGACGTCAAATAAATGCCGCGGCGCGAGGAGCGAAACTTATTTTCGTTTCGCAGTGCTCCTGGAGATTCAGAGTTTATTTATAGGGATTCTCCGGCTGTTGGCGAGTGTTGGCGATAAAGACAGAGGGGAAAGGTCAGAACAGAGAGGAAGGACGGCAAAAAAGAATAAATCAAAGCCAATCAAATGGAGGAGAAAAGGAAAGTTTAAATACCTGGAAACAGGACGATTGCATCGGAGGCGAATTGTGAGCAGCTGCAGTGATCTCGCGAAGCACCACCCGGGTACTCTCGGGAACCGAACGGCGTGGACCTCTTGGGCTTGACATTTCTTAAAAACTTTCGTATCACAAGGTTCTGTATCACAGAGTTTCGTATCACCACCGAAAAAATACTCAAAACGCACGGTGTCAGCTTTCACGTTCTCCGTTTCGCGACGTCCAAGCAAACTGACGACTTCTGAAGTTCTGCACATGAATTCCCGCCAGATTTTAGTCTCACTTCCAGTGTTGCCATCTTGAATTCGTAAAAGTCGGTAACAAAGAGTTGCGATTTTCGTAGATCCCCTCGTGGGAAAATCCGTTACACGGACTTTCTTTGTTTACCTCGAATTATTGCTAATCATAGCTGTCGCATTTAATCCTTACATATATACATTAAAATCCACAGGCAAGTTGTAGCTATCTGGATATCCTTACTGAACAGTCTTCTTAGTTGTCCCAGGACGCGAAACGTTTCCTTTTCTTTGTTGCACTCGTTTCACTGCCGCCAAAAACGTAAAAGATCGGTAGTGGTGGCAATACTGATGTGTATTGTATTCTCCGTGCCTCGCGAAAAGTCTCGTGGGAGAGGGTCCTCGCTCGCACCAATGGCGACGCTTTGACGTCATACGCTTCAGCCAATAACTCGGCTAGAACCGAACACGCGTGTGGAACGAGCCAATCAGCGGTTTACAGCCGCATTCCTGCCAGGTAATTTCTCGCGAGGCACGCCGAATAGATACGTTACTGCGTTGGACGCGCATGCGTGAATTCATCACTGCTTTCAATTCTAATTGATTCTAATATCTCAACGTCTAAGCATGTGCTAGATCCTAGATAGCCTAACTGTGGTAGGTTTTCTACCTTCCTCTATGTTTATAATGTTTCAGTTCGTATCAACTTTTTTAACGACCGTCCTATGTTTGACAACTTGAACGCAGACGGAGCACGCCAATCGCAGCGCAGCTCATAAAATAGCTTGGACTAATCCCCACAGCGCTGCTGCGCTGTTTTCGCGGTTGATAATATTATCGATACGGAACTATCGATACTTGAGCGTGCGGCGCGGCAAGTCTTCCCTTTGAAATTTTATAACGGTACCGCTGTGAACTCACTTTTTTATTTTTTCGACGTAAAACAGCGTTTGAAATGCCACGTGAACTTCCGAAGGAGAAATCGTCGATTTCAAGGTATGATTTAGAAATGTTTATTGTCAAATTTTTTTTTATACAAAGGTGTATAAACCGCCTTGTTATTACGTACAGGGCAGTGTAAATCGTTCACGAAGTCTCTCATTTTATAATCAGTAGTCTTATTCTTCGCTCGTGCATTCATTCCATCACACCCTCGTCCGTTGCTTTCCTTCTATTGTTTATTTATTATTAGTACCTCACAATGTACATACACATAAAAATACATTCACCCGGCTCGGTAACGCATCGTTACAATACGATGCGTTGAAATAAAGCGAATTATATAAAAGAATACTATTCACAATGATCTCCTTTATCTTGAAACTAGTTAAAACAGTTATTCCGAGGACACTTTTCGGCAGGCGCTAGTCTACGTTTCTGGACAGCAATTGTAACAGTTAATTCAGCCCTAACATACTTATGTAATGCGTTACGCTTCACTGCGGGGATATAATCACAGAAATTCGCCATAGGCTTCCATGTAAGTTTACGTTCCTTCACATAAGGCACTTTTATTTTTTTGTTTTTAAACGTCTATAATAAAATAAGTAATATTAAATTAACTCTGTGCCATTTTGAAACACTATAGAAAATGGTTAACACCTTGTACTGTAAGTCTTACTATAACAAATAGAAGTACCATTGCACGAAACAATGGACTGAAACAGGAAGCACCGTATTATTTACGACAATAAACAGTATAATACCGTCATCACCGTGCACTAATGCGATCCCATATTTTAGTAGTGTCTATGCACGTTTACATATTGGCGGTATAATTCAAAGCAATGAAATGATATGTCCTAGCAGACAGATACACTACAGTGCCTAGTTAAAATCATTCACCAACAGTTAGTAAACGATACGCCTCATCTTCAATTATGAAGCATGCATGTATCTAATTATGTATACGGATGTAATTGTGGCGGAGGGCGCGACGGTGTTGTAGAATTTTTCTGACTACTAGACGGCGGAGTTAACAGGCCACTTTCATTCGGGCTTTGCCTTCCAGATTCAGTATTGGAATCAGATTCATTTGTGTCTGTACAAGGTATATCGTCAGTTAATCGCTGTTGCGCCCTCTCTAACATATTCAAGTCAACCACATGTGTCTGAATACGATGCGATTCATCCATTACTATATTGGGCACTGTTGCCCGAAGACCAGATCCAGAATGAGACTCCGAAGGTGGTACTGCAGACCTCAGAAGGAACTGAGAACCTTCCTCTGCTGCTGTCATTGCAAACGGGTTCAGCCATTTCACACAAGGTCCAAGTTGCTCCCATGAAAGACGCGATACCCTCAATGCACATTCCCTTCCTTGAGTGTGATACATGGCTGCTGCCGCTATATGACTATATGGAAACTTCAAACTTCCTTCGTCCAAGGTGGCTAGATCCAACAGCTGAGCAGCTTGGGAGTACTGCAGACCTCCGTATTGAGGATAAATAAAAGCACTTGGTCTTGACCAATCACCGGATTCGATTTGCATATAAATATTCAGCCAACCGGGTGCTGTAATAGGAGACAAGTTCCATCCGAGACCTTTCAATATCACCAATTCCTTTCCTAAGATTTCTTCTTCTGTGCATGCTCCATCCGTGACGTATGCAAACTCTGCTATTTTCGGTGGATATATTTCTTCGACCTGTAAGAAAATGATAAATTTCAATAACTTTCTTGTTTAATGGAAGAACAAGAATAGGGAAAAATGAAACAAATACAAACCTTGGCAGCTATGAACAAGCATGTGATTCCTATCAACTGCAACTGATTTTTAGGTACATTTTGATGAATGGACAAATATCTGTCCAGATAGTCCATCGCTAGGTAATAAGTTTCTCTATGTAGCTTGTATACTTCGCAGACTTCGATTAACCAGTCCAACAGAATCGCCCTCATACGTGGCTGTAATGTTGGATGCCTTTGGAACATCTGCGGATTCCTCTGTGTAATGGTTTTCTGATCTCCCAAACACATGAGAGACCAGACTTGAGAACCATCAGCCCATGGAAACGAAGGCAAAGGACTAGGTCTGTTTGTTACATTATTCGATGATGACGGTGTTAAAAAACATGTTGCATTTCGTAGCTCAGACCATGTGGCTGGCTCTTGTTGCTCCTTCAATGGAGATACTTGATGAGGTGTGCAGGTATTTTCTAACGAATGCACTGAATGACAAGACTCTGTGTATGATACATTCGACAATGCTGGTATTTTACTGGGGGGATATACATTCTCCGAATCCTCAGAAATCTCAGTTGTACGTCTTTTACGTTTTAAAGATTGTGTAACTACTTTGCCACTTTGCAAATAAGTCTGTGATTTCTTTTCCTGTAAACTGAATAAACCAAGAGGATCATATTTTTGACGTTGTCCCATGGAACTCTCAACTACATGCATGCATCGAATAAACAGAGCGAAGGATCGAAACAAAGTTGATCAAAACAATTTTAGATTGCAGCTACAAGATGTATGTTGTAGTGCGTCTAATGTTTCGTTTCAGCCAACTTGCGTCGCATGCATACCTTGCCTGTTGCTCTACTTATTGGTAAAGGGCTTGCGAAGCGATAAATAATAAAATGTTGCGTACACGATTCAGAAAATATTAATAAACTGCTCAGCAAAGTGAGTACACAGCAAAGAAGGTTATACACGCATATTTACGCATTTTTTTTCAGTTGCAAAGCACGAAAAATTACTGAAACCCGGTAAAAACTATTTTCGAAAATTTCGCGGAGTTCCCGTGAAAATATTCGGAGGATAGGACGAAATTTCAACGGGAAATGGAAAGCGTTTCACTTACCTTGTCTGCGGCATCATGTCGCAGAATTGTCGACGTGTTCAAGAAATATTTGGAACGGGAATCGGATTTTTTATTCGAGCAGAAGCTGGCTGATGTATCGGTGGAACGTCTGGTCGGTTTTTACAGCGTGTGCTCATGAATTTTCCCAAGGAAAAACGGCGAAAAGTGGAAGAGCGCGCGAAGCTTACATGCACTCGATCGCCATAATGCACGTATACTTGGCTCCGTTTGATTCGATATTTTATATTACGAGTTCTCACTACCGAACGATTGAGCGGCACGATAATTTCTCGGAATCTTTTTCGATGTTATTTCTAGCCACGGAATATCACAGAACCGTAAATCTTGGGAAAAATAAGGGACGTGGAAGTCGAAGCGCGGGAGACCAGCGCGCGAAACGATGACCAACCCCTGCTTGCAATCTGCCACTGTCACGCCCTCTATATATATACCATAACCTCAAATAGTGAAAAAAAATTCCAAAATTCGGTCGAACAGCGTCCTCAAGGTCCAATTATTGAATCCCGATACGGAAACACTGGCACATTTATGTACATCCACCGAATCTAACAACTGCAAAACCGCCATGAAACGTTGGCGTCGTGTGACAAACGCCTGCGTATCGCACGGTTTTTCTGTAGTAAATTATCAGAAAAATTCGTGTAAAACACCGCGCATTATCCAGGAGAAATGCGTTTTACCATCGCAACACGATACATTCGTATTAATACGTGAAATATAGCGTGCAAACGATGCATAAATCCGAGGAGTTGTCGCACCCACGCTTACTGTGCATCTGTATTTCCCGCTCGATTATACCTCGACTTTTATGCGAAATCTCTGGTAAATTTGTTAGCCTCGAACACACCGTACACTGCTCGTTCAAAATTGTTATTTTATACCGTCGATAGCGATACGTGGACACAGAATAATGCTTTACAATCGCGGACTGGCGTTTACGAATTAGTTTCGCGGGAACGCCAAACTAGTGAGTGAGCACCGGCCGCATATCCGTGGCGCTGCTGTGCAATCACACGCGTGCTTCCTATTGGCCGTTACGAAGAACACAGCTGGCGCTCAGCTGATTCTCGGACAACGCACACAACCTTCAGATCCAATGCACGCATGCACTTACGTTCGGACCACGCGGGAAATGTGCGCGCGTAAATTGTTGGGCGCGAGTCCGTAAGCTGTGCTGAGCCATGGAAAATAAAAAAGATCGCCTTTGCCACGTATAGCGATTATCCTGTACCTTACGAATTAGGCGTAAGTGTTTTTTTCCAAATGTATAATATTCATTTCAGAAATAACACTCTCGAAGGGTGAAATGATTCGTATATGACTGGCGTAAAGAAAAATATATACGGCATAACAAAATATATTAAACAACTGGAATTTTTTGTACTTGCGAGAATAAGTTTAGCAAGAAAAATTCAATTACTTCTACGTACTTTCATAACTTGTGCACAAACTAAAGAAATGAAAATGTGACGGATAATTTTTGTGCACCATCTCTCAAATCTTTTTGAAATGCTTCAGCCGTACGTGATTGTCAAGAATAGAGAAAAAAGATTAGAACTAGCAAAGGAATATATTAACAAAGATTATATAGCTTTTAGAAGAATGTTATTTTCACGGATGAAAGTGAAATAAATATGTTTGGGTCAGATGGGAAAACTACGTGGTTTATGAACAATTCGACTTCGACAATGAAGCATGGCGGAAGCATGGCGATAAAAGTGATCTAAGGCTGTGTTTCAGCACTTGGAGTTGGAAATTTAGTATTTATAGATGGAATTATGGATAAAAATGGGTTTTACGGCGTACGGTTTTCGTCGTGCAACAAGAATTGTATATGTGCGTCCTCTATCGTTTAAATTGAAACGGTAGGACTTGCAGATTTTGTTAGCGAGTCACTAAAACCGCCGATAGATAGCGTAACAAATTTCGTGGCGTGGAGACGCAGTACCGACCGTTTCAATCAATCGGTAACTCTATGGCAAATTTTGGCACCGATGAGAAGAATCTGACCATCGACCAAATATTATCGTTTCCGTGTTGCATCATTCGAGAAATCAAGATTATTTACCATGATTTTCTAAAATTATTTCTGTGTTCAAGCGTTATTTATTTTTTATTGATTTAAATTTATTCTCGAATCGTGTTGCGTTCTCGCGATAATTTACTCTTCTGTCGTGACGATCATTTGTATTTGAATTCGTGTCGTGATTTAATTTCCGTTAAAATTAATTTTGATTTCCTATTCAAATTGAATTATTTATTTATTATTAATATTGATTTAGTTTCTAACTGTTTGTCAATTGATATTAATCAATTTATTCTTTCTGTTACAGATTCCGAGGGAAAAGTATCCATGGATCGAAAAATCATGTAGATAGCCAAGATCGATACTATTCGATGCTTTCGATAATCGAAAGAGGACGAAGTGTCATGGCGTACTTTTTTCAAGCAGGAGAAGACGCGAACGTGAGTAAAATTATATTTCCAATTATACTGTTTTATTGGACATCTTTTTTCATAACATCGATGAATAATTAATAAATATTCAACTTGAATTAATTATTTCCTATTAATTCGCGGATTTACTCCTGTGTCGTGACGATTAATTGCATTTTAAAATTAGTTTTGATTTCCTATTCAACTTGAATTATTTACATTTATTATTAATTCTGATTTAGTCGCTGACTGTTTGTCAGTTGAAGTTAATGAATTCGTTGTTTCTGTTACAGATTCCGAGGGAAATACATCGATCGAAAGACAATATTGAAGGCTGAGATCGATAGTATTCGACATTATGCCATAATCGAAATCAAGACTCAACGTATCGTGCTTTCTTCAAGTAGAAGAGGACGTGAGCGTGAGTACCAATTATTCTTTCAATTAAAATGTGTTATTGTTATTGAATATCTTTTTTTCAAACTATTAATGAACAATTAATAAATATTTAACTAGAATTATATATTTCCTATTAACTCGGATTTAGTCCCCCCGACGATCGATCGATTGAAATTAACTGAATTTATTCTTTCTGTTGCAGAGTCCTAAAGGTTTTTAAATATTTTGAGGCTGCTTGCGTGGATGCCTAATGCTGCCTACCTTGATGACCAAAGACGACATCGATAGCTGAGACCGAGGGCAACGTGTCGTGCAGCTTCTCATCCTCGAACAAGTAGTAAGTGAACAAACAACTGTCTTTTTTATTACGTAGTCCATTTCTTACGTAGTTGATTGTGACGAGTATAGTGACCGTGAGAACGCCAAGCGTTCTTGCGGGTAGTAATCTTCTTCCTAGCTAGGTATAGGGTCTTTTTGTACGTCGCGTTTTTTTTTATAAATATAACAATTTCGATAATTGAATTTCCAATTTGCGAGAAGATAAAAATCTTCCTTAATTTGCTACATAACTATTATAGTCGCTTTGTATCATGAAGATAATCATTTGTATTTTATAAGTTTGAATTGCTTGGAAACATTAGATACCATGTACAAAAAGCCGATTCGCGACGGATAGATTCCCGAGACAAAGCAATATGCACATCAGTTTCATATATATTACGTTCAAAGGTACTTTATATTTAGAAGAGTACTTTTTCCATTATTTCCAAATTTTGCTTTGTCGAAAGGATCGTCCGAGGGTTTTTAAATATTTTCGTAAAGATTGAGAATAAATAAATAAGTAAATCAATAAATGAATATCTGTATTAAAATCTTATTTGGCCTCTTTTTGCTCGGCGATCAAATTTTCATTATCGTTTTCAATAATTACATGATTGATTTATAAAATGAAATTAAATTTTATATCGAAAGTAGAGCTATTTTGCAACAATGCAAGGAAAATTAGCCCGTATGAAATCTAACAGATTGTTTTAGTTAGGATTTTCAGGATATTAAGATTCCCTGTTTGTTGCTCGAATCCTCTCGCGTGCCCAGGCGCTACTCGGGAGGGTGAGAGCAACGGGCACATGGAATATTGTTTTTTTATTCATGTGTGCCGACTGACAATGGTTAGTGTATCGTGCACGACGTATTTTCCACTTGTGTGTGTGTTGTTAGGCAGTGAAATTGCGTCGGTTGTCTAAACTAGATTCAGTAGCGCACATTCCTATCGATCGGTGACATGTGTCGGTGCTACGTGGATCTTCGTGGAATGTGTGTTGTAGTTTTCTCAATTCATTAAAAACAACGTGTAATATTCAGAATTACATGTAATTTAATTCAGCTGTTATTTCGATTTATTGATTTATTTCGCAATGATCACTGCCATTGTCAGTCGATTTCAGGAAAACTGGTACCTTAGAGTGTGCTCGTGATTCGAACGTTAGGGTGTCGGAAGCGTCCCGGGACGTTCTCTCTAGGTGTTAGGCTCTTGCACCCTGGCGTCTGTGTGGAGATCGTGTTGCAAATGTGTTGGAGAGCTTGTGTCTTTTGCCATTTTTTAAATATAGGGCTGGGTAGGTAGGTAGCTTACCTCCTTGGTGTGACTGTTTATTCTAAGTAGGTAGGGGCCGGTGCTGACTACCGCTTCCTCTTTCGGTAGTCAGTCACAGGAAGAGCTCGAAGTTTCGTCTCGAAGCTAAATCGAACGAGGCATGACGTTCGTATTGATGCTCCGTGCTCGATTCTTCGTGCTCGTGTAGCTTTTCGCGGACGCGGACGCGAACGCGGACGCGAACGCGCGCGAATTAGGGTTTCGAAACGTTACGCACCTGCTCAATCGCAACAGCGGAACGATCGGCTTTTCTCGAAATTTGAGATTCGTTTCGCAAGTCGTCGATCGTTTTCGCTGCGAGCACGTTTAGGGTTTCAGCTGTTTGGCGGACCGCCGAAGAGAAAGAAGAGGCCATATGCCGAAGTGGCCCCGACAAACTGTCGCTCAAGAGGGCAACTACAATGGCCTCGTATCTTCGGATGCGAAGTCATTTCGTTACTACTTTGTCACTGTACTTGTCTGTAGAAATAGTAGTAGTAAAAGTAGTTGAACACATGGGCAGGCCTCGCCGCCCCAACGATCAGCGAAGATGGGCACATCCGCGATTGAAATAGCGTTGCGAAAAAAACCACGCGTGTTGCATTAGTCGATTTTGAGCAGAGATCAAAGTTAGCGGAGATACTCGCGATTTTCATTAACTTAAATATAGATTATTTAGAGTGTAGCGTTGCGAATGAAAAAGTCGCGATTCCCATTTTTATTTTTACTTCAACTTGAAGCAATATTTATAAGAATTTTCCAATTTTATAAAAGTTTAAAGTTTGCATAGTTGTCTTTCACAAAATGTAATGTCTCAACATGTCTTTTGGATCTCTGTTCGTTGAATTAGCGTTGCGCAGCAAAAGAATCGCGTTTGCGTTCGAGTCTTTCGGCATTTCAGACGCCCATGCTCCAGCTGCAACGATTCACTACAAAAGTGGTCGCAGTCGAATCGGCTGCCGGGTGCGGTGTAGGCATTCGCGATTTCGAATTCAAATTTTCATTCTTAGTGTCGCGAAAAATGTCAACGCGTTGTCTTAAGGCAGGGGATTAAAGTACATGCATATTGCGAAACGCACTTAAAAAATCAATTTCAATTATAAGAGTCGCGACCTCGAATTAGAGTAATGAGTAGAGGACTGACATTGCAGGACCAGTCGCGCACGGCGCATACCAATATTTTTCAGAGTCACTTTATGAATATCCAAATATGTAATTGGATATTACTTTAGAGTTTTTGATACCGTAAAAATGTGGAGCATATGCCCACCGGACCACTACGTAGAAAAGAAACGTATTGGTACGTTCTGAGGCCAAGTTGCCGTAAGCAGTTGCCGCAAAATCACGGTGCACGTTGCTACGTTCAACCCCCCGCGGTGTGCCACAACACACGAATCGTTTGCCGTTCCAGCAATGGAACAAGTGTTTCCGCTGTCGTTCGACAATACCGTACGCAAAAAGAAGACGTATTAAGTTATGTCACCTGTGGCGATATGCACGACAATGTCATGGTGACCATTGTATTAGCATCTAATGCAGTGCAAGCCATGGTGTTGGGCGTGACTTACGATGGCGGAAAACACTGTAGTTTACCTGAAAGTAGCGATGTGTGCCTTTAGCCATTTAATGGTGTGTGAGCGCTAAATGCAGGGAACGTACCACTGTGTTTCACCAGCATGTATATTTTTTGGGTTAACCCCCCACAACGTAGTGGTTCGATCGCGTTAGTAGACATACACGATGTGTAATAATGTGTATGCACAGCGTATCGAATGCCTCGTCGGCCCGTAAGGTAAAAGACGAGGTATCTTTACGTTAAGTAGCTTTACAGTAGCTTTATTCGATGGAATTTAATGTTCATCGCGCCATGCAAAACTGGATTTTGCAATGTCCGAATTTGTAATAATATTCTATAATATCTTCTCGCGTGTACGGTGAGAATTTGAAAAATCGAATCAGTTCAATGTGGAAGTCTTTCAGTATGCGAGTGGTAGATAATCCGGCCTTTTAGAGTTGCGATAAATGAATTGCCGCACTGCACCCTGATTCGACTGCCCCTGAGTACTCGCAGCTGGACTTCGACAAGAAAGAGGTATAGTCAATCGTTTATTCCATGGAAAAATACATTCAGTTCTGAAAATATGCATACAGATCTGAGTTGTCAGAATTGTTTAACGTTGAAAGATTTTTCCTGGCAACAGTCGGAGTACGCGAAACAAGTGCAAATGGGTCTATATAGCTAGTAATGAGCTCTCCACGCGGAGGAGCTTCAAAACAGGCAACGATTCTTTCTGTCGCGACAAAGAAAACATTGTGTCGCGGGTCGTCGCTGCAGATGTCTCGGCAGCTTTTATGCTCTCTCAGGCGATGAGAGTTCCTCGCAATTTCCGTGTTTTTCGCCGAACTCGCGCCGCTTTGCCAAGTACAAAGCGAAAATGAGATATTACCGTTGAGCGCCGTCCACTCGCATTTTTCTACGCGATTAAAGTCGAGCATATTGTGTTCATTCCAAACATCCATGACTTTTGTCTTACGGAATTAACGCGTACGAGCACGGCTAATTATTCTGCACTCGATACGAAGTTTTTTAACTCCGAGGAGAAAATCTCTTCACTGATTCTATACCGAATTTACTTTTACGGTCGAAAAGAACGAGCTAAGCAGCTCCTTTGTTATCTACACAGTGGACGCTATAAGAACACTACTGTTGTCAAGAAAAAACGTTAATGAGTAACTCGATAATACGAACTGGACAAGGGAATAAGAAGAGGTATATTTTACTCTCACCAAAATTCAAAAACTGGTTTCTTTTAAGAGTCGATTTCCGCATTAACTCGACTTCAAGCGGCACCGTCACACGGAAGAGTATTATACATTAGTACATAAATTTTGTTTATCTGTCGCGCGTAAAACAGAGTTCGACATTTTCATTTTCCGTTATAAAAAAAAATAGAGACGAAGAAAATAGAAGGGGAGAAGTGGAAAATATTCCGTTTGCAATGAAACTCGCTCTTTACGAGCCGAGTGTGTATTGTTCCCCGGCATGTTCAAACTTTTTACGGCCAGCCGAGTTTAGTTATAACTCTCGATATAAAACGGTCATTTAGTTTTTGCGATAAATTTCACGGGTAAACTCTTCACGGTGAATCTCTCGATCCATTTTATCGAATTCACAAGTGTCCCTTCCCTCCCCGTAGAACCTGGTTTTTCCTCTCTCCCTTCGCCGTGTGCATCTTTTGTTCTTCCTCATGTTTCGTACCTTCACCCTTGCCCCGTTTGCACTAAACTCCGGATATAATATTTTAGGATAAAGCCTGCTCGTGGAAGAAATAAAATTGTGGAACGCCGCCGTGCCGCGCCGGTCTACCGGATTTATACCGTTCGAGTGTGGGTCAAGAACAAGATTTACGATTGGCACCTTCCCATGGCGCCGATCTCGAGGATGGCATTCAGAACGGTCCATGAATTATTGGAGAATGTTCACGGAAGTTTCTGTAAATTTCTTCGCACGGATATCCGTGCTACGTGTGTCGCATCTCGCTGGTTAAACGGCTCGGTAAGTCACGAGACTCTCAACTATTCGAAACTCTGCTACATATCGATTGGAATCGATTACAAACAATGTGTGTTCAAGGGTGTACAGGCCGGGGGAAGAAGTTATCCTCTCTGGACGTGATTGTGAATACCCTCATAGCAGGGAAAGGTAGAGTAGGGACACTTCAGACCTTAAAAAGCCCAGCGAAGCAGCTTACTCAAACCTTACGTGAATAAGCAAAACGAAATGTTGTAACATAGATTGTATACGTAAGTTTGTCGCGGAATGGAACTGCAAGATGTGCCATTTCCGTTGCTTCCTTCGCAGCTTCGATTCCACAGAATAAATAGTTCGAACGGTGCTGGTTCACCCGACCCGGCGAAAGGCGCGCGTATCAGAGTCGGCGTTCATTTTATGCATTACACAGTGCCGAATAATCGGAGCGGAAATTCAGCAGACATTGTTTCCCAGGCGCAGTTTGCTCGGCGCCGCAGACTCCGTCATTCGAGCCGCTCGCTCTCTCCACCTCGTCATCGTCATTATCATTGTTATCATCATCATCCCGGAGTCTGCGAATGTGTCGCCAGCCGCCATCCCCCAGTCTCTCCTAGACGCATTGCAAATGACGATTTGACTGGAAGAGGGACAGAGCGAGCGAGATATATGTGTTTCTCCTTTCCTCGACAACTATTCGCTCCGTTCTCTTTTTCGCAACTTTCACAGCGAACTTTCCCTCCCTCACGCTTCTCCTCGGTCTCACCTGGCCGTTCTTGTTTCCCACCACTTTCGATCGTCTTCCTCTCGCCTGTTATTCTCTTCGTCGGTCGCTCTTCTGGCCCGTTCTCGCCGTTTCGTTCATCCCCGTACCCCCGCGAACGCGACTTCGCCCTTTTCAATCTATTGAGCCGCTCTCTGTTCCTTGGCGATTGTTCTCTCTCCGATGTATGCGCTTTTGTGCGCCTTCTCTGTCGCTGTGTCTATCCTTCCGTACCTCTATCCCTCTCCGGGAACATAGGAAACAATGTCATCTATCTTCCACCGTGATCCACGTCCGGTACATCGCGGCGGAATTACCGTTACTAATGCACCATCGTAACATTCAGCTTCAAACATCCGCGCCATTCACATGTTAGTAAGTATATGTATAGGCGCTCGGCCGACTGGTCTAGATGCACCTACTTATCCACGCGTCCTCCTTTGGCCGCTTTTCCAGGACCTCGAAGTGCGTCACTCGATTCTAATAGAATCTTCTCACTCGCAGGCAAGGCATCCAGAGTTACTACTTGCTTATTGGTTGTAATATCATTATAGTGAATTCTCTATAAACGCAACAAGGCCGTACACGATAAAGGCAACAAAAATATCCCCTTCACTGTGTAGTCTGATCTCGGCTCGGGTATAGTGTAAACCACTACTAGCTTCTGTTGCCATGCTAAACCTGGGCATGCTTTGTCTCTGTCCATACTGACAAAATGGTGACAGAAAAGACCGTGAGCACTCTCATTTCCTCAGTGGTAATAAATATCTAACACTTCCGCTAAGGTTTTAAATAAATATGCCATCATAAAAGTTGATTTTTCGATTTTTGTTCAGAACATGTCCAGGTTTAGGATATAGCCTTCTGTTCAAAATGGTGACAGCTCATTTCCTCTGTGGTAATCGATATCCAGGAACACTTCCACGAAGGTTTTAAAAATGTCAACACGAAAGTTGATTTCTCGATTTTTGTCCATTGTCAAAACGCACTGTCGCTTCACCCGCAGAAGCAGAGAAATTCAGGCTGGCCTCTAGTCCAGCGGAGGTGGACTTCGCTTATTATTTCAGCAAATAATATGTATCAGTAATGACAGTCGCGCGGTCTACCCGAAGTTTAAATACCTAGGACAGTAGTAGAGTCGCCGGGCACCCGCTGTATTAGATTAAGTTAATAATTCATGTTATGCTAATGAGCGCGTTCACGAATTTATTGCCGGCCGTAACGTTCCGGCGTTATACGCACGGTGTGAAAACAGACGGCGTTTGTACGTTCGCAATTTTATCTATCCATTCTTTATGGGCACTTTCGCTTGTCTTAAAAGCTCGCCCGGGGGAGAAGTTCGTAAAAGCTATGCGCGTAAACTTCACCCCCGAGATAATGGCCGCGATATGACTACATTATAAAGTGTTGGTTAAAAATTTTGGTACCGCGGATAAGTATTTCTGCCTGCGCGTTAAGATCTCCTCGATCGCGCTTCTTTCATTAAGGGTTCCATCGCGACAGTATATTCTTGCCAGCATTCTCTTTACAAGTGTCGTCATCTTTTGTTCTTCCCACGACACTGATCGTTCTCTTTCATAATCAACCACGATGCCTATGTATATGTCTATGAAACTGCTTGACAGTACATTTCGTCGATGCATTTGACTTTCCCGTGATTGTTGAATAAGGGTGAATCAAGTTCTATTTCAAAACTGTCCGGATGTGTCTGCAGTTAACTCGATGTAACATCGTATTTGATTTTTGGAGTCGAATCAAAATTACGAGAAAATTACACGTGGAGCTGGTAAATTCGCGGACTGTATCAGCGGCTCTCGGTGTATTTTTCTTCCCGAAGGAACTTCGCTAATTTCCCGGAGACCATCGAAGCATAGGCGATGGAACAGTCGGATGGGTCGAGAGTAACCCCGAATTCCGTGATTACCATCCGAATGGGCGGAATTAAATCATCGTTCGGCGGGTTGAACGAATCGGTAGAAAGTTTCGGGCGTGCGAGAGATACTTCCGGCGAAACTCTGATCACCGGCGGCCGTGGATCTTGGACGAGTGGTGGGGGGATAAGATAGGAGAAAACGCGCGTGGAAAAGGATGGATTTTCCGTGGAAAGTTTTGAGCGTCGGGATCTCTTACCGGCGCTAAGGGGTGAAATATTGAATCTCTTCGGGGCAGAAAGAAATGTAACTCGCATTTTCTTTTTCCGATTCTCTCGGCCCGCGGCATAGCACAGCGGCGGGGGCGGTGGTGGAGGCGGCGGCTTCCGGTTGGTCCCTTGCACACTGTTCTCTTTCCCTTCACAACCATCACCACATGTTCGCGCATGTTTGAAGAAGTATGGCCCCATATGGATCGCGCGATGGTCCTCGTCATACGTGCCCGACATACTCCTTTCGAAGTTTATGACAGCCCGTCCGTGTATCCGCGGATGGTTTATCGATCGCTGCACGATCGCTGCTTGGATCGGGGCGAACGGAAACTCGATGTAACCGGGCCAGGAATTTCCACCGAGGAATTCGCCTCGAGTTTCTTCGCGATCACTTACCTCGCCTCGCTGCTTTTCTTGCCAGATTTATCTTCTCACTTCCGCTCCATCTTTTTGCGGTCTTTGTGGACTGCCGGTGCAATTGCTTTGGAAAATACCGCGTCAAACATAATTACAACTTTGTACGGAGGTATATTGCTGCGTCGGGATCCCGAGCGTTATATTTAACGATATTGTTCCTTTTCAATAAACGGCTATCTCCTCGAATCTTGAGAAACAGCGGCTGTGCGATGAGTAGTTTCGTTCTTACACGACAGACACTGTGGCTCACGAAGCTACTCGAACGCTTCCAACACTTTAAACAATAAAAATGTTGCCTTTGATTCTTCAAGCTAATGTCATAATCACATAATGATTTTTATCTTATAGAATATGATATCTTATAAAATTATATTATAATGATATTATATTATAATAATATTATAATATTATAGAATTATATTATAATGATATTATAATGGAATGACATTTCTCGACGAAGATTAACAGGTGCTATTATTTTCGAACAACTGAAATGCTCAAGTCATACTGACTTTTGTCCCATATTTCACAAAACTCGCCCATTGTGGCGGTGCGGCGCGGAAGCTTGAATAGTCCAGGGAACTACGGAGCTTAAAGTTTTCCGATCGACGGAAAGTTAAAACCTGCGGCGGATTCCGTTTAGATTTTATTTCGCCCTCAGTTTATTTTGAATAACGATCCGCAATTAATTCCCCATTCTCTGGGAGCGAGGAACGAAAACTTGCGGGTCGAACGGGAGTGACTGCAAATGAATAGCAGCCAGCACACGAGAGAGCACGCCGAAATTCCCATAATTCCCGGGCTCGGAGGCAAATAAGCTGGTGCAGCTGCAGCTGCACTACCCTGGAAGAGTAAAAACGTTAACCGGCTCCCGCGAGCTTGGAATATAAGCGCGCAACCCTGTGATCGGTCTCTTATTTGAGACGCGCGCGCGCCCGCTCGCGATCGATCCGCGATATGTTCGTGTTTCGATATCTGATTTAGACGGGACTACATGTATCGATGTATCAACTCCGAATGCTAACACAACTGCGACGGGACGATTCAGATAGCGGGGAAGAAGTTTCTGTGACAGAGACCGAATACTAATCTTCTTGCGACCTGATCTTGGCGATTTATTGGCGTCACGGCCAGTTGCTGTCGGTTTTTGCTATTGATCTTCGCGGTCTTGCATCCGCAGATCAGGATGTATATCGCACCCCCGCAAGAATGGTGACACAACTAAAAAATACAGTGAGCTAGAACAGACATCTTCACGAAAATGTTCCTCCACTTCTAAGAATTATCTGCGAGCATTTCTCGCAATGGCAAGCTACACGAATACTCATTTGGTATTTTATTGCGTACGCTTTGCACGAACTTTGAATCATAAACGCTTTAAAATTTGAGGAGTGGTTTTCCATGAAAATGCAAGACGACAATAATGAATGAAAAACTTGCGATTCTACTAGCTTCAAACTAGCTTCATTTTTTAGTTACTCACGATTAAAAATCCGCCTAAAATGCGGCAACCAGACCAACACGCCGCGTGCAGCTCTGTTGGGCGGGTTGTCGCATTTTAGACGTTTTTAAAAAATTGTCAAGAATTGAAGAACGAAGCTGAAATCGCAATGTTTTTATGTTTCATTTTCTCTGACCGAGGATTCTGGTGACCGAAAAATTGACAGTTCGAAATGAATAGTAGTAAGTAAATGTTTCGGTGGCTAAAATCTTCTCGCTTTTGATTCTTGGCGTTCCCCCGGCTATTGACTTTCGAGGAGAGCGGTCGCTCATTCCTAACCGATCACGATGTGGATTAACAAGACGAACGTGATGAATGGAGAGCTTTATTCGTTACGGGCAGCGAAACTTTTTTTTCCAATCGATTTGTCGAGCGGCGCAGCCATCGTCACCGCGGGACCAGATTTATTGCAGCTTTCCGTCGTTACTTTTTTCTTCTCTCTTTCTCTCTATCCCTCTCCTCTTGTCGTTTTAGCGGAAAGCCTCTTTTTTAGCGAAATGGTCTTCAAATCGTCCGGACGGACATGATACTTTACCCTAGGCATGAAATTAGTGTGCGAAGCACGACATCGCCATTATTAAAAAAGATTTGAAACTACATCTATTGTACTCGAATAACACAATTGTTTGTTCGGGTTTAATACGTTTCTGAAAATGTACTGATTGTACGGCATTGTATTGATTTTTTTCTTTTGAATGTGATAAAATATTTTTGATAGTTTCCGATGGTTTCTACGAGTCGCGAAGGGCTAGACGAAATTGCATTTTACTTCCGCAGCGCGTTTTCGAACGCGTTTGTGACCAGCATTCGATGAAGACTGACGCGCAGGTCCACGTCGCTTACAAATTCCCCTGTCGACAGGCTGAGAAAAATATCACGCGGCGCAACCTCTGAAAAATATCGTTACAAATGGACACGCGGTAACAGATTGTCCTCCCGCACAACAATCATGACCGTCACTCGACGCGACGCAATAATAACTCAACGGAAAAAATGGTTTAGCGCGCTGGAATGGCAATAGTTTTCATGTAACGCATCTGTTTCCTTCAAAGTTAGGTATATTTTAATGCGGGTCGATCGTGATCAAATCGATCAAAATGAACGCCGGCCGAAGAAGTTGAATTAAACGAGCGACTAAAGGCAGGTCAAAGATTTTCACTTGCGAGGGCACTTTCACTGGCCGGGAAATTTTCCCGTTGCAACCCGTTGCGTCTTTTTCCTCCATTTTTACCGCATTTTTCTCTTCTGTTGGGCCGTCTCGGTGGTGGCTCGCCAAGAGAAAAAGAAACGAAAGCTCGGCTCTTGCCGCGAACGTTTCTTATCGTTGCTGTTATCAACACACGCATTTGTAAAAGGAATCCTAATTCTCCTCTCTTCGCCACGTAGCCGAGGTTCATTTTTATCGACGGAAGATATAGCGAAGATTTTCGTTATACTGGAAACGATTATTTCATTCAGGGAATTTCGTTGCGATAAATGGATGTGAGAAATGCTTGGCTGTTAGTATAATAACACGGTTTCCATCCAATTTTTTCGCCCCCATAGCATTTCCTTCGTTACCGGTTGAGAAGCAGACGAAAGTCATTTCTCTCTTCTAATGACCTTTTTGCAAACAACAATTTTGTCTCACTCGATTTCATCTCTAAATGCTTATTATGACATGAAAATAAATTTCTCTCGTTTAAATGAATCCGACTAGTTAGAAAATCTGAAATAATCGTATTAGTTTTTCGGTTCTTTAGTTCTTTTGATATTATTTTTCAGTGAGCTCCTCAAGCATCGGCAATCAGTCAACTGTGGACTGTTTAATGGCGGAATATTTTCATGTTTCATCCCCTGAATTAAAGAAGGGTGAAAGAGAAGGATCAGTCGTTCTCGCTAGATCCTTCAGCGCTAGATTAAGATGTCGAGCAATAAATTATCGTCACTACATAGATGGCGACTAGATCCCATAACTGATCGTCGAATACTTAATTCACAGTAAACATGTATTAATGTATGTTACAAAAAGGAATTTCTTTCTTCTAAAAAAAAAAGTTTGGAGGTTCTAAATAATAAAGGTGGCTGTCCATGTTGTCAGTATAATATATCTAGTTCCCATTGGTACCAAAGAGAAGCACGAATCAAAGAAGTAGCATCAGAGTCTCAGATCGAAATCCGCTTTGGTCTTCGACACGAGGTTCCACGTCACCGAAGACGCGTGCCAAGTCTCTCTATAGTCATTGACAACTCCGGGGAGTAAACGGGAAGTATTTGAAACGACGCGATGGCAGCGTTACTCGACGGAGACTGGAATGAATATCGCTATCTTATCGGTGAGTGGAGAGGCATGTATTATTCGCAAACGCTGGGAGAGCGACCGCGATGGTCTCAGATGGCCAGCGACGATAAGTGACCCTCGTTGCGAGACCCGGCCACTTATTTTTCCCCGAGTGTGCGACGAAACGAACGAGGCCAAGTCGCGAGACGGTGTGCGCGAAACAGAGAGCCAAAGAGGAAACAGGAGTTTGTAGTAGCAGCAGTAGCAGTAGCAGTAGCAGCAGAACGAGAAACAGAAAGACGCAGCAAAAACCTGCGGCCAGGCAGAGAAAGGGAGCAGAAGAAGGGATGGAGAGCGGTAGAAAAGGGAAGAAAAAGGGAGTGCGCCGATGTTTCCGTGCGAATAGAAACGGGCACGCAATAGAAAAGGCCGGGACTCTCCAATTTGCTGAGAGCTCTCCATCTTCTCAGCTCTCCTCTCTTCTTCCCCCTTGTGTTTCTCCCATTTCACCCGCGTCTTCCGTTCCTTTCCCATTGCGCATTCACACTTCCTCTCCACCTATCTTATTACGCCTGTTTCTCCTCGTCCTACTCCCTTCTCCGACGATCGACCCCATCCTCTAGAAAACTAAATACTCGACCGTTAATGGCAACGCTCCTGCTCGCGAACAACGAAGTTTCAGAGCTCGGGGGTGTGACGGGGATACTGGGGTGGGGTTACCGGGTGCGATCCGCTAGCGGAGTTTCGATCTTGATGGATACGACGATGCTCACGATTGTTTGAATACCGGTCGGCACGGCGCGGCGCGGCTCTCGGTGAAAGATTTCTATGGTTCGATGAACCGAACGCAGTAGGTAGATTTTCAGGAAGAATCCCGAACGGAAATGTACAAGCTCCGCGCAAGAATACTCTCGCTGAGTATCTGACCCGAGTGCTCGATACTCATCCCACCGATTGTTCATTTATTCACTGCTCGCTTCAACAATGTATCATTTTCTTTAAGAAATATACTCACGTTGGCAGTGGAAAGGCGGCACACCTGATTTATTTAAGGATTTCGTATTTTGCACGTAATGATGTAATGCGTTTTCCACGACGATATTCCCTTCGCTTTTTAGTTATTGACTGCTAAAAATCCGCCTGAAATGCTGCAACCTGAACAACAAAGGTGTACGTTGCGCGTTGGTCGGGTTGCCGCATGCAGGGTGTTCGACTACAGGTGGGAGAAAATTGAAGGGGTTGTTCTCCACGACAATATGTATCAAAAACATAATGGACGTCATCTTTTTAATAGGACTATTAGTGGGAACAACAGTAGCAATATATAGAACTCGAGAAAATTGAGTCTCGTTATTCGAGATTCTTTGATCAGTGGTGTTTTTTAGAAAAGTATCTTTATCGCATTGAATCTGTGAACCAATCCTCAATCTCTCAGCCGGACGAGTTAATTTGTAAATCTTCGTTAAGTGCACGGACCGATGGCTCCATTCAGAAGCCGAGACTTTAGTCAGCCCCAAAGCAACGTCGAAGGCGATCGTCTCTTGCCTTTTCAGGCCAAGAGGATAGGGTTCGCCGTGATTTGCCGGTATCAATAGGCGGTAACTGCCAAGTTCACCCTTTGAGAATGCCCCAGGTTCTCTTCAGAGACTACCGACCTGGTCAACCGATTCGTTTTCAGAACTACTCAAGAGAGAAGCGGACGAGTTCAGCCAAAGTTCTGAAGAGAGTCGAATTTTCGACCAGTAATTGTCACTTTACACGCTCTCCACGGTGATGTTCTAATGTGTTTTGAAGTAGTTCGCGACCGTCTCGAGTCAGCCGAAATCAGGAATATCGTTAACGAGTCCCTGCTCGACGAACTTCACTTCAATCGTATTTTCCCGCTCGAACATTCCACCGTTTGTACACGGAATCTAAAAGAGCACTATCGCAAGGCACCGTAATTTTTTGATAATTTGCTCGTGAATTTGTTCGGCACATAATTAGAATTTTCGAAAAGGGAACCGCGTGTGTTCTACGCGAATTTACGCGTCCGTTGATTTCAACCAGAATTTTCTCGAAAACGCAATCTCGATTTTATCGCTGCGCCCGTCACAGGAGATTCCGGAAATTTTCAGCTTTGGGAAATTTTACAGGACCGAATATACGAGCTGCATGTGCTTGCCGGTACCGCTTCCCACGGGACGCGCGGGATATTTGTCGCAATTGGTTTGGATACCCGAAGAATCGTCCCCGAAGAATCCTCCCCGAAATTGTGTCACTACCTATGTCAGAAGTTGTGTACCAGAATACAGAATCGGTGACACTTTTTCAAAGTACTTCTATATAATAAGGACACATTGTGACCCTATGTAGTGTCCTAATTTGTGTGTCATATTTGAGATTTCATCTGTGATTGTTGCTCTTAAATATAATGTTTGTAGAAATGGTCCAATCATGTTGAATGCCATTCAGGATGCAGTATCCTTCTTGGAACGCACATGGCGGTGAAAATGGTCAGCTACGTAAGGTTCCGTTGGGAGAGATTCTCAAATGAAATGAGCCAGGTGGCATCGTCGCCTGACACTCCATTGTCTGCCGAGAGGCGTCTGTCGCTTTATTGTTATTGGAGTGTGAGGTCAAGCAGTCGCACTTGGTCGCTAAATTTGTACCATCACAAAATTCTCAGGAGTTCTAATCTGAAGTTAGGATATGATCGTCAGCTTGGCCCTGCAATTTGTAGGGTTGGTATGCCCTCTGACCCAAACAGTCTGAATCAGACTTAGCTCCCGGGCAGGCTTTGGAAGGCAAGCTACAGGCGTCTCTGTAGAAAATGTAATTTTTAATGTAAAAATAATGCTTCTGGCGTAATTACCAAGACAGAATCAATCAGCGAAGAGAGAAGTTGGTTGACAGCAATCTTCGGGCCGTCGAAGAGCATCGAATCTGTGTCAACAAAGGTGTCCGAGCGTTCACTGAAGATGCCATCATGTCGGCCGGATCGAATTAAATTGAAAAATCGCAGGATCGAGGAAGATGGCTGTTAGGGGTCGCTTTGTCAAGTCAGATTACGCGGCAGGGTTGAGGAGATTATTTATCCGAGGTGATTCGGAGGACGGCCTCTCGGCTAGGAGGCGGCTCGATTAAGAGGAGCGAAGCGGAATTGCACTTTTCCGATGCAACTCGGTAGAGCTCGCCGGGGCTGACGTAGTCAACTGGCTTCCCACAAGATAGAGAGAGGGTCAGATTTTATCTTCCCTCGAAATTTCGCCGCCTTACATCTATCCACCACCACTCCCCTCCCTCCCATCGACAGTCTTTCATTCGAACGGTTTTCTCTCTTCTCCCGGGAGGAGCGGACGGGGGAGAGTCGGTTTTCCCGCTCGAAATTCGGCCGCCACTCTCAATCTCGAATTTGCATCTCGTTGGCTGGCGCGCCAGCGATTCTCGATCTGATCGCCGGGGGAATACCGGCCGGCTTCGTCCCTCTCCTTTGACGAACAGAGACGGTCGAAAGTTGACGGAGGTATTACGATTCACGTGGCGCAGCCCCGACCGATCGAATCCGATCGATGCCGCATAC
Source organism: Lasioglossum marginatum (assembly GCA_028455795.1). Classification (NCBI taxonomy): domain Eukaryota; kingdom Metazoa; phylum Arthropoda; class Insecta; order Hymenoptera; family Halictidae; genus Lasioglossum; species Lasioglossum marginatum. Next base: position 8,713,810 of record CM052253.1, on the reverse strand, counting down.
AGAGAAGAGGTTTTATTCCACCTCTCCCCTCCTACCCTCCTCGTGCCCCCTCTATTATACTGATACGAAACCCCTGGCTCCGTCGAGCCGACGGTTTTTGGTTGATTAATTCGGGATCCCCTGCTTATCGGCTGCCGCAGAGCGCGCTGGAACACACTCGTCGACTCTTTTAGTAAGTGTTTTAATTGGAATGTTATGTTTGAACCGATGGCACTCGCTGATTCTCGAGCGTATGGTACGCTACTAATTGGAAGTAGCGCGTGATCAAGAGGAAAGATGAAGTTTCCGTGGAGCACCGTTTTTCGAAAAATTCGTCTACAGATTTAAAAAACAAACGTTCTCGTGTATATCCTTTTGTGCATGTTGAAAGTAGATCAATGGTATATACATAATGGTGAACATATATTATATTCAAGTTGTATTCTTTTTCATTTAATGTCCTTTCAGTCGTAGGTACAGCCTTGGTTTTATTCTAAAACCGCATGCTTTGAAAATTTTTTTTTTTTGAGCGCCCTCCGCGAAGTTGGGTAATCTAGAGAACTGTTCCACTCTATCGTTGCTGATTGTTCTACTCTGGCTCTATTACTCTGCTCGTTCAGTTTCCATAGATACTGTATCACGTGATCTACGCAAGTAGAATGGGATGTTTGGGCGTGAGGAGGATAAAAGCGTGGCGCGGTGGTTCCAGTAGAGTTTGTACCTGCGAATTGCAGTTTGATGAACTCGGATTTACTTCTGACCTGTATAGGCCGTAAAATCGCGACCAACGGCGGAATAATAGCCGAACGAAAATGATGATCTCATAAAGTGAATCGCATCGGAACGAAGTTCCCGATGATTAGTCCTCTGTTATGTACACAAGCGTCGAGCGACCACTTTAACGAACGATTCGATCAAAATCGTCGCGCGATCCTTTTGATTAGAACGCATTCAATTCGGACGGGCCGAACCGAGCTGCGCGGATTCCGGTTCTGTCTACAATTTTCGTGCATTCAGAATTACAGAGGCCCGCTCGCGCGCGTGTCGCGTCTGTTTAAATTAACAAAGGCCGCGTCATAACGAAGTGACAGCGCCGCCACGCATGGAAACAATCGGTAAATTGCATGGCGGAAAATGTTTCATCGCCGCGCGGAAATATTGCGCTCTCCGCGGCGAAGGACTTCGCGACAAGTGGAAATAATATTCTACGCGCCATGACACGTAAACATGATGATTCTTGCTCACTTTAGAATTTGGACGGGGAACCAAAAATTGAGAAGCGAGGCAACGATCGAAGTGGCGGGCGATCAAAGTGTAGCATAGAAATGAATAATCATTTTGAGCATCTATTCTACTGATTCATAGAATTTATATAGATTTTCTGTGAATTTTATTATCCAGTGAAAGCGTCATTATAATTTCAATAATTGCAAAATGGAAAACGAGAAACCGGTCATTTGACGGGCGGTGGTAGGTTTAGTGTTAACTCGAAAATTAAGCATTTCTTCCGACCTAGAATAATTCCATTCTATATCATCTTTTTAATTTTATGGATATGAAATGAATGTAACACCTCGTACAATATTTAAATGTTTAGTAATTGATTAGATACCAACATATTTAATAATGGTACAGCAATTTTTAGTGGTGAGTCTGACGGGTTAACTTCGGCACGAGGTTCGGTCGATTTTCTAATTTCGAGTATGTCAGTGTTCGACGTCCCGAGTCGCTCCGAACGATTATGCATGAATAAGATGGGGAAGATTGCGGGCCGAGAAAAAATGGGCCAGAGAGACACGGGGCGAGGCGAGCCGATGGCCTCCCGACAATTTAGAGTTCGCCGGAAGTTTCGTTACATCCCTGGCCCGTTTCCAATGAAAGTCACGGGATCGTGGCCGGCGCAAAGTCGGCCACCATACGCACACACCGAGACACACGGCCAGGAGAGTGGGATCGATATCGAACTTTCCGCAACGTGACGGCAACGCGTAACGAGGCTCGACGTAACACGACGAGGGCAAAGTGGATTGTTCGTGATTCATGCATTGATGATTGGTGCAATTGTCATGTCAACGAGAGGCCTCACGGCCGCTTTGATTCACTCCCCGCGACCGTTCCACGTGAAACTACGGAATTCCATTACCAACGCTAGTTGTCATCCTTTCGTCACAGCCAGACGCGAGCCACTCTAGGCGAGCTGGCTGTCCACTTGCTTGACGGCATTGTAAAATTATCTCCGTGACACGGGGTCCGTCGATGTCGTCCAAACACCCATCAGCGATCATGTCTTCAATCGAGAAAAAATCTCATCAAACTTGTTATTTTATATCACTATATTTTATACCACTAAAGCTAATTGACTTAACAGGCGAACTATTTCAACATATTCTTCTAATTATTTGGATATTTTTATCGAATTATTTCTTCCACTAATTTATTAACAGAATAATCGTTCTAAATAGTAAAATGTAAGTTCTTCATCGTAATGTACTGTCAAACATATTCACAGAATTATCATTATCATTCGAAATGTTTCAACATGTTCTTCTAATTATTTGGATATTTTTATCGAATTATTTCTTCCACTAATTTATTAGCAGAATAATCGTTCTAAATAGTAGAATATAAGTTCTTAATCGTAGCATACTGTCAAACATATTCACAGAATTATAGTCCTGCATAACTAATTGACTTATCATTCGAAATGTTTCAACATGTTCTTCTAATTATTTTGATATTTTTATTTAATTATTTCTTTCACTAATTTATATTGGCAGAATGATCATGTCAAATAGAGTAGAACATTAATTATACTGTCAAACATATTCAAAGAATTATGAATTTCAAGAACTTTGAAAATATCTAAGCATGTTCTGATGTCAAAACATAAAGAAGTGGTGCTGGAATTGGTGCGATACGAAATAGATGGTTTTCAACGATGGATTTTAATATTTCTGACTTTAATAATCCTCGGTGTGACGCAACGTGGATTATTTTCAATTAGATTGGCAACTTGATCGTTATTAACCTCGATATGCCTGGAAGAACGTTTATCACAGGTGAGACTGAAATCTCCATCGCGAGACCTTTTAATCCATTTTCGCACCATTCTTTCATTTACAGCACCCCATTACTATGCACGTCATAAATCTTTTCTGCTGTTTGTAAAGCTTTTTTTATCTTCGCGAAAATGAAGAAACATAATTGCGCGAAACTACACAGTCGCATTCATCTCCAGATAAAAATAAGCAGTAAGTAATTTTTCAAATAAGTGGTTCTAGATTGTGTGCGCGTTTTATAAATTACGAAAACTGTTTATTTAAAAATGTAAATTTAAAGTTAAATTTAAAGTCTGTAAATTTAAAGATTAACAGATTTCTTTATTTTTTGCGCTGAATTTATTTAAATATTAGAGATAAGAGAAAAAATAAAGTTATATGAAATCTCTTGTTTTTCCAAGAGTTTTTTATTAGTACACAGCAGATTTTATACAATTATGACAAAAATGGGAAGATGTAATTTGAAATAGCAACAACATTAGTAGAATTTCAGAATACTGTTATATTATTTCGAACTCGTAAAACACATTGAGAAAGAAAGTAAATTTATATATCACTTCAGTTTGTTGTACCATTCGTTTAAGTAGGTTCGATTTCTTTAGGTTTTTTACTGTCGCCTCGTAATTGACAATAAACATGTAAAATTATATTAATTCTGGCGTGTTTGAACGTCGTTGGTTTCATTGAGGGAAAGCATGTTTCTATTTTTGACGACCTCTTAAAATCAGGCGTTCCATATTAAGTGCAGTTACCCTTTGGCTGTTTCTGAAAGTCTGTGAAGTTTAATTAACCCTTGGGCAACGCCGCGCCGTCTGAGCACCTTACTGACTCTAACGAATGTTTCAAAAGTTATTACACGAGGCCAGACTATTAAGTGCGCTATACATTCATCCATTATTGCTTGCTTTCTAGAATCTGAAAACAGTGAAACTCTAATTAATCAACATATTACGGTAACATTTGTGACGCTGCACAAAGTCGCTGCTACAAACTGAAACATGGCGTTGTACCTAAGGTTGAAATTAGTATAAGTTGAAATTAGAATTTGCCAGTCCGCGAGCGTTCTACGTGAATTCTGCCGGACTACGTAAATTTTATTAGAAATCGATGTCCGCAGCTGTTCAGGTTGATTCGAACGGACGAAGTCGATATCGATCAACGGGCGGCGGCAGTATAATCTGGGGAGCGGGCAAGCTGCGAGCTCGCATAAAACAATATAATCTAGCTAATAGGATAACAAGCGGTGCGTTTGCCGGTCAACCGGGACAAGTATGAGCGGACGTGCTCCATTTAACGTGCAAACGATGCGCCGCGCCACGGTTCCTATACGCCATCGTTGCGGCGTGTTGCTCCCCGTTGTATCCCCGTTGCAACGCGTCGCGTTGATTCGAGTGAGGTTCCCGGTGATTGCGCAATCTAAGGAATTGAGTCGCGCCGGAAATACGCCGCCGGAGGACTCGTCGAATCTCCTTCCGATAGAAACGATTCAAGCGATTTCGCGAACGAGCAGAAAAAAGAGAGAATCGGAAGTGGACGGAGGAAAGGCGGGGAAGCTATCAGAACTTTTCCAGCTGACGATCGGGCTATGCTCGACGAAATCGGCAGTACTAAACTTCCGTATAGTTGGTTGATAATCACGACGTTATTGATATTCCTGTCTGTTGGAAATCGCGACTCCTATTGCAGGAGTCAGTTAACATTAAACCTACCGACCCTTAAAAGTAACTGGTACATGTTCTCCTTTATAAAAATGACAAGATTGATTTTATTTAGACTTTGTGCGGCTCCTTTTTTTATTATTTATGATTTTATGAAACGACTTTTTTTTTACTAATTACTAGACATCGATATATTTAGACTCGGGTCGGATCGGATCGGGTCTAATTAATTTAGATGATTAGTTTTATATAATTAGATTTTGGTAAAAGTAGTACCAGAGAAAAAACTTGGAGCTCGCGAAATTCTGTTTTTCGAATAGATGTGTGAGCAGACGATTGGAAATGATGCGTTAGTCTTTTTTGACTAGCTCTCAATTTCCGGAATAAAATAATTGATTGAAAGCGGCGAGCGCCGCGTTTTCAATTCGATTGGTTAGCTAAAATTGCATGCGTTCGCGTTATCGATCGTTTCGTCACGTCGAACGGGATCACGAGGCTCTCTCGGACCAGGTTTAAAACGATTTATCGCCGTAGAGAAAGTTAACCCATCTTTGCGAGTCGATCAGCCGGGCCGCGATAATCGAGTGTCGACTGGATTCAATGGATCGTAGACGGGGGTCAATCACTCTTATCGAATTGCCAGGATCACGATAATTTACACAGGAGCTCTCTCTCTCTCTCGCCCCTCCTCCACCTGTGTTTAATCCCAGTGACGGCTGAACAGTCTGACACATATCGGCCAGTGTGCACGTGGGATGTCCTCGACGGTTGGTTCCTTGTGTCACTTACAAATTACGAGCCGCTTTTACATGACCGCCGCCAGAAACTTCCTACCGGATTAACGGAAACGTGTAAACCGTCCGTAGAACGACCACGTCCGACAGATTAACGGATTAAGCCGAATTCCGTTACAGTGACGCGCAATTCCACCCGCTTGTATCTCTCTATCGGGACGTATGGACGTTTCACTGTCGATTCTGTTTCTTCCATGTCCTATTGTGACTCACTGATTCTATGTTTCGCCGTGCCCCGTTACAATTCCACGAACAATCGCAGTTAACAGTGCAGTTACGCTTGGTGGATTAGACACGGCGGACTTGTAAACATGCCTCTCGCGATTGCGAATCAACTCGCCGACAATAGCTGCTACAAGACACCACATAAAACCGTGCAAATCTCTGTTACGAAAATTATCTTCCCGAGACGCAATAAAGAGTTGGGAATGTGCAGTATGCGATTTGTGATCTAATGCACGGCGAATATGGGCCACTAACAAGAAATTCACGGGAGGGCTAGCGGGGTGACCGGTGCAGTTTTACCAAAAATAGAACTAGAAACAGTCAATATATTACTAATAAACAAACAAAAATGTAAAAAATACCATTCCATTTAGCCCTGTGGTTAGGGTCGTCCTGGACACGCGAGAGACGTCGGTCGTCTGACGGTCGTGAAACGCGGGTCATCCTGGACACCACGTGTGAGACATAGGGTGTAACAATGAGTTTTATTGTATTAAGTGTTGTTTATTTAACATAACATATATAGAGAGATTTTTCTGTCAAATTTTTTTTTCTGTCAAATTGGGAATTTCATAAAGATCCGGAGTCTCATTATTACATTACCAGACTGCGGATCTTTATGCATTTATGGCTCATAAAAATTTTCAAAAAATGCTGGAGTATGAAATTCGACAGAATTTAGTACGATTGTTTATTGATTTTTGATCTACAATTGCTATTACCAATGAAGAAAAATTTTATTCTGCAAACGATCCACAATCTGACGCGAAACAGAAACATTTCGGTGGTTATAAAACAAGCTGTTTTGATTGGCGATGAATAATTTCCTCTAATGAATATGAAATAACGAAGGTATCGGCGCCGCGAAGAATTTGTTGTTGCATCATACGCAGATCGTTGTCCGTATTCAAAACACGTGCCGCCGCGGGTTTACAAACGATTCACGTATTAACTTATTCACGGGTGTGTTCCACAGGTCGCGGTTATGCGAACGCCGTTGAAATTTTCGTAAACTCGGATGGCGATTATTGCGTTACCGGGTATATATACATACATCCCTTTTACCCTTTCCCGTATTCCGCCCTGGCTCCACGGCGACTCCGGCTCCCCGAATAAATTGCATTATTTCACGGGCGCAACCGGTTACGATTTATCGCTGGATTTATTGTTTAATTCTGTACCGCTCGCGCGACGAATCGCTAAACACCGGGATTATTCGGAATCATGGGGAACGGCTTGTTCGCTATTACTTTGACTCTTTCGACTATTATTTTCGTCGCTGCGCCAGCAGTTTTAATTACACCATCGCACAAATTTTAACTTTTCTGGTAGACCTTCTCCATACATTTTCATGTGCTGAACAAAGTCTGAATCTTCATCGAGACCAAACACCTTTTTACACTCTGTACATACGCAGAGGAGTACACGATGATTCTTTTGCCTTTTCACCAAATTGAAAATAATAAACGAACCACGATTGTTTTTTCTCAATTTACATAACGACTCAGGTTTTTGCGACAATGAATGTTTTACCATCGAAATGTTTCCTCCGATCAATGATCGGAATTATTTGACGAAAGAATTCGCGTTCGATGTTTTTTGAAATTCATCAAGAATCTGGGACAACGGCAGAAAAAGAGGAACGTGGTCTCGATCTTTTATTATTTCGCTTGTTACCGCAAACAGGAACCGCTGCTATACCGATCCATCCCTCGGCAATTAATCATTGTCAACCGCGATTCGTTTCCTGTCCCCGCCCAGCTCACTAAATTCGGACCAGACACTGTCAATGAAAACCGAATTGACGACCACGGTATAACTTTGACTCCCGACGCTCTGCCGGCGATTAATGGATTGCTCACTTCATTTTCAGATTTGTCGAATAAACCGCCCCCTCGAATCTTTTCGAAACGACCCTCGAAACTAAAACACCGAAATAACTACGCATTGTACAAATTCCATTGCTATAAGATAAACATCATGTACTTCATGAAAGTACTATGAGACACAACGTATACGTATAAAACCTTCATTCTTTTTCTTGTTTGCTATGTGTTCTCAACACCATATTTTAATTAACATTTCGACAAAATTGAAATTCAGACGAGCATTCGTCTGCCTATCCCCGTTGAAATATTCGCAGAACGTTCAGAATGCTCGAAGAATGCTCACTTCATTTTATAAATATAAACAAATGCTACGTTCGCCGGAAAGTTCAGCTCAATACATATTTCTGGCATACGGCGAATACGGAACATTCATTAAATATGGAATAATGAATATCTGCTCGCGTTCGACATTTAAACGAGGATTTGTTGGAGCAAACTATAAGAATTACGAAGCTAGATTAGGATAACTCATAACACGACAAAACTACGTATAAGACACTCTATATAGGGTAGACAATATATTGAGTAGGCAAACTGAACGATATGAGGAGAGAAGTTTAATTGAAAGAGTTATAAATGTTGACTCTCGCCTTCGCTGAGCCAACACGTCATAAAAACTCTATTTTGTTCTCGTTCACGGAAAAAATGAGATACAGAAAAATCAAATTGTACACATTCGACCATTTTTAGTACGATCAATAGATATATGTATCGAGTTATTTCAGATAGTGGTTCTAATCCTGTATGCATTTCTGGATAATTTTTTTACGAAACTTTTTTTTATTACAAAAGATCGACAAAAAAGGACTCGGATCGACGAGTGGTTAAAAAAAATATAGTTGCGAATACAGTCGATCCAGAATTCATGTGGAAACCGGTCGCGCGAGTACGTCAAAATTTTCTGCCAACTTTTCCACGCTCGTTGCCGTAAATTCCATTTTGCGATGCGGCCGCGATCGTCTGCGAAATTTTATTCGGTCCGCTGCGGAATTGAGATAACTTGAGTCAATGTTTCATTTTCTGGAATTCAACTCTACCATTTTATGTACGGTGGCACAATTGAACTTCGTGGATTAACATCAATTACAGATTAAAAAGTCTCGCAAAGTCAAACTGATTCAGTTATTCGAATAAAAACTGAAGTGTTAAATATATCTCTATTGCTCATCCGCTAGTCACTTTCCAGATAAAGTCGGAACGGTTTTAAAAACGTGCGCGTCGCTTCGATCGGCTGGTAAAATTCGTTTAGATGGCGAACGAATTTAGGTAAACGAAAACGCGCGAGGTGTCTGCCCGATAATAAAACTGTATCCCCGGTGGCTAGGAAGCTGCCCAGCCGGGCTATTGTTCTTTATTTTCGGTACGAATACCACCAATAACGGTCAATATCCATTTGTCTAGATCGTTGCGCGTACAAACCACCGCGGCGCGAGGCGGTGCAGCGCGGCAACACTAAAAATTCACGCGTGCGATCGTTTTAAAACGTTTTTTCGTAGGCGCGCAATTAAAGCACGAACCCGTGCGCGCATAGTGGTCGAAATGATCGATATAAATGGACTATAAACTCCGTCGGTGTGAAAGTAATCCATTCAATGAAACATTTATTTTTATCATACATGTTTTGATTATAGATCTCTCACTAAAGTTTCATTAAAATCGACTTGTATCACTTGAATATATTCCCTTGTGTTTCCGAACTGGTGATACAAGGGGAAAGGCGGTGGAATCTACATGGAGAAATAAGTCCTAAAAAAGGAGAAACAATTTTTTGTTTGACGCCTCTGACATCTCAATGACGCGTCTGACCATGGCCGAACTACTTACAGCATATACTGTGGCACACGAACCCGACGCGACTTCAATCTCAATTTTCTCGAAAACGGGGCGTCAAACAAAAAACTGTTATTCCTTTTCTCGACTTATTTTTGCATGTATCTACAACTTTAGTCGGACACATTTTTTCGTATCTCTCGAAATTTTTCGAAACACACTTTTCTCAACAGTTACCGGATGAGCCAGTGGAAGGGTCAGTTTTCGAGTAAATGCATTTAACCTCTCTCCACTTAAAACAGTAAGAAAATTTTTTTAGAAAGGCTAGGGATACAAGCAGCGACAGCAGATTTTCTGTAATTTTGACAAACTTTACATCGGTGTGTAAATCTTGCGAAACATGTGACTGGAGACAGAAGCAACGTGGTCGAAGATGGGGCGTTCCACCCTTATTGGATCTTCTTGTAATCTTGCCTGTAGATCTCTGGAAGGTTTCTGGTTTGGCGCAGTCCCCGTGGCTTCCTCGTGGAAGCTGTTAGTCGAATTATCCTCCCCACCTCGGCGACGAACTTTTACTATGAAATCTTTCACCGCCTCGCAGAAAGATCGGTCGGAGCTCTGCCTTGGTCGGTGAATTTTCAGCTGATAATTGTGTTTACCTGATTTTTTAGGAACTGTCCTGGTGAATTACTGACGGTGGCCTATGGAAATTTAACGAACTCCGTCGTCTCAATCACTTAACGTAATTGGGAAAATCGCCGCGGAACGGGGTAATTGAAAAGGTTGTTGGATCCAAGGATTTATTAATGGCTCTCGGTTAGCCGGGGAGGAGAATGGGACGATCGTTTCTCATGATTTCCTTGCGGTCCGTAAGTGATGGTAACTGATTAAGTGGAACATAAAACGTGTGAAGTCTTTGATGAGAAACACTCGAAAGTGTAGCACCCGAATTTATTGATCAATCGAATGGAGAATATCTTTTGTACCATGATTTCGGAGGGAATAACCCCATTTCAAGAGTTTCTTCAGAGATAACACGGACACAGTGGGTGCGTTCACGCATGATTGACCGAGCCCAAGGATAAAGCAAATTTAAACTAACTTCTACGTAAAGAGCACCCGGTATCGAAGACCGTTTGCTCTAAGTACACGTATAGTGTGGCACAAGTTCCAGTCGCTGATCATCGAGACGATGCGATTCAGCAGTAGTTATTGCAGCTCCCTTGGGCATCGAATAACTTCCGACCAGGGCTGAAACGAAGGTCCACATCGACGGGGTTAGAGCTTGGTTTAACCTGTCTAGCCCCGACGACCCAGAACCCTTCCGGACAAATACGTGGACATCTCGTAAACTTTTCGAACTTCCCGTTAAACTCCGTCGATGGTCAACTTCGACGTGTAGTCTACGGACCAGCTCGAACTACGATCCGTGCGTGTTAAACGGGGAAGAGCGACCTCGCCGTCATTGGATAACAGAAGGAAATTCAAGTAGCCATTGTTGTACAAAGGGGACCCAAACTTGACTAAGTTTTACCAATCTAACCGGAATAGATCTAACAGCGCGAATTTGTTATGAAATCATTCGAAATGTGGCTCGAGTTCACTCGATACAAGCTGGATTCACTGATACTCAGTTCGACTACTTTGTGGCAGAAAATTTAAAGGGTGGTTCTCCGTGACAATATAAAACGACAATAAAGAATTAAAAAGTTGCGATTGTAGCTTCGGTTTTTAGTTATTGACAATTAAAAATTCGAAATCCGCCTAAAACGCGGCAACCCGGCTATCAAAGGTGTAGAGGAGACGCGCCTCCATGACGTACGCAACGTACACCTCTGCTGGCTGGGTTGCCGCATTTTAGGCGGATTTTTGATTTTGAATTGTGGATAACCCTTTAAATTTTCTCCCACCTTAACGTATTATTGAAACAATTTGAGTTTTCCGGTCATTCGATTTACTATGGTCTTTTTTATCATAACACATATAACGACAAAGTAATGAATTTTCTTACCGGAACGAAAGATCGCGTAAATGTGAGCGAACCGTGCTAGAAACCGTGTGAATGTGAATTATGGAAAAAGTATCGTGTAAAAAGGGATACAGGTGTTTCTTTTTTTACACGAACTACGTCCTTTGAAAGCTTCATTAAGATCGGTGTAGATGCGGTCGTCGTTACCTCGGTTCGTAATTACAATTCAAAGTTACATTTTTTAATTCCGTAGAAAATGTAGTTCCGGTAGAATAATAGCACGTTCGGTTTTCAGATATCATTTTTATCCGGCGAGGTTAATGACCGGATCACGGCTACGGGTCATCAACGAAGCGTTTCATTAGGATAGATTATAACGACGCTGATGGGTACAATCGATGACATCGCCATTAATAGTGTAACCGGTTAATCAATTATACGGTTGACCAGGTAACACTAAACGGTCACAGCCGATGGATACTTCGTTGACACTGTTTCGTGTTTAAAATCATTATGAAACGTATTCCATCATCATCAGAGAGAAATATCTCTATGCAAGCCCGTTCAAGCAAGAAATTATTATTCTGTTAAACGTACTTGATTGTTTTCTGGATTTAAACACTTCCACTTTTCTTCAATATTAATTTTTGGGTCACAGAGTTTAGAGTATGCACCCTTTTCTTCGATATTAATTTTTGGGTCATCTTTTAGAGTTTAGGGTATGCACCCTTTTCTTCAATATTAATTTTTGTGTCAACTTTTAGAGTTAAGAGTGTGCAGTCTTTTCTTCGATACTAATTGTTGGGTCATCCTTTAGAATTTAGGGTGTGCACCAGCCTGACACAGTCCTCTTTGGTCCTCTTGGTGGTTCAGGAATAATGTCCTTATTTTCAAGGCAATGTAACGTAAAGTTCCTTGCCATTTCCAATTTTCATGCGTCAACATTTATCTGGACGACCCAATGCGGCGAACCGCTGCAACCCGGAGACAATTCTGTCTGTAGCGAAGACCTTGCGCGTGCTAAGACTCTGTGCCGAGACCATTCGAATGCTGAATGACACCTCGCGCCATCCTCCTTCGATTCCACTGAAAATATGTTGATGCGAACACGTAGGTATATTCTGTGTCGTAGCAATTTCAAAGGATCACCTGCAGCCATCGAGCGTCGTTCCAATTTCCATCACCCGAAGATCTCTCTCGGGCCTGGGCCAGCTCTATATATCCTCAATATAGCGGGATGTACCTTGGATGTAAACACGTCGTCGATCTAGTAGGCTGCGCAGATTAAACTTTGATTAGGTCGAATATACTGGTACACTCCGGTCTATACATTTGTGGTGGGATCCATATTGACGATACTACTTGTATCACGTTTATAAGGGACCTGGTTTAAATGCTCGACGCGCATCCGTCATGTTTGATGTCTTTAATAGCATCGATCTCAATCGGGACGTTGCACATTGCGCTGACAGTAGACCGAAATGAAAAAATCAGCTTGACCCCTCTTTCTTGAAATTCATATTATTCATAAAATCATAAATAGAATTGTTCTGTCCGGTACTATTTCTTGTCCAACGTACACAATTTTTGATCTGCAGTGAATGAGCCTGATCCGTCACGCGTTTCTCACCGAGCGAGAAACAGACTAAGTCTGTTTTTTCTTCGCGATATGGAAAGTTAATCTAAAAAATGCTTATCAAGAGATATAACGACCGCACGTGTTCTGACCACGGAAATTAATTATAATTTGCGGGATGCAGTTCCGACAAAAATTCGCGGAATTTCGATGAAAACAAATCTGTTCTCGATTAGCCGGTGTCAATTCGCGAAATGTGGCCTCTCGCATGAGTATCACACTTGTATAAACCGGCCGGGTATCAAGTATCGCGTGATTTTTAACGCTTGGTCCTCTCACTCTTTCACGTTCGACGGATAATAATTTTCTATCGGAGCGCGGTCGTGTCCACTTGGCCCGCACACGTTACAAAGGCAGCGGCGACAGGGGATCGACGTGGATGCCGCAAAAATGCCGACGCACTCCGACGCGACGCCGTGGCTACACGATCATATTGGAAAACTATTTCGGTGATCGTCATCGGCATTACTGTATCAGGCTGCATTTGCATGAAACATGTCGGCCGCGAGCTGGGCAAAACACTCGAACAGGTCAACGGCCAATCTCGCCGTTCCGTTGCGTTCGGTTGCATGTACACTGGTTCTCGTTTCTCGGTCGGCCATTTCTGCAACAGGACATAATCCTCTCGGCGCAGCGGCGTCGCGCTTAACATCGGTTCAGGGCATATGCTCGATGCGTCACGCTGATCACGGGCGTACCATGTATATTCGAGCCAATAGGCTCCGGTGAAGTTTAACTTCGTCTCTCGGCGCATCATCGTCCACTTGGGAAACGGGGAGCTCGAGTCGAGAGCTCATCAGCTTCGATCCGCAATCCTCCAGCGATTTGAAATTTCGTTTATTCCACGCGATTACGAATTTCGCGAACGAGAAACACTTTAGCCGACGAGTATGATCGAGATGATGGGAGTCCTTATCGATCTCGATAGGTTACTATTAAGATTAATCGGGGAAAGATGGAGGCATCAATAACACCAATTTATTAGTGATCCGATCGATACCGATGCCAGTCGTCATATTTAAATTAGCTCGAGTCCACAGTACTCGATAGATATCGATTAGGGTCTATTCAGCACCGACTCGAAGATCGGAGCCTTGTGATCAGGATACTGACTCAGAGTGAGGTGGTGTATGGATGGAATGGTGACAATTTAAGACGAAAATGGAAAGAATAAGAAAATTGCGATCTCAGCTTCGTTTCTTAGTTATTAACAATTTAAAATTTGTCTGAAACACGGCAACCCGGCCAATAGAGGTGTACACCCGTTTTTCCGAGTTACGGAGCCTCGGTAATTATGCGTGATGCTTAAGGTGGTTTATTGACGCATAGGACTATGGGCCTCGACAGATAAATCTATGTGAAATCTATATAAAAATTTCTGATACTCGAATTTCCGTGCTAATTTCGAAATCGCGCGACGACAAGCGCGTCTTAAGAAGGATGATCCCAAATAAGAAAGCAATTCCCTGTCTAATGAGTCTTCGAACGTAATCCCGAAACCTGAGCGAGCAGAGATTTACGGATAGGTTGCCTAACCGAACTCCATCGTGCTCCCAACTACCAACTCATTTACGTGATCGTCTTTACGCATACATGAATACTAAGGAGCGCGCATGACGCAGTACGGCGGCAGACACGATTACTCATAAAATATGAAGAGTGTACTTAACCGGCGCGAAGCAATCAGACTTCGTCAACTTAGAGTACCGCGCTGACCTTCACCAAGTACTTCAACATGCTCTCAGTGACTTAGTTACAATAGTTGCTCATTCGCTGGGAATAAGTTATAAATCTAACAAACACTATCCTTATAATTGAAAATCGACTTGATCTATTTATTACACGCTTATTCTATCATATTAGCTGTTCATTTCACAGACAATTTGTAAAATTATTGAAATTTGGAATTTTAATGTTCATGTATTTTTTAAAGCCACACCATTATTTATTCTTGATTCTTACGGCATTTACGAAATTATAGCAGCCTATCGACAATTTTTAAAAATTGCACGATTATTGAAAATCGGAATTTTAATGTTCGAATATTTTCGAGAGTGCCGCCGTATATTATTTATTGTCATGCCGTGGATATAAAATAAATTTTACGACATTTGCGAAATTGTAGCAGCTTATCGGTATTGTTTAAAAATTGAACAATTATTAAAAGTCGGAATTTTAATGTTCAAATATTTTTCAAAGCTACCGTATATTTATTGGTGGATATAAAACAATTATAATTGTATTTCTTCGTTCAAGAAATAAAATGTCATTGCATAGACTGTTCGCAATTGTTCCAATGTATATTTTCGTTCTGGTACTTCGTTCACGGTACAGAGTCTCAACAGCAGGTTTGTACACAGACATCGTATAGGAAATAATTTAACTGCCGGTAGTGATCTCCGGCGGGCCACCCTTAAACGATTGCTTTGATTTGAGAATTAGTGGCGACCCGTTGAATGGAAGTTTAACAGGATGTTGTGAGTTTCAGCTTCAACTCCCGTGAATAAGGGTCGAAGTTTCCCTGACGGAACTTAATAATGGAATCTGTTTTCAATCATGAACACGGTTTATTGAAGTTGATCGCAAAGGACAAGTTTAACCTATCGGAAATCATTCTGGTAAATACATGGAAACATTTTGCTACAAGCTGGACGATAAAAAAGCAAAACGTCAATTTGTACTATTTTTATGAAATACAAAATTCGACTACAGGTGGGAGAAAATTTAAGGGGTGGTTCTCTGTGACAACATAAGACGAAAATGAAGAACAAAAAAATTTAGGCTTCGTCTTTTAGTTATTATCAACAATTAAAAATCCGCCTAAAATGCGGCAACGTCTCTACACCTGTGTTGGTCGGGTTGCCGCATGTTAGGCGGATTTTGAATTCTCACTAAAAACGACTCACACTTTCTCCATTAATCTTGTAGAAATATTCACGTGTTTCTCGGTCCTTTAGTCATTTGCTGGGACACGTGTACGAGAAAGAAAGCAAATCCAATAGGCTTGGGTCAGGATGAAGTGGAAGTTCGCTTGAGCTCGCATCCCCATCCACTTAGATCCCGAGATTGGTTCGTTGAGTCGGTCGGTGTCGGAATTGCAGTCCTGTAACGTCGGCCCATGTTATCTCGTGACCGTTGTAACCGAGATTTCTGATCCTTCCCGTCGGAGAGTCACGCTCTCTTCATCCACTCTCTTCTTCCTCATTCGTCGACCCTTATTGTGTCTTTTTCCCCTCTGGTTTTTCTGTATCTACACGCGACTACGGGAGCTTTATGCTCGACGTTGATTCGTGACATTTATGGTTTTCGTCGTCGATATCGCGGGAAAACGGGATGGATCCACCGGGTCGGAAGATACTTCTTGGGGAATACATTTTAGATTTGGATCGAAAATGGGGGCCACAGACGTGATAGAACGACTATTACCCCGTCGACGACACGTCCGCGCGTGTAATAACATCGGCCGTTACGCGAGGGATGCAGCTGTTGCTGCTTTCTTCTATGCGGATCGTCGCGGCGTCGTCTTCTCTCTATCTCCTTCCCAGTTATTTCTTTTGTTACTGCTCGGGTAACTTGACAAAGGGGCGATAACGTGCTCCTGATTCGACGCCGCGAACATCGCCGATGAATAAATGGTAAGCGGCGCTCGAGCATCCGTTCAACTTCCACGGATGCTGCGGCTCGGCAGCATTCCGCGGAGATCTTTAAATCATTTATGCATGAAAGAAGCGGGAACACGCGGCGGATTCTTGGGAATATTAAAAAGAACGTGTGCCGGGCCACCGTTCGCTTGATGGATCTGCTTGGAAGTGTCTCCGACGCTTCCAGCACTCATCGGGATGATGAGGAATCATTGTGTCCTATTGGCTCATGCCAATCAGTCTGATCCTCGATGAGTCTGAATACAGGATTGTACTTTCAATCAATATTCATGTAATATTTAGAACGTGTGTTACACCAGATAGAACGTTCAAGGCAGTGTCCCTAAGACGGTCTATATACTCAATAACAACACTAACGAGGTTGTTATTGGAGAAACTAGAAATGTTCTGAGTTGCTCTGAACCTGTTTGACAAAACTGTTGAGGGGACTATCATTTCACCCCAGACTCAAGGAACGTATGTAAATGAACGAATAAGCCCTGTTCTTCAAGTTAAAACCGCGTATACAGCTGCTGGGCAGTGAATGAGTCTGATCCGTCACGCTCCGAGGTGAAACGCTATTCACTCGACTCCCCCGAGTTTATCCGAGCGAGCGAGAAACAGAAGGTGTGCGTGACTGACCTTTTGCTGAGCAGTGAATGAGTCTGATCCGTCACGCTGCGAGGTGAAACGCTGTAGATAGATCGACATTGAACGAATAAGATATTGGGTTAGATCTGGGTTCTTCGGGCCCCAATATTCCTCTCGTTGATTGGTCTAGGATTTACCGTGCGCCATTCGCGGGGCTATCAGTCCGCGAACAATCGGTCGTCCGGATACGTATTTGTTTCCGGGGAATAGCCCAGGCTGATCGCAAACAAGCGGCGGCGTCGAAACGATTCCGGGGACTCGGCAGTGAGAAATGGCTGTCGTACGTTCTCGTAACGTAATATGAACGCCGGCGTAGGTATAGCTCGTAAGTCCTCGTCGAGCGCGAAAGGGGGATGGAGCCGGATCGAATACAGAGGTACTGTCTCTCCCTCGAGCAAGCGAACGGAAACAAGGCCGTGCTGCGTGTTTCTTCCGTTCAACGCGAAAATGTCTCGCCAGCCTCGCGGGACCCGATCCCACTTCCGAAACAATATGCTACACGAATGTCGCTTCCTGGGTAAGCGACTATTGAAAAACAACTCTAGTTTTACTGCAACACATTATTCAATAGCCCACCTGTTCTTAATTATAAATTTGTAGGCCAGGTTCTTGATCATAAATTTTCCCATTAGCTAAAACGGCTACTTGAACCTAGCAATGGCCACTTGACTTCAGTTACGTCCTCCACTACCTCCAGCAAATTTTTCTAACCAATAGCAGCGAGGCTGAGGGTACGCTTAACGATCTATTCTGAATTGCAATTTACATACATATGTATAGGTATGCAATATGTGTATAGAGGAGTCTGGTAAAATATGGAACACCATTTCGTTTTCCAGATATTTATTGTATACTTCTAAAATTGAATAATTCGATGTCGATAACAAACTAGGTGTATCCGCAGTTTGTTGACAATTTATGTACAGTTACAGGTCACTTTCGAAAGATTTTTACGTTAATCAAACGGAGCAGTCAAATTATACCAATTTATGAGTCCAAGGTTATTTGAAGGTCATAGTATGTGATATCATTGAGCTTGTCTTGACATCAGCTGCTATACTATAAAGTTATAAATATGTGGTCCCATTTGAAAAGATCATTGATGACCTTCGAGCGACCTTGAAGACTGCAGTCGGAAAATTTTGTATATTTAAGTGTTCTACGGAGATATTTAGGTGGCGTCGATACATTAGGAAATGTTTCACCGTTGTCTGCTCGCGGAGACATCTTCGTAAGAAAAATTCCGATGAATTTATTCCGACTCATCGAGCGATTCCCGAGGCGTGCGAGTGCTAGTAAGTCGCAGCGACAGATGACAAAATGTTGCTAACGCTGCCAAGAGCGGGTGGCAGATAAAAATAAAACGAAGAATATGTATTGGGAAAAGCGGCGCTCGTCGACGATGCGTCAAACGCAATGTTTTGTCAATCAGTCTGGACAGTTAACGAGGTTTTAGCCGGGATTTGAAGCAAATGAGAATGAGAATGCTATTTACAGGGAAGTGGACGGCAAACGAGCCATTATTGAATAACGAAACTCCACGGGAAAATTCGAACGGCGAACGGAGATTTGAATAAATGAAAAATCATGAGATATCCTGAGCGCGCCGGGCAGGGACCAATCATCGGACGATTATTTGGAGAATTTACAGTCTCGATATGATATCGCCGAATATTGAAACTGGTATGCGACGCATTGTGCCGCAGCGATACGCGAGCACTTTTAATGGAGCCATAATTCAACTCGTCTCACAGAAAGTAACGCGATATGTATGTTGAAAACCGGTTGCAAAACGGGTGCGCGAGCGCTGTCAAAATGTTATTCAAGTGAAAAATAATCGTAAAACATTCGCTCGGGAATTGACGCGCCACGCGAACGGATTTTCAAGCAATTTAACGTTAGACAGAATTATCAATAAAATCGAACGGCGTATACACATGTATATTGTAATAACGATGTGAAAAAAAAACGAGAAAAAAACCGGGGAGTGTTTAAAAATTGAGAGTTGAATAGAAAGTAAAATGCGACAAACCGATACTGGCGCAGCACATAGTTAATTATAAAGAAGAGTTATATCTCCCATACTATTAATCAATTACATTAAAATAATCTTTATCGATATCACTGTTAATTTGAAAAATTCAGCGGTATTCGGAGGCTCTTTGAACCGTTTATAATACTCTCGGTTGGATTTGCGTGTTGGAATGATTTCGAACAATATTACAATATCAATAAAATGAAAAACTAAATTTTTGTTTATTCAACTTTGGGAATAAAACACAGGTCGAGGTATTAATATGATGAAAAAGATTGAAAGAAATACGCAGTGGCCTCAGCGCCGTTAATTAAACCGCCCCCCACGCCGGAGAACAACGAATTTCTCCGCATGACGCGAGCAGAAGCTGCTGGCGGAAATTGATTTCAAAGTTTGATTTCGAATAAAAATTTTGCAACGGGCACACCATTTAAAAACCGAATTCTAACCTTATTTGAAATGCAAATTAAACATATCGTCGAGTTATCAACCTCTTGCTGTATTTTAACTAGTCAGACACGCGATGAAGATTTTAACAAAGTCTAACAAATATTACCAAAGAAATTATCTGAGCATGTTCAGGGTTAGCATGGAACAGAATCTGTACCCCGCAGAAGGTATTTCCGATAAAGATGAATGTAAAAAATTATTTAAGTCGTCAGCTATTCTTCGTTAAGTTAGAAAAAACGCTAAATAAATCAGTGGTTAATTTCGTTAAGGTTCGACGGTCGAGCATGGAACAAGGATTTCCGGCGCAGGGTATGAGAGTATCACGGTAGGGTGCGAGGGGCGTTCCCTCCCTCGAACTAAAAATATTGTGCTCTCAAACCGGGGGCGTGAAAAACGCGAGAAATCTCCGCGGCGCGATAAATCACGGAGAAAGGGATCGGTTCGCCGAGAAGACGCTGATACGCGCGAAGGCCGTCGTTGCGGAGGACGAAAATGGTAGACCAGATGTGCCGTTTTGGCAAATCGAGGAGGATCCGAGTGCCATCCTTCGTCGACGTTGATTCCGTATGAGAGGGAGGAATGGTTGGGAGAAGAGAGTCGAGAAGCCAGTTCGAATTCTCAATATGCCGGCATGACTTCGCGTCTGGCATGAGCCACCGTTCACGCGGAATCTTATTGAAAGGAGGGATAGGCAGAAGGTGAGCTTCTTCCATCCTCATCTATCCTCTTGTTCCTTTCTCCTTACAGTAGCGTCGTTGCTCTAACTCTTTGCAACGTTTCTCTTTCTTTCTACGTACGTTGTTTCATCCATCCCTGTTTCTTGCTTTTACGATGTCGCCGCCTTTGCTACCGGCGAACTTAAAAGATTTATCGACGGAACGTTTTGTGTACACGGTTCTAACCGGCGCGGCGATGCGTTTAGCCGTGGATATTCGATCCGGTCCCTCCCGCGCCGCGCCCGCGTTTTCTATTGATTCGATCCGTCGGTCGAACGTACGATAGTGTTTCGAGTGGATAAACCGGGGAATATTTGTAAAAGCATGGCAAATAGTCCATTTTATAAAGTGCGCGCTGGAGGAATTGTATCGGGCGAGTTAAACTCTTACATGCTGTTCCAATGTTTGGATACTGTTGGATTAGCAATAAGTTACCAGTACAATGAACTTATTGTTCGTTGTCAATGAGATTTCGAAATATCCCATTTGATACTTTTAAAAGTATTTTAAAAGTAGAAAAAGAAATTTTTGTAACATAGATTCGTGTGTACATACAGTGTCTGACAGTAGGTATTGCAGTGTAAATAGCAGCTAGAGAACAGCGATAAAAATGTGACGCGCTTGCGGTGTATTCCTCTCGCAAATTACAGTGCGAGTTGCTGCATCCCTTTCCAAGTGGACCCGAGATTTGCTAGCAAAGAGTGCGAGGTGTGGATAAGAAAGCAACGCCTCCCGCGGCGAACCTCTAGCCCAATACAAAAGAATCGCCGGCTCTAAATCCTGAGTGCACGGTAAAATTGTATAAGGAAACCGGCGCGGCGCGGCGGCGCATCGAACGAGATCCGTGAAAAAGCAGTGGAGAGCTAGATAGCGGTGGTGAAAAGAAAGCCAACCCGGGAGATTTGGATGAATAAGTAAACGATAAAATAAGTAAGCATAGCCTGATACACTGAACCCTTTTTCTCTTTCACTGCGTATGAAGATTCTGTTCGCGTTCACCGTCGTATCGGGTTTATGCGGAGGAGATCCCGAGGACCTGCGGTCATCGAAAAAAGTTTTAAAAAGTACTGCATTGATTCGATTATGGGTTTTGGAGAAAAGTGCCAAAAAGATTTCATTCTTTATTTTGTTATACTTACCTGAAACCAAAAATTTTTAACATCAGCGCGTCCTTGTGGCGTCACCTAGGAACTGCGTGACGTTCATCAATATGGCGGCGCCCTTACGGTGAAGATCGCTGAACTTTAAACATGCATAACTTTTGAACCAGTGGATTCCTAACATTAAAACTTGGATATTCGGCATTTTCTTGTCAAAATCTATAGGATTATATTCTAAAAAGTTAAAAATTTCTGGTTTCCTCAGGTGAAGTTTCAACTACAATTTTCAATGGCAATAAATTACATCATTGGAAATTTGAAAACATACAATTTAAACTTGCACTGATTGGCTTCTTAGCCCACGATACATTCCATTAATAAATACCGCTTGTTGCTCGTGGGCCTGGGTCGCCAGCTTCTTTCCTCGGCGTCGAATTTAATTAAAACGATCGCAATTACAGTGGTGTCGCAGTTGACTCGGTACCACAGTTGCGCAATCACGACGAAATTATCAGGAATTAAGAAGAGCGCGGTAAGAAAGTGCGGGTAACGCAATTACCGGGCAGGATCTTTCCCTTGAGGAAGGCTGAACACGAATTAAGATTTACAAGAAGTCGCGAGAGTAAAGGGGCGGTGAGAAAGTCGAAAAAATCACCGGACCGACACGACGCGACGCGACGACTGGTAAAAACGACGCGGTCGTTAGGCACCCGACGGGTCATTAGAGAAGTTAACGCGGCGTGCATGAATTTTCATAACGCGGCTGACGACTGCTCGACGGACTGCGATGAAAACCGGCCACAACCAAAGCCGCCACGTGTCTGACAACGAGTAATCTTGTTCCTTTCCACGCCAGCCGCCGCGGCATCGCTACTTTTTGCACACCGTGGTTTTCGTCTATCGAGACAATTCCACAGCTTCATCCCCGCCGCGTTCACTAAACTTTCATTGGACTTCGGATTAAACCGAGTTTCGAGAAACGAACCTGACATCAAAATACAGTAGTGCTCACTTAAATTCGCCAAGTTTCGCATCCGGAACAAAATTGTTGCATTACAGGCCAGTGTCTCTCTTCCAGAAATTGTCTCGAACAACTCCACAAAGCAAAACTATAGATATACTCGTGCGTATGTACAGCACATGACAAAACTATAAGACGCAATAAGAAAATGAATGAGTAGTGTATTCTATGACAATGTAAGACGAAAATGAAGAATCAAAAAATTCGTCTTTTAGTTATCAACAATTAAAAATCCGCCTAAAATGCGACAACCTGGCCAACAGAGCTGTACCTCGCGCTCCTCTATGATGTAAGCAACGTACACTTCTGTTGGACGGGTTGCCGCATTTCAGGATTTTTAATTATTGATAACTGAGAAAGGAAGCTGAAATTTTCTTTTCTTTTTCTAAATATGTTTTAAATGCACTGAATTGTCAGGACAATTTTCTTTCACTCAGCAGGTCGGGAAAAGATTAAAGGTTGTTCTGACTACTTTCCAGATCCACCACTGTTTTCCCTTTAACATTTTTCCCGGTTCCCATTATTTCACGTTTTTATCCTCTCAGAATGGTATCCTTAACACACACCGGACAGTCGACGGAATGGAACGCAGCAACGAATGGGAGAAGGAATTGCATTCTTCACCGGAAACTTCCATCTTTCCTAAGGAAAAGTTGCCCGACCCACGGCTGCGGTTTCGTAAATTGCTTCGACAATATCTCAACGAAGTTCGGGGTCGGCAGAACCGGTGAAATTTCTACCTTCGTTACTTGTCCCGTGCAATTATAATTTACACGATGCTTGACGTTCTCCGGATTCGTATAGTATTTTAACGACGCAGCCACAGGCTGTTTGAACTCCATAAAACACGCTCGAGAACGTTTCATTTATTCCTGCCTAATTTACGTGTGAAGCTGCAACAAAACTTTATTTATTCAGATAAAAAATTTGGTTATCTTGTTTCATTTTGGTTCATGAAATAATTGCCTCCAAAAAAAGTTTTTAAAGTTATGTCAAAGAATTTCGATATCAGACTGCACTTCGATGTTAAGATAAACCTGCAAAAGAGAATATTTTCATTCAAAGAGCTGTTTGATCGCATGAAATTGTGTGGAAAGAACTCATTTCTACACCTAATATTTTCCGACCAAATTTTTCCGGGTTTAATAGTATTTTTTTGGAGAAGTGAGATTATTTATGACAGTACTATATGAACAGCGATAAAACCCACGGCGGAACTTCAGAATTACCTTAGGACGCGTCCTCCACGGAAATTACTTTCCGGACGATTTTCTTCGAGACAAGCATGCAGCACCAATAATCCTTTCTTCTTCAGCTCGTTTATCCGCCTACGGAAAATGACCATTTTACAACGTGAAAGACATTCAAGATTCAATTGCAAAATCCGCGATTACTCTCGCGAAATCGTTTTAAACGGGATGAAAAAAAATTGAACGGGGAAGTTGTGTGTGTGGACAATTTTCTTCACAAAGAAGATGTTAATCTCGTGTAACTAGTTTCTGTATCTTTCCAATAATAACGACCGTTCGTTTTCGGCAAGATTATGTCGGTAGAGACGAATTCGTATCGCTCGAGTGATCTTTAATAGCCATAATCCATTCATTAAGATATTCTCTACGTCTGATCATAAACAATTCTACTGTATTTGTCCGGCAAAGTACACTTATTCTAATTTGTTGATCAGAAATAACTCACTGTTGGTCGTCTGACCGAAGGCCATTTTCTTCTATTCGACTGAACAATAACAATCGTGTTCTACTCGGCTGACCATGAACAATCGCATACCACTTGGCTGAGCAGGAACACATCTATTCTACCGGACCGATCCACGTAAATTGTATTCTATTTGCACGATCAGCGATAGCACTATTCTACTTGCACTACTGCAACTGCTATGCCTGTCTGACCAAGAAGTAGCATTCCATTGTGTTAGTCGACCTCGAGGCAGCTTTTCTAAAAAGACTCAGTTTCGAAGTACAATTCATTCTTATACAAATATACAGGGACTACAGGTGGGAGAAAATTTGAGGGGTGGCTCTCCGTGACAATATAAGACGAAAATGAAGAATAGAATAGTTGCGATTTCAGCTTCGTTTCTTAATTATTAATAATTTAAAATCTGCCTGAAATATGGCAACCCGGCCAACAGAGGTGTACATAACGTGTTGGTTGCCGCATTTTAGGCGAAACTTTAATCGTTAATAACTAAAGAAACTGAAATCGCAATTTTTTATTTTCGCCTTTTATCGTCATGGAGAACCATCCCTTAAATTTTTTTTCACCTGTAGTCGAACACCCTGTATAATTGAAATTTTTACTCATTCATTAACCTTTTGCGCTGGTAACTGTAACAGTACGAATACAAAAATTGAAAATTCTCAGACTATGATATCAAAGGAGGCGGCACGAAAATTCAGTAGTACAACTCAACGCAAAGTCAGACATCCGAAAATTTTCGACGTGTGGTACGTCATTCCAGTGCAAGAGATAAAAACTTAGTAGAGAATATTTTTAGGATCATCATTAGACAAAATATGGTAATCTGGTTCTTCAAACGTCGCCGAAATAAATTTCTCTATATTTGTGGATATTACCAAGGAAGGTATCCAGTAGCGGCACGGTGGTGGGGCGACCTAAAACCTCCGCCACAGTATCCCGAGAAATATTTTCCTCATCTTGAAAATGTACGACTGAAGCACATTACTATCTCATCTGCGTCCAATAAAGACGTTTATTTATCTACCTGTACCTTTCCCCTTTTACGAGGTAAATCGTCCCTGTTCATTTCTGCTGCACGTTCCACCTACTCTTTCATGTTCCGTCCACCGATTTATCCGGGACATAAAGATTGGTCATTCCGAGAGAAAATTATCTTCGAAAGCTGTTTTATAGCGGACGATCTTTTCAATCAATGGTCCAGCGAATAAAGTGTAACAAATTCTTTTTGATTTTAATGAAACTTTACGGGCTTGTAAAATATTTTAGTGAAAGTTATGAGACACGTATGTGTGTGTTCATTTGCCGATGGTCAGTGGTATTTTTCTATAACGTTAATTGGACCCTTGTTATAAATTATATATTATAAAATTATCGAAATTATTGATCTTTAAAAGATAAGTATACAATATACTTTAAAAATTTGAGACATATCACAGAGAGGATTCCTAGAAAATTTTTGGAAATTTTCCGTTCGTCAACTTTTTATTCCCGCTTTTATCAGCCTTTTAAGGAGCATAATATTCCTTGCTGGAACTAACACACTCGAGGTGGCTGTTAAAAACAAATTAGCGATTTTTATCGATGCCTTCCGACGTCAAGATCTGCGTTATTTCAATTACAGCTTTATTTATGCATACAAATCTCGCTGCCTCACGGCTTTTCCGCCTCCTACTCTGAGATCCTGTTTTTCCTTCGGCCGCGACGCAACGTACCACGCTCAAGGACTTCTTTTCTCCGTGCATTTTTATCGCTCGCGCAAGATTTACGGGCGGTGAAATTTTTTTTGCACCGAGCCATTACTAAGGGATTCGTTGCAGGAAGGTAATTAGAGGAGAAAAGCAGCGTGACTATTAAACGTTTCCACGTCCAAATACGGATGGATTTAATTAAGCGCCGAAAATGTATGCTCCGGCGTCGAATGTATGTACACGTTCGTTCGTCGCTCTTCACTCTCTGTTCTCTCCTTGATCCTTGTAAACTTTGTACTTTAAGCTCTCCAGCTTAATACATAGTAAAGTTCCGTTTTAAATACCTCGCGTGCGGGGCTTAACACTGCCGTGCAATCTTTGTAACATTCGGTTAGCTGAAAATTGCTCGTATCAACAAACTATTTTGCCGATTATTATAGTCAGTTTTTGTAGGAAAGTTTCACCAATTTATTTCGAACAGATTGTTGGGCTAAACTTCACCTGAGGAGACTAAAAATTTTTACCATTTTTAAATTTTATTCTGTAGATTTTTGCGAGAGAATACCGAAAATCAAAGTTTTATTGTTAGGTATTCACTGGTTCCTATACACGTTTAATTATTTTCCCTGTATATTCGATAGTAGAATTAGATTAACATCTTCGAAAATTTTGGACAGAGAAAAATTTTTCAAATTAGACGCAAATTAAGTTTTGTATTAGGAGAATAGAGCTGGCACAAAAATTTAATGCGACCTCCTTTATTATCATGTTCTCCACAAACATTTCCAAAAAATATCAAAAATTCTCGAAAATTGAGTTTTGTATTAGGAGAATATGATAGCGAAGGAGGTGGCACGAAAATTCAGTAGTAAAACTCGGCGACAAGGTTGACGACCGAAAAATTTCGAAAATTAAGTAGTGCAAATCAACGACAAATCAGGGACCCGAAAATGTTTGTTTTTCAAAGTTTCGGTATTTTCGCAATTCCAAATCAGTACAGTAACTCAACGTCAAATCAGACGAGCGTACATTTTTGCAGAAATCAGTAGTATAAGTCTACGACAAGTCGGACGTTCGAGAAAAATTGGTGAAACGTGGTTTAAGGTGAGATAAAAATTTCTTTAAGCAATGGACTTTAATCGATCAAATATTTTCCATTTTGTTCGATGATCTTTTGCCATCTTTCTGGTAGCTTAATAAAGTTATTCGCTATTTTCATAAAGCTGCGACAGCTACATATTGAATAACAAAATTGGGTTTCCATTTCACCTTAAAATACTGAAATTACTTTCTTGCCAACCCAATAGATGATCAATCCACTGCTATACCGCTATATCTCGCTTGTGCTGCAGTTACTGGCATTGCAGTTACGGTAACGACACCCGAACCACTCGGATATGACGAGGAATTTTCACGGTCAACTCATTATTAATTGTTTGTTCCTGCCGTACTGTTTAAGTGAAAATGTTCCATTGTATAACTTGCACAAATAACTTACCAGCGACTTAGTTATTTTCGCCGTACGTTAATTGCATTTGCCGAGGGCGAAGTCACAAGGGCCACAACTCACGCTCGAGACAAACAGCAGTCTCATTAAGTTCAACGACGTGTCCGCTAGTGCATCGCTGCTATCTCTAATATATCTACTCTCTGACATTGGTGAAGTCAAACTTACTCTGCCCTAACCGTATCTATCAATCCACGAATTTGATGGAACTGTAGCAATTTCATCATTGTTCGTATATTAAACTAAAGTGGAATTTGTTGGTGCTTGACGTTACAGGGACGTATTTCTTCGTTAGCAATAAATTGCGAGGACTATGAATACTGCGAATAGTTCGTGGCCGTAAAATGCAAAAACAACTTGTTGGACAAAAAACGAAACAACGTCTATGAATATTTAATCCCCGAAAATCCGTTCCGATATCCGGCTGACACAGCCGCGCATTTATATCGTCTTTAATAAACGAGTTAGTACGCCCGAAATGGAAATATGTTTACGAACAGCGATTCAATGGCGTATCGCGTGTGTAAAATATTTCCGATCCGCAGTGCGCGGGGTACGCGTTTCAACTCTATGTCGTGCCAATGGCTCCCATATTCGCGGGAAAGGTGACAGATTCAGCGAAATTAAAAGAGACGTCAAATCTGCGTCGAAAAGCGGAAGCTAAATATACGGATTTAAAAAGAAAATTAGTATTAAGGGGTAGACCACCTTGGCTATCTAAATGTTTTCGGGAATTTTTTTTAAGGATACTGAACAAGCGAAAAATTCTGACTTTTTGCAGTGGCATTAACATGACTCTTAAATTTACTCTCTATTTTTTTCAGAATAAAATATTTAAAAATAGTTGTGTTCCCACAGATGACAAAAATTTAAAGTTTTGGTATTCTCAAACCAGAAGGCATTATCTAAAATGCAGATTAGAATTTTTAGAAAATATAATCATATGTAGAGAAATGGCAGCACAACTTATAAATAATTTAGAAAATTTCTTATGAAACAATAAAACAGAAATAGTAAGTTCACTAAGATTTGATATTAGTTAATATCGCATGTTCGAAATTTTTCTCATAAATGTCAGGTACTTCATGTGTCTATCCCATTTCGTAATGCACCATAATTTCAGCGCAAAATAGAAAGAAAAATTACAGGAATTGTTTAACTACCTAATAAAACCATTCTCCTCGTTACTTGTTTACGCTCGAATAAATTCGCAGTGTTCCTCGATAAATTTGATCGGGCGAGAATTTTATTCAAGTAATTCATTACTTTGTGCGAAACTGTTGCGCACGACGTGCTGTAACTTGCGACGCTACCAATATACGTGATGAAAGGGGAAAGTTTGGTTCGTCAGAATAACTTGTCCGGGGAAAAATGGTTATTATCCCATCACTATTAGCAGGATTATTAAAGTACTTCGAAAAGTTCGCACAACAAAAGACGCCCTCGGTGATTACGGCACAGAAGCAGATTTTTCGAGAAGACGAAGTTCCTCTCAGGGGAATATGAAACCGCGGCGCGCTGTAAAATTCAACGAAGTAATGAAAAACTCCGAAGATCAAAATTCCAACGATAGTCTGCAATAATATTCTTGGCGGGAGTACATATTAATGAATGTTATGGAATAATAATTTTTCAAATTTTTTAAATATTCCCTGATACATAACATCAATTTAATCATCGTGACGATTAACGATTTATTTAATATTATTTACAAAGTAGGCAGTTTCCATCCGCGAATATCGAATACATATCTACACATTTGTCGTCTGATTCGCAAACGATTTAAGCGTTTATTGACATGGACGCGATTTCCATTAAATATTCATAACTCTTGTATACGTTACGATTATTTGAGCTGTCGTGTTTTCAACACAAAAAAGGAAATATTTATCTTCCTCTCGCGTGAAAAAATTATTAACAATCATCTGGTATTATGTGAGATGAAACTGTCAATTATTTGCCCCGATAATTGTGTTGCAAAATCGATTGAGACAACAATTGTCCGTTAACAAAACATTAATTAATTATTCGAATTACTCCTCGTATTTTTATTCGAAATTGGCATTTCTATTAGTGTAACATTTGATAAATTTCGCGTTTTCGACATTATTATCCACTTTTTCCTGACAATCACAATTACCTTACCCAATCTTCAGTTCTGATTCAGTCACGCTAATTAACGGAGGTAAAAAGATGGCGTGCAAACGTACGCCCTGTGGAAAGTACAATACCTTTCGTCGTCAACCGACAGATTTTCGCATAATCATTTTGAAAATTCGTTTCCGCTGGTACGCCTGCACTGACATATAATTTGCCCGCGTTTGCCCTCGCCGAGGTTCGCAACGATAAAATGAACGAAAGGAGACACGAGTAACGTTTAAAATACAAATTACCTGGAACGAGCTTTCTCTGTGCACCTTTCAAATAGAAATTACAGCGTCCTTCTTAACTATTCAAGCGGACATATTAATTAAAGCTCAGGGAAACCGAATCAACGAGGAACGTCCAAAATGTTTTGAAGTGGCGATGTCGTTTTCCATTTCCCCGGAATGGAGATTGTCAAATCGAGTGTTCCAAAACAAAAGTCCTTCCAAAAATTTTATGCGTTACCAAATGT
Organism: Lasioglossum marginatum; assembly: GCA_028455795.1. NCBI lineage: Eukaryota > Metazoa > Arthropoda > Insecta > Hymenoptera > Halictidae > Lasioglossum > Lasioglossum marginatum. Next base: position 8,683,686 of record CM052253.1, on the reverse strand, counting down.
CTATTCTCAATTTTCGAACGTGAACATTTCAAAAATGAATTATTTTAATATAAGCTTGTCATTTCGTACAAGTGGCTCAGACAATATGATCATCCACTGTGTAATGAAAACGTTGGATGAAATGTCCGGGTTAAAATAGCAGCCTCGCGTGCGAAGAGTTAATAGAACAGCCCTACCCTCATGGTTAGCGGATAGGATAAGTGTGTTTACGTTGTAAATTAGAAAAGGATTCTAAACCGGTTCTAATTCGCACAGTGTAGAGAATATTACATTTGAAAGGGTTTCCTCGGACAGTAGAAAGAGCAGGCCACAAGTCCGCCAGTGGAACAAGTTGTTTCTGGCCAGACAGTGAAATACAGGCATGCCTAGCCAGACATGTAAAGCAGTCTCGTCCGAGTCGGCTGTATCTATCTTGAACACGTTCTTTCGTGCACGTTTCGCGTGCAACCCCGAATGAAAAGAGAGGTTCACACGTTTTAATCTCGTTGCCAGCAGCAGCCGCGTCTATTTTTACTCTAGCGGGCTGCCCAACCGAATTCTCCTTAAACGGTCCTCGAACAGCGTCAGCTCGTTGCTCTTTATTAATTCGCCGACACTTTTGCTCCTGTGACTCGTTCGCGCCTGGTTATCTTGCGGAAACTTTTTCAAAATACATCCCCTGGGGACGGGATAATATTGCCCCGGAAATTTTGAGCGACGACGGTTACTCACGGATGGAGACTTTTTCCGACGGTATATATTCTCCGACGAGATAAAAAAGTGAAAACAATGTCAAACGTCGAAGGGGTGGGCGAATCAGACGTACTTGTCACTGAACATCAAAGAGTTGACTGTCACAGATCGATAGCGCAAGTAACAGATAGGTACAAGGGGCTTCGTAACCGATCCACCAATTTCCATACAAACTAGAACAAAGCGTTCTTTGACGTCGAACCGTAGGAAAATCGCGGACAGAAAAGCGGAATGTTCTCGGGCCGCTGATAAACACTGTTCTTGAATAAGTCGCGCCGAAACGGAGAGCTTTACGGTCACCAATCGTTTAGCCGGTGAAAGAGTACAAGCTACTCGAGGATTTTCCAAGGTGAATTTCGTTCGGGCGAATTCGTGTCAGTAAGCACGGGAGGAGATCTGCAACCGGAAGCATTTCGGCGGGGTTGCTCAGGCGAAAAATCAAGGTGGTTCCGGGGGAGAGCGTGATTGGCTCAATCGTGTCTCGACCAGGCTGGAACGTGACCCGTCCCGCCCGAACGAAGTTACCAGAAGTTTGCTTAACCTAATAACTTGAACCTAGAGGCTACGTTGCTGCTCCGCGAACGGATCTTAACGAAATTCCGGACGATCGCTGCGTGATCGGTGAACGCTTCGCCCACCACCTATGGTGATTGCTGATGGAACGCTCAACCTGATCAGAGCTAAGTCGGAGTAAACCGTAAGGGATGTTTACGCCTCGGCGACTGAATTCAGCTATTTTTGAGGAAGCTTTGCAAGTGCTAATTTATTATACTCTTGTGGGGTTCCGGCTCATCTACGTGCGACTTCTAATCTCTTTGCCAGTACCGGATTAGTCACGTGGCATTGTGATGGAACGCGTCACGTGACCGGGCCGTGGCGAAAAGCCTCGTAGAGGGGGAACACAAGACTTAATCTGGCGACTCTGCTTCTACAACCCTTGGGCCCAGTATTTTTGTGGAGTTGCGTCTTCGGGTCAGCCTCGACCCCACCAGAGGAAAATTAGTGTTTAGAGGATAATCCCGGCCCTCACATTATTGTCTCTCAATTTACCAGGGTTGGAACTCCACTCGAACGTCAAATCAACTTGATGAACAATTTAATGGAAATTATTTCGTGAAGAATATCCATTGCCAAACTATTAGGAAGAAAATTATGTCAATTTCTCCCTTAAAACGAGGGCGATTGCAAGAGTGTCTCTCAATTCACCAGGGTTGGAACTCCACTCAAACGTCAAATCAACTTGATGAACAATTTAATGGAAATTATTTCGTGAAGAATTTCCATTGCCAAACTATTAGGAAGAAAATGATTTTATTTCGTGAAGAATATTCATTGCAAAACTATTAGGAAGAAAATTATGTCAATTTCTCCCTTAAAACGAGGGCGATTGCAGGAGTGTCTCTCAATTCACCAGGGTTGGAACTCCACTCAAACGTCAAATCAACTTGATGAACAATTTAATGGAAATTATTTCGTGAAGAATATTGCCAAACTATGTTAATTCCTAATGGAAGAAAATGATTTTATTTCGTGAAGAATATTCATTGCAAAGATATTAGGAAAATGATGTCAATTTCTCCGGAGTCTGTAAAGGGCGGTTTACCTTCGAATATTTACTGGTCGAACTTCGCACGAGAACCATAAACAGTTTAAGGTAAATCTAGCTCTCCGACCGACGTGTCTCGCTTTATTTATACAACCAACCTTCCTTCGCAGGAACTTTTCGGAAATCGATACGCTCCGCGTCGATAGTACACGGCACCCCGGTCGGAATACACCGAATGCGAACTTAACGGCGAGTGCGAGCCGAGTAGTGTGCGTGCCATGAAATATTTCGAACGTGAAACGATCTTTTCGACCGCGTTTGCTCTTTCCGTGTGAAACCGACTTTGTTAAACAGTCCATTAAAGTGCGGTGCCCGGAAATTTATGGGCGACTTGGCTGTTGCGTTTCTGGCACGTAAGCAGTTGAAATTTATATCCCGGCCGCGGATTATCCGGTTTCATCGTGGTGCTGGTTAGCGAGAGCCCAGATTAATCCGCGATGATTTGTCGAGATATTCTGAGCCTCAACAGGCATAATTTCACGAAGGGATGAGCGCGGACAGTGCGCGAAACGACGGAAGAATTGTTATAAATAAATCGCACGAACGCGGTGACTTGCACTCCACAATCTGTCGCACATCATTATTTTGTACCTAGCAGACTACGGATCTTTACGCATAATCAATATTTTTGACACTTAGGGAACAGTTCGATACTAAACAATAAAATATATACGGTGATCGAATCTAAATAAATGTTTTATGGACTTATTTATGGGCGCAAAAAGAAGAAGATTTATTTTTGCAAAAGAATTAACCTTCGCGTTTTCTTATACAGAAGGTTTTCGCGATAGTCTAAGTTGATTTTTGCAGACTGTGAACATCGAAGCGACAAGTAATGAGGTACACTCGGTAAAATAAATCTCAATCGAGAAAAATCAGAACGTTGCGGGAGTTGTTTGTTCATGAATTTACGCAGATGAAGGACCTGCGTGAGCCATTCTTCTTCAAACAATGAACAGGGCCATCGTCGCGAAGTCGGTCCGTATTCCCCGATTTCCGGCCGGTCCTAATTGGCGCGACATTGTTGTGCAAATAACGGGGCGACGCGTGCTACAAAACGCCTCCGCTACAAATCGCATTAGTGCCGCGTCGATCAAGTCAATCGTCAATACGGCGAAATCAATATTCAAATTCGTTCCTGTTGACAAACGGATTTACATACAAACCTCGTCTACGCGACGGGAATCGATTAACCGCGCGTTCGCTTCTCGTTGATTCAGCCGAATTGACGCGTTTCTGCGTCTACCGTAGTTAACACTATCTCCTTTAAGGATCTTGTCTTTCCTCGGGATCTCATTTACCGCGGTATTGTGCGATTTCATGTAAATGCGATGCATTAAGTGCAGCAATCGAAGCGCTGCTATTGGGAAAATATTGTTAACCCTTTGCACTCGGAGCTACTTCAACTGGAAAATTAAACATTTCTTCCGACCTAGAATAATTCCATTCTATATTAATTTTTTTCTTTGTATCAATATAAGATATCAATATATAATACCTCATACAATAAGGTGAACACTAAACTTATAAAAACCTTATAAAAACATCAAGATTAAATTTATTTGAACTTTGTGCGGTTCATATTATATCTGCTCTACTAAACATATTTATTTAACTATTTACCATGCAAAAAACTTTATAATTTCAGTAATTGTGAAATGAAAAATCTGGAACCAGTCATTTGACAGGTTCAGTGTTAAATGTTTAGTAATTGATTAGACACCGACATATTTACTAATCTAAATAATATTTTGGAGTCACCACTCGAGTGCTATCCGCATACTTGATGTACAGTAATTGGTTCCAATTTAAAGAAAGTTTAAACAACAGTATTTCAAATATGCTATGCCTCCTGCATTTTAAAAACACAATTCTTTTACGACAGAATGGAATGTCGACAATGTACAATACGCGAGACGGAAGTGCAGAAAACATAATTGTAGGGGTTTAATTTGATATATTTACGGTCGAATGAAAAATCGGTATAATAATTCGAATCGACGATAAGGGAAACAATCACATTGAAAACGTTGCATATAAAATCCTTAATAAACCTTTTGCAATCAGGTGTTTTCATAAATTTCACTCCGGTTTAACAACAATACGCTCGTAAAGCGTGCCCCCATTAAAATTCAAACAGTCCTTATCATATGTTTCACCGCGACCACCGAAAATAATCCGTATCGCAATCGAGTAATGCTCGTACCTATTCATTGTTTCGAGGGAAACAATAAATCAGCGGGGCGAATGAAAAAGAAATCATCTATGAAGGAATTTATTACGGGAAGCCCTTTCATCGGCCATAAAATTGCTTATCTGCAGCCGCCACGCGAGTTCCCGAATGACGTTTTAATTAGCGGCCGATAATAATTAAGCCTTGATTCATGGGAACGGAAGGTAAACCAGAGGAAACCTCATCGTCGAAGAGATTGTATCGTCGTTAACAATATTTTCGAAATTCACAATGTCTTTTATTCGACCAACGTCTGATCGTTTCAACTGTTTATTATGAAAGTGAAGTAGCTCCATTTTTTCCAAGTTATTAATTTTTTAGTCCACTTAATTATTCACAATAGGGCATTCCTCACACATTTCAATGACCTTGAAATATGTTATTAACCTTCAATTACTCGCACTCCACTTTCTAACACTGTAACACTACTTTAATGCAAAGTAAATATTTGCTGTGTGATCGACACCTTTGTTTACGCTCGAAACACTAAATTTCAAGTTTTGATATTTTAATAGTTAAGTAATTAAAAACTCAGGTCATGAAAACACGAAAACTACCTTCCCAGCGTATAGGAAAAAGTTGTTCAGAATTATGCCCCCAACAACACATTTCAAGGTCACTGGCATCGGTGAAGAGCGCCCTACTGTAACTAATTATCGTGTTTTATAGTACTGTCGGGTCGCGTATAATTATTTTAAAGTTTGGACGAAGGTGTAGGGACGTGAAATCCGGCATATCGATCAGGGCGTAATTTCGACGCGCGTTTTCGCAGCGCGGCGGAGGAAAGTTACGAGACCATCGAGATAGCTTGCACCGCTCCACACCGTTCCGGCGAGTTTTCCACGGAAATTTTCTATCCTCGTTAGTAGCGGCCTCGTTCGAGAATAAGGGAAGCAGGAATGAAAACGTTCTCGGACAAGAACCCCCGCACCGAGGGCAAACTCACACTTCGGCCCCCTTTTAGAAGCGTTCTTACACGGTCCGGGGCTGCATCCGCCACCGCGGAAAACGTGGTCTGTATTTCAATGCGCCGGTAATTCTAAACGCCTGCCCGTCGCGTCGCGTCCGCTGATTAGGTACATATTCGCGCGTCCGAATATCGCAGAAGTATTGACGATTCCCCCGGGTTCCTGCTTAATGGCAGAGTTTACGGACTCCCACCGTGAAAATTATGAATTGACGTCGCGCAGTCTAATCCACACTCAACGCCTGTTCACAGGACTGACGGAGTTATCAAACTTCTTATCCTCCTGTTCCGATTTTGATGCGGCACACAGAGGAACCATATCCTGTTTGCCAATCATTATCGCGATGATTCAGTTAGAGTTGTTCCGTCTTCTTCATGTTCCTTTTGCGTCCCTTACACGCAAACCTGTCCACTAACTTGTCCACGCCCATTTAAGGCACATGGGTCAGTACCGCACGAAATGCAAGTAAGCTTCATCCAGAGGAAACCAGAAATGTTTAACTTTTTAAATATATCCCGTAGATTTTAACGAGGAAATCTCGAAAATCCAAATCTTAGGAATCCACTGGTTCAAAAGTTATGCGTGTTTAAAGTTCAGCGATCGTCATCTTCTTTCTGACCGGTATGGGCGTCACCATGTTGGTACTTAGTGAGCGCCGTGGAGCCGCTAGATGGCACCACAAGCACGCAGTGATATCGATAACGTAGATTACACAGAAACCTGAATACGAAAGTTTTATAGAACCAAGTGGATATTCGCTTCGAAAGACAATATTAAAATTTGTTGCTGTTTTTTACAGATACAGTTCACAGTTGGCTGAGAATATTTTCGAATATTTAATATTGTGATTAGTTGTATTGTCAACCGACGCGTTTGATCACTGCTTGCGCAATGAAGAACGCACAATATCCCGGCGATGCATAACACCAAATGTGTAACACGTCACCCATAATCCCGCCACAATTACAAAATATCTAGCGGAGCCGCGATTGTGGTAACGTTTAATTAATAAGCACTAAACGTTTGATCTACGGCGAATAGTAAACTGGAACTGTTACCCCGGCGTTAATTAACAGTAAATTCAAATTAGCGCGTATTATTGCGCGATTAATATCGGAGGGTTGATTGATGCGCACACGTGACAAGCGTAACCTGAAGCAATTAAATCTGTAACGTTAATTACAATAAACTCGGGTAGATTTCAGAGCGACACGCTGCTGATCGAATACCACCGAAATTTTTCACTCAAACGATTCGCGTTTTGTCACAGAATTTCAATGTAATGCGATTCCAGTGTAGAATCAATTTCACGAACAATTCAATAATGAAATGATATAATAATTTCTATTTTGTATGTTAATATACAAATATGTTTAAATGTATTTACTGAATTGTTCTAACACAGAAACAAGTCCTCTTGTCCATTTTTAAAAATGTTTCCTTTCAAAGGATGAACTAACACCTGACAGTAAATACCAACATTCAGTAATATAGAAAATCTTGATTGCTCCATCTCCACATTGTGTCTGTGTGAATGCTTTTGTTCCTCGCTGAATGACTATGCATGAAAAAGCCCGTGTGACGTAGTTGATTGTGTACGGTTTCGAAAAGAAAAATATTTGAACTATTGTTGTGGACGGAATCTTTTGTTTCCCCCCTGTTTGTCTGCTGCGCGAAAATCATTTTTCACGAATATGCCGTTTGCACGCCGATCTCCGGATAATTGATAGGTGGGGTTAGAGTCGTTCAGCCACTCCGGATCAGTAAAACTTTGGGACGTTTCACAGAGTCAGTTTCTGGAGCGAATCAGTGACAATTAGCGCGTGAAAATCGAATGCAGAATATGAGATTATAATAAATCCGAAAAGTTGCAAGCTCGGTTTAAATTCATATTTATAAATTAAATTTATGCACTGTTGTTCAAAGTTTACTTAGGAGTTCTGGTGAGCTTAAATAAAAATAATTAGATGTGTATGCACATAAAATTCCAATTAATCTCGAGAGAAATTCGAGATCGACGAATAACGAACAATTGTTTCCGACGTTGTAACGAAAATTCTGTGAACGACTGCACGGTCTTTGATTATGAAGTGTACACAGATGAGAACGTTTAAGGTAGCCACTCGACGTAACAGTGGAGTCAAGAGAGCACGTTTCAGCTGATACGGGTTAAACACGCTTTGCTGATTATTCGTTACACCCCTGTTGATTATCAAATGATTTTGTCCGCGCGAGGTAACCAGAATGGTTATATCAGCGTTATCGAAATTTATTCGAGCTGCATGCACGCCGCGCCCTAGAGCTTAATACGCGGACGAAGGTATCGTGGAACGGTGGGTTCAAGCTGGATAGCTTTTAACCAGTATAAATCTCGGCATATACATTTATAGCGACAATTAAGATTACGTCAAACTTAGAGGGCAAGTAAATGTGAAGGAGATTAAGTAGCAATGCGTGCGCACTATACTGACAATATTCTAGTCAGAAATACTATTGTACAATCTGGAACATAAAATTCAACAGCAAATATACAGGGTGAGAGAAAATTCAAGGGGTGTTTCCCCACGACGATGTAAGACGAGAATGAAGAATAACAAAATTGCGATTTCAGCTTCCTTCTTTAATTATTAACGATTAAAAATTCGCCTAAAATGCGGCAACCCGGCGTACGCAACGTACACCTCTGTTGGTCGGGTTGCCGTGTTTCAGGCTGATTTTTAATTGTTAATATACTACAAAACGAAGCTGCAATCGCAACTTTTTTGCTCTTCATGTTCGTCTTATATTGTCACGGAGAATCACCCTTTAAATTTACATACACACATTTTGTGTGGGATTCTACCGGACGACAATACATACAAGAATCGCGAGGCAACGGTTCGTTGTTCGGTTTCGCCGAAAGAACGTCAACGATATGATTCACTAATTATTAATTAGTCGGCGGCGGTAACGGCCGACAATTCCGGAAGCGCACGATTAATGGAGAAAGTTGGTGGCTTGAGGAAAGCGGATGCTCTTGCACTGCGTTCCCGACGCCGCCGCCGCCGCGCCAGTTTCATAATAATGTTAGTCAAGCGAACGTGATCGTAGAAATTTATACCTTCCGCGCGTAGAATTCGTTCGCTTTCGTCGCGCCCCCTTCGAAATCGCACGAGTTAAGGTGGGATTTCCTAAACAATAGTACGATACTACAATGCCACGCGACGAATCAAAAGTTTGAACAGGTTCGTGAAAATGGGGTATTACGTTCGATGTGAAACAAAAAGAAGAAAAAAAAGAATAATTCTGTCAATCAATCCTCGGTAAGCTGATTTGATTTTGAACGCGTGTACGTGACCAGACAAGCGATGGAAAATTGAACATGAGCTTTCGCCTCGAACCAAGGTGAACATGAAAAAATGGAATTCGCTCATGGAATTATCGGGGAAATTTTGTTTCCGTTTCAATATGAAGATACAGTGGCTAACGCGTGTATATCAGTTTTTCGCGTGAAATGCACGGTACGTGAAACTGCAGAACGTGAAACAATGGTACCACTAAAATTAGAAAATAATTCATGGACAGCGTTTAAAGCTATTAATTTATAAATATGAAATGTCACAAGGGGGACCATATCAAATAGTGAAAATATTTTTATTACATGTGTTGAATTATTTAATATAATATTCGCTCTCGTTACTACAGTTCCCAAGCCATCCAAAAGTAAGTTTCGCAGTCTAACAATCCCATATCCCCTAGCAAAGTGTCCCATTCCCGACATGTCCCTCAGAAAAATGAGCATCAAGCTCATCTCGAACGGTCGCGCCTAATTCGACGTAAACGTATTCGCAGCGCGAGAACCATCTGTCTAGAACAAAAGCAATATTACTGATATCCTCGTCGATAAGCACCGCCGCGAGTAGACAGCGGTCGACGTCTGTGTAGCCAGAAATATTTCACGGCGAAGGAATAAGGGAGACGACAGACGTATGCGGTTTGCCATTTGATAGATTGCACGTGCTCGAAGATATTGAATTTTCCCGAAGGCTGGCACCCGAAAAGGCTGAGGAATGGCGGACGGTGACACGTGTTTACCAGCGAATTTCTAACAGAATTTCATTCGGCGTCGCGGGGCGTGCACGCGCGTCCGCGTTGGAGACATCCGCTCCACCTGTTATGAGGATCTATGAGGATCATCAGAACCTTCTAAAATACACTGCGAAGCCAGATCGAAGATTTCTGCGGTAAATAGTGAAATGCTACAGGCAGAGCCTGAGTGACGTCACCAAGCTATAATGTAGTTTAAGCGAGATGGGGACGGATCCGAGAGCCGGATCCTGTCACGGTGCTGTAGTACGGATCGGGAGGCTACTAGGTGGCCCAACTATGGGTACTGATCGTCCACGGGGAGATGAGAGTGATTTCGACATGGGGCCACTTTAGCTTAGGTTCTGGCTGTGGACCCCAGTTTTGACGCAAAGTTGCGGACCCCACTCTTAGTTATTGGCAGAGGACTCCACTCCTTAGGTTTTGGCAGCGGACACCAGTTTTGACGCAAGATTGCGGACTCCACTTTTAGGTATTGCCAGCGGACCCCCGCATTGTTATGTTCTGGCTTCGCACTACAGTTTTGATGCAAGGTTGCGGACCCCACTCTTAGGTATTTGCGGCGGACCCCCCTATCGTTATGTTCTGGCTGCGCACCCCACGAATGCGGAACGGTTGACATAGGAGCTCAGTCATATCACGTGGTCCCCTTGAAGAGAGGTGAAAAATCTCCGCAGTGCCGAACGCGTGCCCCGATCAGGGAGATACGCGAGTGCTATGCATTGAACGGCGATCACGCTTGTGCGGCCTCCGCGCGATTACATTCGACGTACGCGCGTATAATGGGCGTCCTTATCGCGGCTCGAATGCATTCAGACGTAAGACAGCCGTGGCAGCCGGCCGGTAGATGGGACAATTAAACTCATCTTCGCGATACTTCCAGAACGGTGATCCTTCACGCCGAGAAGCCTCAATAAAACCATGGAACCCGCGATAGCGGTCATCCATTGTTCCTCGAGCGGGACTTCGTGTGCTCGCTGAAACGGGATTATCGGCCAGCGTAGAACAATTAAACCGGACCAATGGCTGATGACAACTGAATTAGGGGCAAACATTGCCACAGATCGTTTGAGGACCTTCTCTGTTCGATAACTTCCGGAGGTATGCTTGTCGGTATATCGAGTACCTGGATGTCTCTTTGGAGCATGCGTGATACGTGTCACGTGGCTGATTAGGAACGCCCATGGACGTTGTTACCCCGTTAGATCTTGTAGAGTGATTGGGTCTGGGTTTCGGGGCTTCTCGGAGAGTACTGTGCGGAGATGAGAAGGGACTGATTGGTCCCCGAATTTCTTCCCCTTTCCATTAAATATCTGATCTCCTACTTTTCAGCACCTCTCCTAGCTTCACCCGAAAGGTCGGGGTAGGCTCTGAGAACAGGGCAAGCAGATATATTCAATTGCGGACCCGAAAAACTGTTGGGAACAAATTGAGTTGGGAGCATCGAAGTGAGACATCTTCCTAGAACCTAACCCAGACTCTGTTGTCAAATGTTTCGATTTATAATAAATAGATGTTTATACTTTTGAAAGGAAGGTCTACCGCAAAGTGAAAGGTATCTTTCCTAATAGATCTCTATTGTCTCCGAATATTCTGAAGACTACAAGATCAGAAAGTTCCCCGGCTAATGGTCACATTAGTTATATTATGTACACTCTCGTGCTCCTAATAGTTTGTCACTCAAAATTCCGGTCAGATAGTTTGTAGAAGATAGACCGTACACGGGAATATATTGCTGGGCAGCTTTTGCAAGCCGTCAGGTTCAAGGCAGCGACTGTCGGCCGTGGTAAGCGTGCTGCGAAGAGATAATGTCGAGGAAATTAGCTATCGGTACACCTGAGCGACCCTTTATGTTGCGCGGGATCACCGTAATTCTGCTAAATCCCTCTATAACATGTCAACCGGATCTCACCGCAGACAAGACATTCGTGCGCTGCAAGTCAGATAAGAACTTGAATGATTATCGATCTTTCTGTTAAAAAGACAAAACGGCTGTTCTACGTCGTATGCGAGTAGGTATGAACAAAATGGCAGTGCGGGGCCATCTTCAATCTCTTGTTGTAGGCGCGATGAGTATCTAGATAAATTATTAGATATATTTGGAAAACTATTAAGAATAGAAATGAGTTTCTACTTAACCTGCGTCCCCACTGCACATTCCCCCTCTACGATCAGTCACGCGACGCGTTCCGTCTGGCAGAGAGAGGGTAACTTTTCCCCTCAACTCGTGCTCCCTCCCCTCATCTGGCGGCTCCGATCTTCTGATAAGTATACGCGTGAGGAAATGGCAATTAAAGATTAGCGCCGCCGCCAAAGTGCCCCCCTCTTTTTTCCTCGTTTAAAATTCTACGATCTTTCAATTCCAGTTGCGGTTCATTTAAATATTCATTTCGCCGCGGCACTAAACCGATCGTTAACCTATTCGCAGGTGAAGTTAATAGGAATTTTACGGGTTATGCGTGCACGTTCGCGATTATGTCTATTCTCTTTTTTTTTTCGTAATTATTCTGCATTGCAAAGCGCACGTTCCCGCGGTATTGTGGGGGTCTCCGATGTGTACTACATTTATTTAAACTTCTCATGAATATTCCGTGGACGGGAATGATGTTAAGTGCTTCCCAGGAAAACTGTTACTCAGCTTAATCCTTTTGTTGCATAATTTATAATTTCACGAGGGAGTAAACGGGAAAGTTCAACGGTATATATAGCGGCGGCCACGTTCCGCGACGCAACCGGAACAAAAATTCTGGTGGGGAACTCTCTTAATTCGGAACTTTCGAAGGCGGACGACAGCTACGCCCGGCAGAGTTACCGAACTTCCGCAGGATTTTTCAAATTCTCCATTTAACGCGAAACCCGAACGCCGCGTTTTCGAAACTACGACTCCGCGGGAGTTTCGGGGCGAAATTTTAACCGCGAACTTTAAATCGAGTTCCCTTGTTATTACACTGAAGATAAGCTCCCGGTGGCGGCATCGCCGCATCCGATTTTCCGGATTATCCAATGTACCGTTCCTCCGACTTGCACAATACACCGAATTTCGTACAATTTCGGTACCATTGTCTTGATTGCATCGCGATTGCCAAGGTATTTTTTTAAACGTATCAAACTGGAGACATGTATATGTATCGCCGATTTAAAAGGAAGACCGATTTTTTATTCCCTAATTTTCAATTTTCCAGACCGATTTTTCAAAGTATTAGGTCAACCCATACGTCCGTGCCGTTTTTCGAGCGGTTGCATATGTTAATTTTGTAAACATACCAGGAACTGTCGTTTTAGGTGTTTTCAGGACATCTCAACCGATAAACTTCGTGATTTCTGTACAAGGTCTCGAATTTTATCTTCGTCTGTCTGAGGAGGACGTTCCTCGTCTTCTAAATAAAAACTCCCACCTTTAAAACGTTGATACCACTTCCTACTGTATTGTCCACGTATCGTTCTCGCAGAGATCGATTCTCCGAATTCTCGTGAATGGAAAGGGGGTTTTTGAGAGCCGAACTAAATTGGATACATAAAGTTCAAAGAAAATGGCATTTACACCGCCACTACCCACCCACAGTTTTACACATGGGTCGGAGGTTGGGGCAGAGGGTCGCAAAGGATTCACGAAATGCAGTTAACCGCTCGGAAACCGGCGTTGCGCCGACTCGTTAAGAGGCTTTGCGCAACAAAGCTGCTTTCTATTTCGCGGCCGGGGGTCTGTTAAACGTATTGTTTTTCACCGGATGAGATTTCTGTGCCCCTGGAAATCCGTCTAATGGCTCTCCAAACGAGTCGCCCACGCGGAAGAAATCCGACGCGCCTATAGCGCAAACGAGTTTTCTTACGATCGTAAAATTCGATTGGCTGTAGTACTACCCCCAATGGCTGTACCAGATCCGCGCATCGATTCGCATTCCCAATTTCCACCGGGACACGAAAATCATTCTCACGATATGTGAGAACAGTTGTTGCTAGATCTGTGTAGTATCTGGAGAGGAAATCACTTCATGGTACATCGTTATACGTACAGGGTATTCGACTACGGGTGGGAGAAAATTTAAGGGGTGGTTCTCCATGACAGTATAAGAAATCCGCCTAAAATACGGCAACCGGGCCAACAGAGCTGTACGTTGCGTGTTGGTCGGGTTGCCGCGTATAGGGTGTTCGACTACAGATGGGAGAAAATTTAAGGGGTGGTTATCCATCACAATATAAGACATATAGACATTGAATGAGTAATATGAATGAGTCGGCAACGAGAGATGTTGTCGAAGAAAGAATTACCCGAAGCTCGGGTCTCTCTTGCGACTCGATACGGATTTGTCGGCGGGATTACGATTAATTTAAATAATCCTCGGCTTCCACCATCTCATGCAGTCCGCGCGGATACAGCCGGTCAGCCCCAGGATTTACGATTTGACACTTGCAAATATATACGCCGGTTTTCCGGTGCTCCGTTGTCTACTATTATATGTATAATACTCTGTCACGAAAAAAGTTTCCGATGGTATCAGTGTCTAACCCACTATACTATGTAGAAACGTCTCGGCAAAAATTAAAAATAAATTGGATAAACTATGAAAAAAACAAAAAAAAATAATTAAATGATGGACTGCAAAAGCACAGGGGTTTCAAGCTTTAAAGTGAGTTGAGGTTTATTGTTATACAAAATGAACTTTTCAACAAAATTAATACGGATCAAATATTGATAATTTTTAAAAAATCTACCATTCAAATGTTTTAATATTCTTTTATCTCATTTTAAATATCTTATTTTATGTTTTTGAATTTCACACTCTATTTAAAATGCGATTTTATCGAACAGAATCTAATTGTTAGAACTTTAATGGTGCTCGAAATATTTATTTTGTCGAATACCACTGGTTATCGACGAGCATCTCGAACGACCGAATCGTGCAATTATGTCGCGTCGGTTTCCTCCTCGAAGTTGATTTATTTTTCATGTTACTTTCGGCAAACATGGATCCGTGGACAATGGTAAAATAATTTGGATATTGATCGCGAAACCACCAGCGCGCGAAAGGACATTTATCGGGTTGAACACTTGTTTAGCATATACCACGCGGCCCGTCATTATCATAATGTATTCAGGGGCAACAATGATCCATCCGTTTCTGCATAGCGCACGCATATAAATAGTCATTCGTTGGATACCGAATGCGCCGGCACGTTAATCGTTAATGTAACGAACAGCGTGCCGACAGTCTCGTAATTTTAGGTATTCGTCATCGAACATTCGTATTCGCCTATCCTGCGTGTTCAAAATCAAGCCGGCAAGCAAATACGTCATGGAACCGTCATTATCGCGTTTCTAATCGCACTTGTTTCCACGCGGGAACACGTCTCCGCTTTAATCACCTGGAATCTGTTCGTTAGCTCGATGCACCGTTCAATCCTGTTAATCATTAGAAAACTGGACCACTTTTCTTGTTCCTTGTTTTCGATATATTTGGAATTCAGGAACTCTTTGTTTCGTTATCAACTAGCGAACGAAACAGCTCGTTAAATTATGGGAAAGTAGAGACGCGACTTGATTTTTAATTAATGTTGAAACACCGTGCTGGAAGAGTTTTCCGCATCGGAAATCTCGTATGAAATTACTCATGTTTCAAGAAGAGAACAAAGCAATACCTTTCCACGTGAAAATGCTTCTGAGAGCTTGCATCCTATCTGCACGTATATCATATCCATGTCAGTCGAGCTTTTACCGTTTTAATAATGATTCTCCTGCCGCGATATTAAATAGCGAATACCAACTCTTAACTTGTGTAACGCGACTTCTACATTTTTCTATCTTTTTCCATCTGTAATTCGTTTTCTCAGAATTGTTCAGAATATGCATAATTGACACAGATCTGCAAACTGTATTTCTCAAATTTTCGATGTAGAAAAACACATCAAAAAGTTGTGAACAACAATTTTTTCGAAAATTTATTTTTCACGTCGTGCAAATTAATTGCTCTAACTTCTGAAAAAAATACATTCGTATGGTCCAACTTGAAAAAGTTATCGTCCCTTTAAAAATGAATATTACTGTGATGTATTGTATAAATGTTAGCAGTACAATCCAGATACGAGAACTGATTGGGGACATGGAAAGCAAAACGTCAGTCATGTTTTCATTTTTCAGTAAATTTCCCCAAAATTGGCTCTCGAGCTGTTCGTTCAGTTGTCGCTTTCGCAGCTAATATCGGTGAACGAAGGGATTTTCTGTAAATGTGATTGTAGCTACTTGTAAACGTATTGATACACAAATCAGTTCATCTGCTCTGGCTTTAGGTATGAAATTATAGCTAATTGAAGTGCGATTATTTGTTACCATCAGCTTCTGTGGTAACCGATGATCAATAGTTAGCTTGTCCGAGCTTGTGGTTCGCCATTTTCAGGGATTGACAATCATCGAAGATAACCTGTGACCTTCTCTTTTTAGGAATAATTACACGACCGGACAAATTAAAGATCGTGTTTGATTACAAGCCTTGTAGTTGGGTGAAATCGTTGAAAGTTTTTCGAAGCAGTTGGATTCACGACGGGGTTTCATTATCAGCTAATTATAACTGAAAAGGGCACGGGTTTAATTGCCATAACTTACGTTCGTTAGACAGCGTGCTTGTACCCTCGTTACGACCCTTCTAATTACTTCAATTTGAAGTAATAAAGCGAGAGCGTAGCTCAGATCATCTGGGACCGTTTCAAGATCACCATTCGAATATACATAAAAGTCGGAAATGAACACTTCACTTGAGTTTAATGAAAGTTATGCAGGAAAAATATTTGCTGCCTCTATACGAGAATCAAAATAAACGAGTTACGTGAAGTTGAATTAATTGTCACTATACTAATGATGAATATGATTGAACACATTCAATAAAATTATTTGGCGATTACCGATTACAGGTGTTATGCATTTATGATAAAACGTACCCTCATCCGAAATACAAATAAAACTATATTAGTGAAATATCGATGTGAGTATTAATTTTCAAGTTGTTGAAATTATTGAAGAAAGAACGGCGATGCAATTTTTATTTTGCACGAAGATGTCTCATTTCGTAATTATGAATGTAATGAAAAAATAATCGATTACTGGCCAACTCTGAGATGGAGTAATAGAGTTCTCGTATCACATGGTAATCCGAGCAAATAATAATGCAGATAGACCGAGATTCGGAGTGTTATGCAAGCCGAACAGAGTCCGCGCCGATGGACTCATTTGCGAATGCGAGCCCCGGACGAAAAATAATAGCCCAAACGACAGCTCGGAATAGTGATATTAAATCCGGTTACGTCCCGGCGCGCAAATCCGTAATAAAAATTTGATAAACCGCAGATTGTCGCCATGAAAACGCAGATTCCCTGATTGCATCGTTTTTACTATTTCATTTCGCTGTCACGGGGCTGAGAGGGTGTTTTGAAATAGATGTTCCGCCGGCCGGATGCTGCGATCGAACCGCGCCATGACGTCATCGAGGTACGAACCCGAGGATGAAAAGCAAATGGAGAGGAATTTAATTTTTTCTAATTTATGCGGTGAATCGTTCTCGTTACAATGCGCATTCGATCATTTAGAAAAACAGTCCCGTTTGGAAATTAACTTGAACGAAGTCGAATCGCTATGCCACGTCATACTGTTCATAGCGATTTCAGCATTGTTCCAAACTAGGTCATTGGATTCGTCTGACGTCAGCTATAACATTATTAAAATATGTAATGACTTTAATTTTTTATTTGAAATTTTTGAAATCGATATTGACTGAACTAATTCATCGATTGGGATCACTGCCTCGGCATTATGTACGTATTTTCGAGTGTATACTATACCAATAAATTTTTCATAATATTTTTATCCTAGCTGCGCTCGCACAAAATTAATCCGCTCATCGCAGTGCTCTTCAAAAATTCCATTTAATCTCCGGCCCGAAATAGCGGATTAAGTTCTTGTTAGTTCTTCACGATCCTTCTTTTACCCATCTGTCTAGCTGAAGCTCGTATCTGAGAACCGGGTTGCTTTTAATAGGAAGTCATACTATGTTTCGTTTCGAATTTATACACGGTGTCTGTTTCATCTGAATACAGTGGAATATCTTAATCCTCCTCCTTGTGCCGGAGTCATTCGTGATTGCTAGGTGACGCGTAGGTACCCTGATCCGAAGTACGACGAAAGGCGGTCTGGAGCCATCGCCTTATATCGGAATAAAACTGTATTAGTTGGAATAAAATGTTTGAACAAAAGCTTTTTGATACTTGTTGTGGCGAGGGAGAGGGTGTGCTGTTCGTGCTAACCGAAAGTCAATTCTGCCAAATTTCTAAAATGGCGTATCCTCTTCAAAGACATCCATTTGTCGACAGAGTGATCCGAGCCAGTTTCAGGATTTTAAACGAAACATTCTGCTGGAGTTTTTCGGAAAAAACCGACTGAAGCAGTTTTATGGGGAGTAGTGGCTGCTGGACGCCTAGGGATCGTTGAACAAGGGCCGCGTTTGTCGCTTGAATCGGTACGGACGAATAACTTTGCATACACGGGCTAAACGTGACCCCTCGGCGAGAGGATTAAGAGGGACGATAGCCGTGAAAGCACTTCGGGGAAGCTCCTCCGTGTGCATTCTGCGACCACCACCACTCTATGCTCCCTTGATGGCGATGATAACAACTGCTTTACACGTTTCGTTAATACATTTCCATTTTCGTGTTCGTTTTCTCGCGTGGTCGACTAATTTCATACATATTTAGCTGTATATTTTACATTCCGCGTATGTACGCTCGTAATTATTCGCACCACTCTAAGAGGTGAAAATATTGAAATTTATGATCGAGAAGCAAACTGTTTAACTTGGCCGGATTATATATTCCAGTGAAATATAGTAAGATGACTAGCATCTTAATATGATGTGTTCGAGTGCTATAATTAATGTTTATTCAAATCTTCGATGGTTACCATGTCGCTAAGGAATATTCACCTTCTTTTTTAATACTACTTGTAAGTACGTTACGTTGGAAATATTGTAAAAAATTATATTTTTATCCCTTCAACGTGTTCGATGGCGAACTACATATGTGTAAATAGTCTAAAAAAATGTTAGTGTAAAAAAATAAGTAGTACTAATAATGAGACTTTGCTTTTTTATGAGAACTTTTTATGAGAATTCTTACCTAAAAAAAAATTTCACCTTGAAATTCAAGGTGAAGGACAATTTTGCAGGAACTTTTTGTTTTAATATCTCCATCTTTTTGAAGATGAATACGTCTATGGCAGCCAAGATCAAACATTTTATAACCTCGCAAATGATTTCCTTTTACTCCTTATGCAAATTCGACTGTAAAACGTCACGTGGCAAATATAAATTTAGACCGGAGAGCTATTTGCCCGGAGAGTATTTCAAAATCTGCTAGTCGGCCAAGACAGAATTTCGATTTCACGCTGAGCTAGGAAGTTTGTCGCGGCCGCAGCACCGCGAGCTTCCGCAAAAGCGGCTTGCAAGGGGTGCATCCACGTGTAGGTATACGCGCACACATGTATCCTGAATGCATCCGTTCGGGATGCGTAAAAGCAATACCGTAGGATCTCGATTAACGGAGTTTGAGCTGCCGCGCGGCAGAGCTTTCGATTCTACGAACGTCTATTATCTACGACTTCAATTATCCTCCGCATTAACAGAAGGATATAATGTTGTTTCTAACAATACGCGTCCCGGTTTTCACACGCTCATCGTGTATCGGCGCGGCGGCGGCGCCGGGGACGTTCTCGAACACTCGAAATTCGAAGTTCGAGTGAAAGGCATCTCGGGACACACTGTGTGCTCCTTTCTGTTCGATTGGATTGGTCGATCGATTCACCGTGTTGACCTTATAAGATGGAATCGAGTCGGAACTGTGCATAATGTATGCAGACGAGCATAAGTGAAACAGCGGTATTAGTGAACGGACTAGCAGAAATGGTCGTCGTTGGTCAGACAAGGAGATATTGCCTCATCGGATAAGCCAGTGAAAAGACGGCCATTGTTTAGACAAGTCGAGCGATGGAGCAGTGGGTTAAGTAGAATGGGCCCTGTCCGTCGCCGCAGAAACAGGATGGTGGATGTTCTCATTTCAGAAAGTAGAATGGAACCTTCTCTGTTGTGGAACGAGTAGGAATCGCATTTAGTTTACAGTGTAGAATAGACGGCAATTAGATCAATTAACCTTTAGCACTCTGACGGTGACTCAGAATCGCCACTAAAAGTTGCGGTGCCATTATTCAAAGTGTTGTTTACATTATTAAATATATTGGTATCTAATCAATTACTGAATATTTAAGTATTGTATGAGGTATTATATCAATTTCATATCCATCAAAAGAAAAGAATGGAATTATTCTAAGTCGGAAGAAATATTTAATTTTCGAGTTTTCTTTCTTCTCAGAATTTCTGGAGTTTTGTTTTTCTGTTGCTTCGAGGAATATAATTATATTTTTACTATTTTTTCTATTGTATTTTTACTATTATAATTTTTAATATTGATTTCAGTAATGACGTATGTGTTTATGTATGACGCATGTATACGCGATAATAGTTAGACTTTCATCTTCTCCTCACGTCATCATCCAAGTTTTCTGTCACCGTTCGTTTCTGCATTACCCAAGCTTTGGTTACCTCATGGATTTAATCGGTTTAGTGCGATCCTGATTAGCCGGCTTAATCGAGACTCTCTGCCGTATCATGAAGAGTTTCCCGAGGGAAACGCTGCACCCATCGACTTCCGGCTGACAAGCGACGATCTAGGTATCGCTTCACAGCCTTTGTTTGGTCTACCGTCTAGTTTTATCTAGATCGACCTCGACATATTCCTTTTTCTAGGCTCGTCGCACTCTCGTGGAATTTCCATGATTAATTCACTCTGTTACATCGAGGAATACAGGTAAAATTCTACGTATAATTTTACAGTGATACCGTTCTCTTAAAAAATTATGGTAAAGTTTTTCCATTATTGATTTTGTATTGAAACAATAATTTCCAAAAGCTTCACTAATCTCACACTATACATAAAAACTCCATCTGACTGAGGAATGAAAATATAATATAAATGAAATCAGTTTGATACTAGAATACGATGCAGTCAAAACAGATTGTTGACCTTTCGAGCTTGAAGTTTAAGGTCAAAGTTAATATCGCGGCAGCTTAAATCAATGTTCACCAAACCGAGAGTGTAGAATATAGTTTCTATGCACCCTGTACATAAGCACCAGTAATTTGGTCGTGCGATTGCACATGCACAATCGGATACAGAAGTTGTTGCACTTTGGATATGATTCTACTTGTCCGGATACGAATAGAGCTTATTCTACTTGTGTAAACAGGAATGGGACCTCTTCGGGCTTGTCAGACAGCAAACAGGAACGAGTAGTCTCATTACGTCTACGTTTACAATCTTTCTGCTTATCTCTGTACGAAGAAAACGTATGTATATCCGCTTGTCTGACCAAAGGAATATTCTACTCCCCGAACGGTTCGTGATAGAAAATGCGCGACGGAAAACTACGAAGGACATTTAATACGTATTCCGCTGTATTCGTCTCCTTCTTTTTGAGTTCATGATCCGCGGATGATCTATTATATTTCGCAGTGCCGTAAGCCGTCGCGGAATTTCCAAACACTGCGACTGCATCTTTAAAAAGTTCCCGAGAGCGGGGGAACTCCTCCGGCGAGCTCGAATATCCTCTTAAACTATTCCCTAATACGTCGTGAACGGGAACGACGAAGTTCGGGATGCACTGTTACGCATTATAAACTCATCTTTGCCGCATGATCGACCAACCGAGTGTATCGAGTCGGCTGCGACGGAATAAATTTCGACAAAATTCGCAAATTACCGCACGTGTCGTCGCGTTCGGCTCCCCCCACACGAACATTATCGATTCCGAAGTCTCTTGTCGTGACTCATCCACCGAACAGTTTAATGAAATGCTAATAAATCCCGACGGTCCACAGTGATTAGTGTACCTGCCGGACGAGACTTCAAAAAGTTGCTTCGTTCAATTTTCCTCGGGATCAGCTGCTATAAAAGATTTACATTATATAAGGTGTTCGACTACATGTTGGAAAACATTTAAGGGGTGGTTCTCCATTCTGCAAAATTTTCTCCCACCTGTAGTCGAACATCCTATAATAAAATATTAAGTTGGTGGGGAAATTCTGTCGTATTTTAAAGAAAACATTTGAATCAATTTATAAAAATATATGTTCAATATTATTCAATGATATAATGTCCATTGTTTGTAACAACTTGTTGCCATCTTTCAGATAACTTGTCAAAGCAGAATTACCTGTTTATTTAAAAGACGACAGAACTTTCTCTCCAACCTAGTAGAACAATATAGAACATAAAATTCAACATTACATAACATACCATACCTATATAACATACCATAACAGAGTATTAAAGAAAAACAAATATTGTCGTTAATAAAATCTTTTTAATAGACTTTTGACTACCCATCGGTACATAAAGGGTTGATTACATTAAAAGAAACATGTGGAAAACATGAAAGTATCGTTCAGCCGAATGCTACTGCTACGAAAACTATGGCTGCTATTGTAAGAACACGGGCCGCAGAAGTTCTTTTGTATTCGCCGTATGTATCGCGACGCGGCAAAATACGGGAAAGAATGCTACAGAAAAATTGAATACCCTTTACATGGTGCCTTGTAAAGCGTGCAGTCGCCGATATGACGACAACAGAAAACCGTCGCGATGATCGCCGGTTGCATTTTTCCAACACGTGGGCACGCACGCACGTATTTCTCGTTTGGCTCTTGAATTTTCGACGAGGTATCAGCATATTCTTGGCGCGTGTTTTCCTGCCAGCATTTTGCTAGGGATGCGGCCGCCGCCGCTATCGTATTTACAAAAGCTCGCGCGAAAGCTACCTGCCGCTCAACACACTCTCCCGCGCAACGCAGCTTTCCCCTGAAAGTAAGATTCCGCGGGTGGCGCGTGGAATTTATGCACGGCTACGGGAATGGATGAGAGCAGGAAAGTAAACGTTGACATGCGGGCCGCGATGCTTTTCCGGCGGGAATAAAAGCTCGACAAATCGAAAAGCGGTTGCTACAACTTTATTGCACTGTGAATTAAGCAAGCATTCTGGCCCGGAACCGCGTAAACATCGAATTCGTCTAATACAGTAGTATAATTTATCCGAACTCCACTTATTGGAACCAATGACGTCATTACAATTTCGTATAAATCGTGAACTATTTTATTTCAGACGTCTACAGGGTGTCCCAAGATGGTACAGAAAGAAAAATAGAACAAATTTATTTTCATTCGTTCCCTCCTTTCCGAGGAATTTGATTTTTAAAATCCGGTGAACACGCGTGCTATTCAATAGGAATCGTCTGATCCGTTTGTCCATGACCGACGCATTCTACTTCTTAAGAAGGGTAGGCGCGCGAACTTGACGGATCGTTAGACAATTTTCCCGAAAACGACGCGTCAAATAAAAAAATTTATTGTATATTTTCGATATATCTTCCCGTGTAGAACCATCCTCTCCACGTTTATCCCATTTTAAGACACCCTGTAGACATATGGATAAAATAGTTGGCGAATCTTTCAAGTCGTTTTTTAAGAGTACGGCTGAATTGAGACCTATAATTCCAATTTCGACATTTTTGTAACAAATCTCCACCTATCTGGAGGTGACATACAATTTTGAAACACCCTGTAAAAATGTTCTTCTCCCTTCATTCCTAATGTTCTTTATCGGCAAGAGAACTATACTAACGGGTCTATTGTCCACTCCCGTAGCCTGATTGTTGCACTAATAGTTTAAAACTACATTTCCAAGCTTCCTCCGCGGGGTGGGAGTTGGTTATGTTTAAAAACAGCAATAAACGGGCTGCGATATCCTGTAGGCAATAAAATCGGCAGCCAGGAAAAAAGCTAGCCGGTATCCTTCGCTGCCTGGTATTTGCGTCGAAGCTTCCCTAGCTTTCATCCCTTTCTCCCTTGCCCATCCCCCTCCGAGTCGGACGTTTTTTCTTTTCTTTGGACCGGTACACACCGTTAAATCATTGTTAACTTTTTCTCCGGGGGAAGATTAACGCCAGTGAGTGCAGAAAACCGTGGGAGTTTATGGAAAAGAGTCGCGTTTTGCAGACGCGATACGCGCCATGCCGTGCGTTCCTTCGTTTTATCCGACGCCCCGACACTCCTTCTCATAAAACACATGAGTATGCGAAATCGTGTACTGAGTGACGCGACGTATGATCAATGTTTACTCGCGGAATTGTATTTGCCTATGCAACGTATATACATCTTCCGGCTCGACTATTGATCGTAGTTCTTGCTAAGTATGGAAATAAAATTAGAAAAGTTCCGAGCATCGGATATTCTAGTATACTAAACTGCCCTAAGTAGTTGCGGTTACTGTTGTACAGTTGTTCGTAGGGATCGCCGATTTTCATGAAACTTTTTGTGGTAATTCTGCAAACAAAATAAGTTGACACTTTTTACGAAAATATATTATTGTAGGTCCAAAAATTATATGTTAAATAATTTTAGTGACCTCGCAGATGTAATCTCTGTTTGTAAATATTAAATCAAGTTGTTCATCTCCTTCAAAATTCTATAACTGCATACAAAATAAATATCCTGAATTTTTGAAGTGATACATTTTTGAGAAGTGATAAATGATTGTGTAAATCTATTGCGATACAACTGTTCCACGAGAGTATTTTAAGCCAAGTCTTCAAGTCAGACACGTAACCTGAATCTGTCAATATTAATTACTCCATTCCTCCACTTTTGTTATTCACTTTTCCGTTATCAGGGAAAAGTTATCGGTGATTGCGTGTCAATGGCAAAACGACGGTAGTCGTTGGAGTTTATGAAAATAAGCTTCGACAGTGCTCTCCGCTCTTGCGAAAGTCCTTCTCGAACTTGAATGCTTTAATAATCCCATTAAGATTCTGCGATCGTCTGCCCGTGGAATCTGGGATTGAGTGTTTTCACTTCGAACGGTGTTATCGAATTTTTCTACTCTTAATGAACTGCTTTATTAGTTTCCAAGTTGTCTGAACAACAGCTGAAATCGATATACCCTCTCATGCACTATCAATCACGCTCTTAGCACCAATTAGTTCATTTTACTTCATCGATGGAATAACGAAAGTATTATATATTTTGTTAAAAATTGTTTCTTTTCCATAGAGTCATCTGAATACCCAATAATCAAAGAGACATATACATACGTATATTTCGGAGATAATTTTACTTTATTTCTTATTTTATCGAACACATTTTGATTTTGGTTTGTTTCTAGCATTTGTGATGAGCTTGTTCCTTATTATTGATACAAACCGTTTTAATATTGATAAGTAGGCAGTGGATCTTTATGCAAAATAAAAACTTTCTTCCTGAATTGCAACAAACTGGAGTGAAGTTGAAATTTATTTTCTTTGTTAATATGTTTAATAGTTTGAAAATAATATAACAGTATTTTTTAATTCTTCTAATGTTTTTGCTGTTTTAAATTGCATCTACTCATTTTTTCTCGCTGTCAATGGCAGTGAGAAACATAGGACCACGTGATATCCCTACTCCGCGCTACACATCTTCAGCTATTGGCCGAATCGGCCCGTCTTCCGCTATTGGCCCCGCCTATCTTGTCCAGAGTTCGCCGCGAAGAAGCATTCGCGGAAGGACCGTGCAATAACGGGCGTTATCTCTTAACACTCGCGTGAACATGCCTCGGTATCTGCGCGAGCTTTTATCGTTCGATGTAGAAATCAAAATTTCTGGGGCCGCGGCAGGAATTTAAATTAAAATGGGAGCCGGGTAACGGTGCATATTGGAGCTGTGTAATCTCTGTCCGAGAACTGCACTATTATTCGAATGCGGAGAAAGCTCTCGCAGTATCTTAGAAGTTCCTTCTTTCGGGCCGTGATAGAAGTGAAAATATTACTAAAACGAATGTATAGTACTTTAATCTGCGGGGAACAATTCATGTCGAAAAATTCTTCGAGACTTTTCATTTTATTATTTTCTATTTTCTGTCAATAAGAACATTTTCCTGCATCCCAATGGCAGCGACGTGTCATAAATCTTGGTTTGTAAGTGATCCTTGCCGTCTTGTGCAGTAACCTACTCTTTCGAACGTGACAAAATTGCAAAAACAACGCCAACATTGTCATCTTTTTCCTTGGAATAACATTGTTCGAGGAATAAATAATATTATAATAGAATACAATAATACAATAATAGAATAATTGCCAGTTCCTCTGTCCTCCGCAAAAAAATCTCGAAACACAGAAGGCATAGAAAACTGAAATTTGTTGGATAGGTAACCATTAACCCAAAGGGGTGCACGAATCTGCTTTTATCCCGGAAATCCTTCAGGATTAAGAGCTAAAAATAAATTAGTGGCATGCCTCCAGAAATAAGCCAGTCTACGCTATAATTGTCAACACCTAGTTTGTATTTGCACAACTCCTGTCTCGTAAGTTCTCTGCGTGATAGAGAGGCGACGATTTTAGGTGCAGCCGTACTTCACGGCCGCGCGAACCTAATTTCGTGGGTATTGAGACTCAATCGAGGGGAAGATTTCCGGAGCGTTCCGAGTCGAACGGAAATAAAGGATCGCCAAGAGGATGTGTCGAAGTCAGGAAGCGTCGGATAAGCGTGATTGTTTTTTGTTACTATCCGCCGCCGTCTGCCAGCGTCCTGTGATGTATTCGTCGGGAATGACTCCGATGATTTTACCTATCGTCGTTTCACCTTTACCAGTACTGGGTTAATGACAGACTGGAAGGAACAATAGCCTGCTATCGTCATATTCTCATAGAACCGGAGACTTCCTTTGGACGGATAAGTTTGATGAAAGAGGTATCCGCCCGGAATCCTTGCTGCTTCGATGAGAAACTATTCGTTTGCTGGTCCTATTGATAAACATAGGCAGGATTCAGCCTCGCTATCAAAGGATTTTGCGATATTAAATATTCAGACGACCGAAGGGGGGATTGTACAATTCAACCGAGATTTCTTTCTCTCGATGCTGCACAGCAATAGACATCAGAAATATCTTCCTATAAATATACAATTCGTACAACCGAACCTGTGCCCTGGATCAATATTTTTCAACGTGCTAAAAAAAAGAGTCAGCTTGATAGAAATGTACTGAAAAAAATAAATTCAATTACAATGTCAAATACATTATTCAATAAAGAGAAATTAAATGATTCTCAGATATAATTGAAATACTTGTGTAACATTAGCATTACGAAAAAATTTGAAATATCTGGTTGAACCTTAAAAAATTCCTCGAAATTATACCGAAGTAATGGTCCGCGTTTTTATAGGAGATTAATGCGGATATCGCTGTGGTATTGATTTATCGATGAATAAATCACTGTTCTCCAACGGAAATTCATTTTTAAACCGGGAAAGCGGTTTTTCTTGCCCGCGACGACTGCCCCACTTTCCCCTGCATTATTTTCGACTATTCTATTCGTCGCGACAAATTTTCACGAAACCGCGCCAGATAGCGATAATTGACATACCGATGTATCTCGAGGCGAAATTATTTTTGAAATTCAGATGGTTCGGCCGGATTCGAAAGTGATTTGCATACTGGCATTAAATTGGAAATGTTACACCGCTGACAAGCCATTATTACACATGTCTTGAAATACTCGGAACTTCCTTGTGTATGTTATAAAACAAAGGATTCTGGTGTGAATTCCTCTTCCATTCCAGTTTTAACGAGCAGCTACCACGAACACGGCAGAGATTGCACCGATGTTACGAGTGAAATTTTAAAGGGACTTATATTATAGCAACCCTACCCCTGGAAAAAATTATTCGATGAAATAAATCAAGTTTCTATCATTGTAATTATTTATATATTCAATTGAATTTTTCTTGTAATTTTTCGTGCCATAAATCAAGGTAAAGAATACGTGTAACTTCGCTCTTAAGAATCAATTTATAAGCTCTCGTACTTTCCTCGATACAAACAGAGGTTTCATTACCTTTGCTGCTCTAAGCTCGAGAGAAATTTACGTACACCATATTGTTTTCCCCTGTGTCACCGAGAATCGCTGTCGCGGCAGTGGTATAGCACGTTAAAAAG
Organism: Lasioglossum marginatum; assembly: GCA_028455795.1. Classification (NCBI taxonomy): domain Eukaryota; kingdom Metazoa; phylum Arthropoda; class Insecta; order Hymenoptera; family Halictidae; genus Lasioglossum; species Lasioglossum marginatum. The sequence continues at coordinate 8,655,946 of CM052253.1, read as the reverse complement.
TCCGACAGGCTGAGTTACGGAATTTAATAAGAATTCGAGCACGTTACACCGGTTCGGTTGAGTGAAAAGTGATCGTCGTAAATAATAAGAAAAAAAAAAGAACGGTTTCGTTACAAATCCTGAATCTCCGAGGACGAGCTTGCCACCTTGCCCGCACAGATATTGACTTTCTCCACTGAATACAAGGTGAAATTATTTCGGCGCATTCAAATCTTCTCGGAGTTCATTTGAAACGATATTTACGAACACAGTATTGAATTCAGAACAGCCCACACAAATTCGTCGGTCATTTAAATTGAATTTCCAATTACAATTAAATTGTGAATTTTCTGTATATTTAGAGAACGTTGGTGCACGAGTGTTTCTCGGTTCTTGTCGTTCGGAAAAGGGAAATGCACGCTGGATCGCGGAAAGTGGCGAGGTTTTTTATCCGCCACGAAGCCGGTCTTTCGGCCGTGTTTCACGATACTTAAGTCAGCGAAAAAAAGTTTCGAGGGCAGGACTCGCGCGATAGAAGAAAGTTCGACATTCATGAGAGAATTTTAAAGTTCACCCCCGCGAGAATATGAATGTTTAATGGCGACGCCGCGACGACAGAAGGGGGGAGGGGGAAAACTCCCGCGGAACGTGAGAGCAATTTGATTTTTCTTGTAACCGGGCTTAGGAGACTGTAACCAGGTCGAATTTTCGTAATCGCGACACATTCGACTCTCTCGATTTCATCCGATCGGTCATTCTCTCGGAGTACCTCGTCCTTTCAATTCTCTGGCGGATTAATCTCCATTATTCCTTCATAACGAAGCAACTTCGTTTTGCTTACTTTGCGAGCATATTTCGTTTTTTCATGTCGAATTATATTTTATCACGTTCTGTGCTCGATAACACAGCTTTGTATTATGATTTTTATCGTGCCGAATATCTTGCCGAATAACCGAGGGGAATACGAAACGAACAAATGCCTGGCCTCATTATTAGTGAATTCATTAAGTTGAAAATGAAACGACAACTTTGTTGAAGCTTCTCTCTTGTTACGCTTAGATTATGGCGGGAACAGATGCCATAGCGGTTCGGCCAATAGCGGAAGACGTGTGAGTGGGAAAACAATGAAAACAAATATTTACGTGGATAGTACGTAACGATGGTTCCATATGTAATTAATGTAATAATTTTGACATGTGAATGTAACCATCCGTATTAAATTTCAGTGAATTTAATCAGTAAGCTGGGATAATACCTCTCAGAAATTGAAAACAGATGCAACCTTTACCGCGCCGTCTGTTTAAACGAATTACTCCACTAAAAGGAAACTGAAATCCTGAAAATCCTTCTTTGGGCTATCCGGCGGACGTTAGAGGGTGAAAGGTGAGCATTAAATAAATTCAATTCTATGCTGAGCGTGGCCCTGATTAATTTCACGCCAAATAAATCCCGTTCCCCGTTAATCCCACCCCCTTAAATTCGTCGGTCGGATCGAACCCTCGCCCGATCCGTTCCGATTAATTATTTTCGACGATCGTGCAACAAGAGGCGACGCAGCTTGAATACGAACTACTTAATGGCTCTGTCCGATAGTACCACCGCCAATGTTCCTGGTTCGACGCAAGAAATAGAATCACCTACGGAGACCCGTTGTCCTCGTTTGATTTCCACTTACCGATTCTTTCCTGCGAGCTTGTCTTCGCGAAAACTTCTTCCGGCAAAAGAGCGTCCGAACTTCTTGAAGTAGAATTTCATATAACGAAGTTGTATCTATGTTATCTGCCGAAGATCCAATTACACGTTTATCAACTTGCCCCGGACTACTTTGTCGTACTTCGCGATGTAACTCGCGGACTTTCGGTCCCCAGAGCGCCCAATTAAAAAGAGCAACTCTATTTTATTGGCCCCATGCAAATTCGTATTGTGTCACTTCGCTGAGCTGTTTCGTCGAATATCTTCCTCGATTTTATCGGACTTCTCATTCACCGTGATCTCCATTACGTAATTATTGTCAGTCGTCTCTCGCTGGAAGTTCAACAAACTTCAACTCTATTCTGAACTTATGTTCCCTGCATATTCAAATGTTCCTGAAAAAAGATAAATTTAAGATAATAATAAGAAATAAATTGGAAATTGTTTCCGAAGCTGTCAGATTTATCACAGGATAAATAGTTCGCAAATTTATGGTTTATGGAGAGGATCCGATATACATATATTGCCGTTGGGATTTTGTGCGGATCAAATCGGTCAGACGGTATTAATGAGTCGCTACGTTCTCTGTGAAGGGAACTCGCTTTGGCAGAGCTGAAAAGAGCATTTTCGTTCAACGTAGAAAGGAAAATGTTTATCGGAAGTTTGAAAGGTATTGCCAACTTATACTTTAATTCCAGCCCCTCGTCGGCATTGATAATTCAGTTACTATTTTACCAACTTTTCAAAGAGTTCTGCAAGTTATGATCAGAACCGTCTCGCTCGCTGCAAAATTAATTAGTTCTGGATGCATCGACCGCGATGCTTTTTTCGTGATCGGCGAATATCAATAATTAGAAAAGGCCGTTTCTTTGGCCTGTATTTAAATTCGGACTGAGTATTTTAGTCTAACAATTCAACTGTTTCTATCAGGAAAATTAATCAACATTCACGAAAATCGTTGCGAGTTCTAACTCCTTGCACTACTATTTACTATATAGTGATTAGAAATTTCTCATCGTTCAGAATTTCATAGTAAAAAAAATGCAGCGAGTGTACAAAGTATTCGTACACCTTTCAATTATTTTCATCATTACAGGTATGGGTAAAAAATTAAAAAATCGTAACCTTTACTTTTTCCTTCCCAGTTGCAGCCAATAACTATTTCAAAAAGAATTATTTACACATCAGGTAGTAAACTAATCCAATTTTGAGAAAAGTTATTCGTTTTTAAACGGTGTACGAATACTTGGTATACCCACTGTAATTTATATTTTCTCCGAAGACTATATACAGACAATAACAGAATAAAATTTTATCTCAGTATACAGAAAATTGATAACATACACATCTACTAGACTCTGTTCGGAATTTTCATCACGAATCTAACTTGATATTGCAGGGCAAGGGGTGAACCTAATAAAAGTCCTGAGGGATTACAGCAGGACAAGTGTAAGAATGAATGTAGTTTCATTATTCCCTTTCATTCGCACATGGATAAGACGATGGTATAAAAGGTTGAAAAGGGATGGTATCGCGACCCAGTTTCGAGAATCGGCCTGTACAGCCGACAACAACGGCGAGCAAGGAAACACAAGCGAGCCGTTTCGGGCTCACCCAGCCCGTCGCGTCGCGTCGCGCCGGGACGAAATTGAAAAGAGGGACTATGGCTTTCCCTCGCTCGCCATCCTCATTCAGTCGCCACTTCGCGAACCCCATTGTCTACAGCGCACGTGAATATGTGCATACATGAGCCGAAACAAGACTCGTCGGAATGCATATTCCGCGATTCTGATAACGATACCCGGTGCATCGTATAACCGTTCTAACGGGTGTCGGCGAGGGAAGTTGGTCGGAAAGAGGGAGGACGGATCCGAAAGCGACGGGATGGGCAAAGCTAACTGGACAAGCTCGTTACGCCACCGGTCGCGTTAATTAACACATTTTCAGAGGACCTTTCAGGCAATCTTTCTCGCGACGTTTTTCGGATTTATTCTTTTCGATTTCGTTCAATTTCGACAGCATAATTAGAAAGATAATTGCGTGCTTTTTAGTGGCGGAAATTGCTATATTCACGTTTCGCGAGTCGGATTTGCGCGATGAAATAGCGATGTTTATGTTAACCCCTTGCCCTACGATTTATTTTACGGTTTCAGCGATTAGAACTTTCTTGTAGATCATAATTTCCTAAAGAAGGAGAATACTGTACATTAAGAAACCGAAATAGAATTTTATTTCGGTTTAAAGGAAATTAATAACATACATTTTTTTATCTGTTCAGAATCTTCATCACGAATCAGACACGATATTGTAAGGCAAGTGGTTTAATGTTCAATTGATGTGGATTTAAAATGTATAATTACAAATGCTTTCAGCCGGCAGCATTAATAATAATAAAAAGTTCCGCACGTCCGTCTTTGTCTCTACAAAGAAATTTCGGTCTGCTCAACTGCACTCTGTTCCAAGTCCTCTTATTGTTAGAAGCGACAAAGTTACGGGAAGATAAATGTTCTCCGTTCGTTTTTACCCTGGAACAAGGGACTCGTCCGAACTCATTGACCCACCCCGTACATGAAAGCTAGGAACGGCGAGGTGTCGCGTCGCCGAAGAAAAGCAACGGATAGCAAAACAGAACCGATGTAAAACACGAGGAAAGTGCGAGCGGGTAAACGCATATTTTCCCTCTCGATATCTGTCGTCTTTTCTCTCCGTTTACTTTTCCCCCTGTCCCCTCGCCGCTCTCTTCTCTCACAGTTCGTTGTACCGTTCTCGCCGCGAGTCGTCGTCTTTCTCCCTTCGATTGTGCGAATTTCAAAAATTTATAAAGAGACGAAAATAGAATATCGACTTCACGAAGCCGAGAGCCATTTTAACGAAATATTTGTTATGTTAGCTGGCGAATCCAATATGTGCACGGGAATTTCTCGAAACGGGAATTTCTCGAAACGGGAATTTCTCTTGCATTTATCCGACCAATAGTGGGATCTCAGTGTTAATATGAGTGTTGCGATTAACAAAGAGTAAAAATTCCCCGAAGGAAAAACAGATTTATTTCAACACAAGCCACGTCAGCTGTCTCCCACGATAACGCGTTAAAGTGAAATTAAAATATAGATCTAAAGGAAACGGGACTCCTTGGCCGCGAGATAGGACTTTTCAAGTTTTCAATTCAAAGACTGGGCAACTTTTCTCGTAGCCCATACAACATCCTACTCGAACGAATGCAGAAACTTTCGCGGGAAGACCCAGTCCGCGTATAGGTACGAACAGGTAGGTGGAACGTTTCGCTAGAACGCATAACAGTTTCGGAAACGTGAACTGCCGCTCGAAATTGCGTAGGCGTTTGCAACAAACGAACGTTCTCCCACGGATATTTTAGCCGAGTTCTATAACAAGGGTTTTTCACAAATAATTGACTTTCAAGTATAACATATTTTCATGATTCGTACGAACAGTAAAAATTATTTTTCGTTACGGAAGAAGTGACTAAAACTGTGGTATGACGGACATTACCCTCAGTTCAGTGTTTGCTGAACTTACAAGGGAATTTTTGTACGATATAAAACACGAAAAAATATTTTACACGAAGTATTTTTCTTTTAGCTGCCGACGTTCATGTTAAGGGGTGAAAATGGTCCTCGCAATAGGGGCTGATAAATCTATTTTATTGAATATCTCCGAAACTAGACAAAAATCCAGACAAAAATTTAAAAATCCAAATTTGCGCGTCTTTGAGTGATGAATCTTTTATGGCAAACTAATTTTTAAAAAATATGTTCAAAATTAATTTTGTTTTGCAAAATTTCTTCATAAAACATTATAATCTTTTCGTGAAAATTTTTGTACATAGTCTACATAGCTTGAAAAGGATATTGATTCATAAAACGGATTGTACGATTCGAATGCGGTGTCTCTTCAATAATTGCTGCTTTTGTTCCGGTGAGCAAACGGTGAAGAAAGAATGCGGAGGGAGCGATGACCGGTTATCCGAAGGGATCAGAACTCGTAATTTCTTTCGCCGACGAGTGGATCGACGTATGCCACGGCAAAGGAGTCAAGAAAAAGGCGCAGAGGCCACGGGAACGAGTGGAATTTAGCGGCGAAATGTGCGCAGGGACATCCGAGCTCGTTTACGCTCGGGACTGTGCTGTGTGGAAGGAAGGGGTAGCGTTGGGGTAACACTTTCGGGCCGGTCGCGAACTTCCTGATGCCAAATTTAAGGGTCAAAGGGAATGCAAAACACGTTACCTCGACAACGGCGCGAACTTCTGGCCCCCGCGAGCACCGCTTCCTGTGTCCGTACCCCGCGCCCGCCCAATATCGTCGCGTGTTTGGTCGTTTTCCGGGTTATGCATATTGATGGTTTCTGATGTTTTGCATGCTCCACGTCCGCCATGAGTTTCAGACGTTCCACGAGTGCAAATCTACGGATTTCCAGAAGGTTATCGTCGCGGATTCTCTCTCTCGCTCTCTCTTCCTCTCTCTGCCCGAGTTAACCAACCCGCGCACGATCGGTGTCATTCGGCCATTTTGCTGTTGGAAACGGAAACGACGATTATAGAGCTCTTTAATTAAATCGAGAATCTGCAGGCATTCCGAATGTCTGCGGATTTCACAGACTGAAGTTGGATAGGGCTTTCATCAAAACTGATTCCCAGGAATGAAAATTAAGGGGGCCGTCTCGTGGAAGCTTTGAAAAATTCGGATGGCACAGGGTGGCAAGAAATTGTGTTCAATCAAGTACCTTGATATGTTATTCGAACTTTCAAGTTAATTTTCCAGAGAACCATTCATTTTTATCTATGGTTATTTTGAGAAGTTTGAACAGAAAATAAATCAAGCTGGAAGCTTGTATTCTTTAATTACTGCTTTGTGGAAGACAAATAAGTGTCCGTTGATTTATGGACGAGATCACCATAACTGAAACGAAGAATAATAGAAGTGTGTCTGTAAGATACAGGAAAAATTCGGATGGCAAGAAATTGTGTTGAATCAAGTAACCTTATATGTTATTCGAACTTTGACGTTAATTTTCCAGGGAATGACTCATTTTTATCCATGGTTTTTTTGAGAAGTTTGACCTTGAGGATTGACCAGAAAATAAATCAGGCTGGAAGCTTATATTCTTTAATTACTACTTTGTGGAAGACAAGTAAGTGTCCGGTGAATTATGGACGGGAATGTACCATAACTGGAACGAAGAATAATAGAAGTGTGTCTGTAAGAAGGATGACAGAAAATCCATGTAAGGCAGTATGCGTAATTAATTATTCATGATAAAGCAGCGCATCCGCTCGAAAGTAACTGCTGAGGATGCAGCTCCCGTGCCAACCTGTAGCACAAAAACTCGCCGCTAACGAACTAATGGACGGTTTCTTGTCCGCGATAGAAATTCCGGAATATTGACAAAGATGCGATCGTAGCTAACGAATTGCGCGATCCTTAGCCGATGATAATCCTTGGAACGCATTTATCCGCGGACGACAGCCAGCTAGAAATTACATCGACGCGCGACGTCCTCGCGTGGATTTTAGCCGCGCTTTTCTCGAGGGTGCTTTTCATTAATCACACAGTCCTTTTATCTCCGGCTCACGGCTGTATGGTAAAAGCGTTCGCCCGATAATTTCGTTCTGGCGTGATTACGTATCCGCGCCAGTTGGCCACGGATAATATCCAACCGCGGAAACGGCCGACGAAAAACGGTGACGCTATCGCGGCGGTTCGATCTCTCGCTTTCACTAGTCTCCGCTAGATCGTTTCTTTTTGTTTTGCCTCTGTGTAAATCAAATTCTGCATATTTTGGCTCGTTCACTCGCTTCTCACGGACTCGCTTAGGTACCGTTCACGCATGCACTTGGCTCGCGAACGTTCCAAAACCGCTCACAACTTTTTCGATTCTAACATCGAAAATACTATTCTCTCTAGACACCTATCAAATTTTCAGAATTTTTCTTCTAACGAAATTAATAATGTAACTGTTGATTAGTTCCATTTTTGAGGTTTCATGCAGTTTTCTTTCTAAAAGAAAATTAATTTATAATAAAGCAGATACCAAAATTAATGAACCTAAGAGATTTGTTTCGGCTAATGTTATTCTAACATCGCTAACTTCGTCGCAGGGTTGAATGACACAGTGGCACTGTTGCGTCCCGCCGTGATTTGTTAAGTGAACCCTGTTCATCTTACAAGTTAATAGTGAATAACCAGAGATTTTAATTGTTTACCTAACTGATAGTTTGCCATCCGACCTTCCGATGGACGATTACTATGTTATCGAAACACGAGGATCATTTTTGTAAAAGGAGCTGGTTTACACCTGGATGCCTAAAATCATATGTATAGTATTACCTCTCTAATTGTATCATTGCGGGGTTCCCCGTGAGACAATTAGAGAGGTAAACTTTGAAAATTCGACTGCTTCTAAATCTTTGGTAAGGCACAAGTATTTTCCTTATTCTACTATATATTCACTTTCAAAAATGGTGAAAAACAAGATCACAGATATTGTAGGAACTCTCGGATGTGATTACACGATTACTAATTAAATGCTGTTAACAGTATTCACCGACTAGTTTTACTTCGCACCTATCAATTGGGTATTTAAATCTCCCGGAACCGGCTAGCTCGTTAGGAGATCCCGGTTACTGCTCGTAAAGCGTACAGTAATCAAAATAGAAGATCACAGAGTGAAGTACCATCGCACCGTGCAAGGCCGTAACTTTTTACGTTTTCTCCACTGGGATCGATTTAATTCCTGATAGTTGACGACACAATCGCGACGGCTACGATTCACGTGTAAACCATCGAACGAGCAATCCTGACTGGCGATCGTAGTTTTGCCGAACACGAGAAAGATGATGACACGACCTGATGCCGAACGAATACATTTATGTCGATCGTAAAACGCGTTCCGAGCACGCAATTTCATGTCCTGTCGTCCTGTCGTCGATGAGGACGCGTCACATCGCCCTCGTGCCTTATGGTGAGAGGTTGTATTTTGTAATTGAAGTACATACAGGCTGATTTTTATAAAGCGACCGATTTCTCTCCGAAATGGATGGAAATACGAAAAAATCGATTCGACGAAAAATGTTAAAAAATGCACGAGGTCAATTTCATTTTTTTAAAATGGATATCGAAGAATCCTGGAATTTTCCAGAAACCGAAAATGTCGCATATCTCGACTTCCGGTGTCTTTTGATCCGTCAGGTATGCGAGGTTGGAGGAGAGCAGGAGACCAATTCGTCCGTTTTTGTCCGCGACGAGTACCAAGGACGAGGACGAGGACATACTGGCTGCTCGACGCGCTTGAAAGATTGCGTTATGGGTCGTCAACCTTTGCGCAAGGAGGCAGCTCGATTGGCTGAGTCGAAATGGCTCCTCCCAAAGGAGCGTTTCTTTCCGCGGGAACTCCCGGGGAAAGTTCCCTTCAGACGACGACGGTCCCATGTCAGCCTCGTTTCACGCTGTAACAAGAATGGATTCGAGAGATCGTTACTCGACCGACCTAGCTTTGCCATTTTCCTATCGCGAACTATTGAATCCGTTCGCCTGTACAACCGATTCATGGTCTCGGTTCGATATCAGCATGCTACTTACCTGCTGACCTTTTAGCTGTCTTCGCCGTCGAGCCACAATCACATTTTACTTAAGGGATGTTCACTTTCAACATGAATATTCTACAAAACTACGGAATAAAAATAAAATAAGAATAATAAAAAAAATAAATAAGCAGTCAATAATTTATACTGATTTGTTAATCAATATCAGTGTGCAGCTTAAAACAAAATTCTCCGTTTTAAGGAGTTAGTTGACCAATTGAATAATTTATACTGATTTATTAATCAAGATCAATAATCCAAACTTACATGGTGGTGTACACCCCAAAGTAAAATTCTCCCTTTTAAGAAGCTAGTTGACTATTTGAATAATTTATACTGATTTATTAATCAAGATCAATAATCCAAACTTACATGGTGGTGTACACCTCAAAGTAAAATTCTTCCTGTTTTAAGAAGCTAGTTGACTAATTGAATAATTTATTCTGATTTACTAATCAATATCAATAATTCAAAAATCACATGCTGGTGTGCATCCTAAAGTAAAATTCTCCCTGTTTGAAGAAACTGATTTATCATCAATATCAATAATTTAGAACCTGGCGAAGCACACCCTGAAGTAAAATTCTCCCTGCTTGAAGAACTAAATTGACAATCGGACGACTGTAGATCGGCAGCGCCGCGCCCGGGCTCTTTTGCATAGTTCTCTGCGAGCAATTTCGCGAAACGTGTTCCAGACACGCGCGGTCGTCATTGTCGAATGCAAAACGCGTCTCTAATTTATTCATACACGACAACGGGATACCGTGAGCGCCGATAATGGCCGCTGTTCTTCGTTACAGACGATTCTGTAATTCGAATAATTAGTCGTAACAAAACCGTAGGGAAGTGGCGGTGGTGGGGTTGGATAGTAGGGTGGGGAGATGGGTACAGGAGGGAGGGGACAAGTCAGCTCGTTGGAAACAGGACCCAAGGGGATCCACGCCGGATACGAGGGAGTCGGATATCCGTTCGCGAGGCGAGCTACCGAAAGAAAATGCGGAAGAAAGTCCGACGGGGGTGAGTTTACGAGCAACAGGGAAGTTAAGTCGAGGTGTCATTAACCGAACGACTGGCTGTTTTGGTTAATGAGGTACACCTGCACCCAAATGAACACATAAGCTTGTTTTTATCGTTCCTAAACGTCGTCTGTACACATCATGCTCTGTGGTGTTGGGCACATAACTGCATTGCATTACAACTAATCATAAGCGGTTGCAATTCTTCTTGATTTTTAATATCACCACGAGTGAAATTTCAGATAGTCTTAATCCACGGGTCCTGTGTTATCAAAATGTTGAAGAAATGGTAAAACGCTTCTGGAATCTCTTTCGCGTAATTGCAAAGAGCCGAAGCGAATTATATTTCTTCTTTATCTGTAATCCGTTTCGTGCTGCAGACGAAACTGTGAATTATCAATTTCGCTTGTTCTTATTTCGCTTTTACCTGATTCCTGGTCCCTTTCACTTCATTTCGAGAAGCTCTTCAACTGAACTAGATTTTATTGTTTCAAGGAGATGGATCCCCTTGAACTGTCAATTCACTATTATTCTTACTTCGCCATTATCTGATTCTTGATTCCCTTTGTTTTCGTACCTCCTTTCATACTTTTAATTTCAAGGAGCTTGCGCAGAATTAGATCCCTCTCTCGTAATGCTTTGGTTTCTTGAGAAGACGAGATCTTGAACCGTTCATTTAGCCTGTTATTATTTCGCCGTTATCGGATTCACAATTTTTCACTCAATTTCGAGGAGCTTCGGCGGAATTATACAGAGTCTTCCAAAAGGAACTTCCACGTACATACTGATCAGTACCTTAACTATGGCACCGCTTTAACGACATTTATTGCAATAAAATTGATCATTCGAAGTATGTGAACCAAATGTCAAAATCAGGCGAGACCCCCGAGTACATGTGAGTTCGATCATTTCTATCGAAACCAATCAGAATTCGCAGCCGTAAACGAGCAATCGAATGTACACGAAGCCGAATGGTTTGAAATTGAAGAAAAAAGCAAACGGCGGTAATTCTGTTAGCAATTGTAGTTTACTGGACATTGTCCTGCTACCTTCCCGCATGCATTTCCATTGGAGTTTTCACGATTCGAAAAAATCTCTGTGTACAGAAGCAAAGCAGAGGCAGCGTGGCGCGGAACGTTTCTACAACATTATTTCATTTCGGATTACACGATCGCGAGTTTGTTTTCCGCCGAGAGAATTCATTTTTCACCGAGTAGTTTCGCGGTATTTCGTAAATGTAGTAGCCCCGCCGACCTGTTTTCCAAGCAATTTAACAGACTTTCCGGAAGTGTAAGTGATTTAGGTGTTCCCCTCCGAATTAAGCGGATATTTTCTGGCCGGCGCGCTCGGATCAGATTAGCAATTTTGTCGGATACTTCGTTTCACTCTGTAATCAGGTCGAATTAACGCGGTATAGAGTTATGACCAGTTAATAATAATTCCTGTTCAACAACTAGCTTACCACGCCGTGATTTACGGGCGGGGTTCCGCATCACTTTGAGATCTGATACGAGGAGGCAGCCTGTTTCTTGTGTAAACGGAGTTAATGTTTATCTGAGTATAGGGTAAATATCCTTTAACTACATATTCCATCACCAATATTGCTATTCATCCCGTACACTAATTTCTGGAAACGGCTAATCACCCAACCGTCTTGATCATCCTTGCGACTCAACCTTTTCTTCTGCATGTTGCAGTTTCCTTCAAAAGTCACTTTTCTTCGCCGATTTCAATGTGCCAGCTTTTGAGAAATTTAATTCTAAAGAAGTGAAATTTTCAACCTCAAAATATACAAAAAAATTTTTATTATCGTAAATTGCGTAATCAATTTTTTTTATCGAGTACTATACAAATTGTAAAGTCTCTCGATTTTGATTTCAATATAACAAATTATATTTAATATGAGAAAAGTGGTTATCCGAAAATTCTGTATTGTTTCTTGAAATTTAGGTTATCGATCAGTCGAAATATATTTCAAAGCACATTTGATCGGATACACGCTCGATGTGCAGGTGGCGGGTTCACTGTTCGGTTGACACGGAATGAAACAAAAATCAACGAGCTACGGCTAACGAAATTTGATCGGCGCTCCCTGGCTGAGCCACGGGAGCAACAAGTGCCTTTTTTAGGCCGTCTCGTGAAATCGCTGCGTGCCAGTTCGATCGTTATCTAGGAAATTAATCAACTGTCTAGCCTGTGGAAGGGCACGGTAGCACTAGAGCTTAACGAAGCGAAACTTTGTTAACCGTGAAGTGCGAAGACCGTGATTCGAGCTATCCACATTCAAGCCTATAATAATGATACGTTCTCGTTGAATGCGGCCGATGATGGTCGGCGGGTAGCTTGGAAACTAGCTATAAGTAAAGTTAGCACATTGAAACAGTTCCAGTAGTTTGAGCAGTTCCAACTTTAAAGCAGTTTGATCTTTAAATTGTACAAGGCGATGATCTTTTTTAAACCCGTGTAGGTAAAGAGATGAATCAATGTTTTAGTTTAAGCAGTCACAGTTCAGTTTAATTTATTTTTTTTTCTTAGTCCTTTCTATATTTAAAATTTGTATTAATAATTCTATCATTTCCTTGAACGTTCCCATTTGGAATATTTTTGTTGGATATGTTTACATTGTTTCTATAAAAACTTGTACGTTCGATCGATCATCAAATTTCCATTATTATTCTGCGATAGTAATAACGGAAATTCGGCCGAGCAACACGCTGGGAAGTTAATCGAAATACTTTGGCGTAATTAGATCTTCATAATCGATTTCGCCGCGACAGGTTTAATCGATCGCGAGGCGTACAACTCATGATTGCGCAGTCTAATGAGCCGAAACTTCGTTAACCTTACTGCGCCTGGGTCCAAGGACCCTAGATTCTTGGGTTCTCTCCAATTCCGTGTAAACGTCTCGCCGGTAACGAACCTGCCACGCGAAATTGTCGTACGGTTATTTTTTATCATTTACGAAACCCCCCTGCGAAAATCGAAGTGTCGATGCCGGGAAGAAATTCTCGCGGCGACGTTTCATACTAACTTTATCGCTTACACATTTTTCGATCTTTGTTTTTAACTTATTTAATTACAGGATCTCTTAACAAGATTATTAGCGACATAATGTTTTTGCAACATTTGTTATTTATGTTAAAAGAGACTATTTATGAGCGGAATATGTATCTTATTCGCGTTTATAATTAGTACGAACTTTTTCTGTCGTATGTAACTTCAAAGAAATGCTTTTCGCTTATTATAGACCTTCCCACCCTGGTTGAAGTAGGTTAATCGCACGCTTTAAGGTTAATGTACATCAGTAGCCAGTATAGTATCAGTAATATGTATACATATGCGCACATATATAACAGAGGTAAACAGAGTTCATAGATATACATATATATATACATACGTGGGTATATACATATATCGGTGCAGGTGTACCATGCACACAAATTATTACACTCCACTTTGACGAGATCGTGCTTCCACGAGGATTAGAGACACGTTATTGTAAAAGGAATTTGGTTGAATTCTGCAATATACCTTACACTTGCAACTATTTCCCTGGTAAGCTTCATATCTAATTAGTACATATACGAATTTCATGTTTACAAACGGCGCATTGATTTTCAACGTAGCCTGCAGTCACTAAATGCAAAATATTTACGAATGTACACGGTTAAACTTCACCTCCGGAAACCAGAAATATTTTACTTTTTAAATATATAATCCTGTAGATTTTGGTGAGAAAATATCGAAAACCAAGTCTTAATGTTAGGCATCCACTGGTTCAAAAGTTATGCGTGTTTAAAGTTCAGCGATTTCCAGGATTCCTGACGAACGCTTAAAATCGCTGAACTTTAGACACGCGTAACTTTTGAACCAGTGAATTTGTAACATTGGAACTTGGATTTTCGGCATTGTACAATTAAAATCTACAGGATCACGTAAAAAAAAGTTAAAAATATATGTTTTCCTCAGATGAAGTTCATCTCAAGATTGTTGAAAGGTGACGGAAGTGGCGCAGTGAATAACTGTAATGTATTTCCTTTATTCGTAATAATCCGAACAAAATGAAAGGAGGGAAATATTTTAATGCACATTCGAGATCTTCTCGATTTCTGTAAGAAATCGCAGAAAGTCTGGTCCTTGCGTTTTAATCTACGATCACGAGACACACACATAAAGAGAAAGAGAGAGAGGTTCATTTTCGCAATATCGGCGCGCGTGAGCAGCACCGTAGAGTAGCGTTATCGAAGCACGAACATGGACCTAGCTATACCGTCGGAGTAATTTTATGTACGGTCCTGTTCGGGCATACCACGGACAGGGAAAATATGCAGTCCGCGTATACCCGAACACTTGGGCGCATGTGCGCGGGCGCGCGTATCCAGCGATTTGTAGCCGCACGCAAAAGTCCGCATCAAGGACGGACGCGTCTCTCCGAGATACACGGGCTGCATTTGCATCTATGGGATAGTTTTACACCTGAATGCCCCACGTTTTTTCCCCTTTATCGCCTGGTAACGTAGGCACGCACCCGTGGAACGTATTTATGTGCAGCCGCCGCCCCGCTCAGGAAAACGTATCCGCCGCGAAATTACTGTCTGCCGCACGGATTTACGTTTCACCGTGGCCGTTGGAATTTATTAAAGCGGTAATTAAGATCGCACTGCGTATTTAGAGTCTGCGGATTTAATAGTCTCAACCTGATCCTTCCGCGGTGCAACGCAAGCTAGATTTTGCCGAGGGGATGCGTCGACTGTTCAATCCCTTTCCGGTAGAGCGCAGGGTCATTTGCGGTCCATGAGAAATAGTTCTCCTACCGGGATATAACTTGCAATGCTGTTTGTGAAGATTATTTGTCGTAGCAAGGGAAGATGGAGTAGTCCTGCGGTATTATTAAACCTACCCCTTCGTGTTCACTCGCTGATTGCTGCGCCCCTCATTTTCGTCGTTCGCGAGACAACCCCCATCCACTATCCACGGTATTGTGGGACTTCGTCGGCGATGAGCAACTCATTTTTCAAAAGACGAACGTTTCATTACGTAACAGTTTATAATATATGGCCGAACTGTGATAGTTCATATTCTATGGCCATGTTAACAAACAGAATAAAACAGAAGTAAACAAATAAAAAGCCCTATAGAAAAAATAATTTATAATCTATGGCTGTTGCCAAGACATTCAGGACAAGGCATGTTAGCAAACGGAAGACAGTACCTCGCTGACTGTGAACCGAGCAACACGCATGTTCAATAAACGACTTTGATAAAAAGCCCTACAATTAGCATATTTCAAAATATGAAACCGCTGGGTTTAATTCAACCCCACCCGGTAGAGTTAAATCCGCCTACCGAGACAAAATATCCAGTCCTTGCGTCCGGGTTATGGTTCAGCCAACGCCAAGCTGACGCACAACCATAAACCCAACGGTATCCGAAGGGCAGAGGAGAAATTAGTCGAACGGTTCTTGCGGACTGACGTACGCGCACTGGTGAGCCTGCAGCCTGAAGGAAATTCTGAAACTTCCGTCCACCACTGAACAGGGAAGATGTTCTACACCCTTCTATCCCCACCCCCTTCAAGATGAAACGTGCCAAAGACCGTGGGTAGAGGCGATCGCGGTGCCTTCGGGTTAACTTGGCTGTCACTTAGTCAATTACTTATTCGTCAGTTGTCAGCCCGCGACTTGGAAGGGCTGAGTGTTCCAACAATTAGTCAGTCAGTGTTTGAAGCAATTTAGTTAGCTGCGGGAACACTCAGGCTTCACTTAATTTGATGGGGTAACCGGATTCCATCAATCTTCAGTCAACCGTGTAATCGGTTTAGCAGAAATTGCATTGGGATTTTAAGACTCGTCGAACCGTTCGAATGATTTGTTTCTTCGAATTCGCTCGGTGCCGCAGCATCGACGCCGTTGATACCGATATAAATCGCCATTAACGCGTCGCCGCGAAGAGCTGTGCGATTAGAATTTGCAAAATAATCTAAATTATTCGGACAGCGACAGAATATCAGGTTTATCTCATGCGAAGTGAAGAAAATCATGAAACTGAAATATTAGGTTGATGTACATGAAATGTCCGATTTTTATTTTATAATACAATACATTCCTCGACAAAACAATTCCAGCGTGCCTCGAAAGTTGTGAGAGCTTGTTTCGAGTCTGAAAAAATAGAATAGATGTTTTCTAATAGTAACATGCTAGGAACACGTAGCCGGAACCGCTATCATTTATCGTTGCTGAAACGAACAAGCGGGGTACAGCAGCATACACGTCGTGTTTAACTCAACATCGAGCACTACGAAAAACCCGGAAACCGGTTGAAACGCGAGGAAAAAGTGAGCAACCGTTCGTCTTCGGAGGGTGAAACGTCTGAATAATTACTGGCCGGAGAATTGCGATGGACCTTGCCTTTGATCGCCTATTATCGAACCTTGCCTATTATCGGAGCTTCTAATCATGACTTTCATGGTCCTCCGACCAAATTAGCTCGGCCAGTCTGATCGCTTGTATTGTGCCTCGCTCGAGCAGATTCTACGATCACCGTCTTCCGCGTGCTGAAGATCGATGTTCGTTTTACCACCTGAATAAATCCTCTCCGAATCTCCTCGTCGAGATACATACACGCGCGAGCGAGCTCGAGCACGTTGCTTCGCGGTCAACGCATCCGATCAAGTAGATTCCGCTTCCATTTATCAGATTGCTGCGACTACTGGACGAGTTAATGGTTCGCGTATGATTTTACGCCTGTATGCGTGCACAATTACCATCTTCGGACGAGCACAGAGAAATCCTGAACATGTCAATTCCCATGGAATGCGTGCCTAGGCACTACGGAGCACACCGACGCGCAATTTACCACTCGTGATCGAAGCTCGTGTGTGAAGAACGCTTCAAGACTCATAAATTCATCGATCCGCAATTAGTGTTCGGCGGGGCGCAATTAGTTCGACGCTTTCGAGAATTGATCACGTTCGCGATATTTCGCTGAAAACTTTGCTGGCAAGCACAGAATTTTTATTTTTCCAGCGTGACCTTGGATAACCTTGGATGACCTTGTGCTGTGATTAGCAATCTCGTCACACGAGACATTATCAGACGAATGTCACCGTAATTATTGAAATACGTTTGTATTTCACGTATTGATTAAAATACGTTTATATTATTTTCAGCCTATTAAACACATTACAACAGAAAATTAATTTCTATTTCACTCCAATTTGATGCTATTCAAGTAGAAAATTTTTATTTTGCATACAGATCCGCTGTCTAATTATTAGGTTATATTACATTTTTATTCGTAACGACTCGTCTAATGGCAATATTTTCCCCTGACCTGTTTCATGCTACTTCTTTTTGTCCAATGAAAGTATGAAATGCTCGCAGCAACTGAAATGAATATTCCCGGACTAACAGAAAGGTATGCAACCCAAAGTGAAACTCATACTAAAGTAACTGATATTGTTTCGTACAAACTTTCTGAGGGAAACACGCATCGCGTCTGTGCGCGTGTTTCATATAAGAACCTTGATTTTGATGGTATTCCTTGTTGGCGTTTGTCGGCTACCGCATACATTCTTCGTTTCAGTTTTTCATCTCAAACGGAAGCTGCTGTTCTTGCGAGTTAAAGAACTTTCAAATTAATTTGTGATGATGAAATATCTATTATTGTATTTCAATCATCACTGTGAGTTAAAGAACTTACAAATCATTTTATGATCAATTTGACAGATTGAATTCGCTGTTGAATTAATATGTACTATTGTATTTTATGGCCAATCATCGTCCTTCCTCCCTCATCATCCCCTCTTCTTCCTGCTTACATATATTTCCTGTTATTATATTCTATGTAACAAATAAGTACAGTTACTCGAATTAATATTCGGACGCTCTAAAAAAAACGATAACTTTTTTAATATTGTACTATACGATCTGACTTCATTGGGAAGCTAGATCAATTAGTTTACTACAGAATGTGACAAAATTTTTTTTCAAAAATAGCAATTAATCGGAATTGTATAAAAAATGCTAAAAATTGCATTCTACAACTTCTTTATGTGGGCCTATATTGAAAATTTAAAAATACGTTTTGTAGGTCTGTGTCAATTATATGCACTGTGAAAGTTTCATCGAAATCGGTTGATACAAGAAAAAATGACAGGCATTGAAAGAGAGAGAGAAAGAGAGAGAGAGATGCAAGAATTCTTAGATATGCAATTTTTACCAGCTTTAAGCGTTTGTAGCTCATTGCAACGTCGACCGATTTTGACGAAATTTTCAGGATATGTTCAATTGACACAGATCTACAAAACGTATTTTTTAAATTTTCAATATAGGCCCACATAAAAAAGTTGCAATATGTAACTTTTGATATTTTTTCTACAATTCCGATCAAATGCAATTTTTGAAAAAATTTCTTTTCCCATCCTGTAGTAAACTAATTGTTCTAGCTTCCCAAAAAAGTTGTAAAATGTAACTTTTGATATTTTTTCTACAATTCCGATCAATTGCAATTTTCGAAAAAATTTCTTTTCCTGTAGTAAACTAATTGTTCTAGCTTCCCAAAAAAGTTCAGATCGTATAGGGCAATATTAAAAAAGTTATCGTCTCTTTTAGAGCGTCCGAATATTAATTCGAGTAACTGTATATTAACCTTGAAGAGTATTGTTTCTCTAAGAAACCTTCTTCTCGAATTATCCTCGTACTGTCCAGCTAGAGTACTCGCCGAGCTGTCTTGCGTGTACCCATTAGTAGGAAAGCTTTCTTCCTTGCGCCAATAAATGCGGAGTGGGACTGCTTCACAATATCGATTGAAATGTCGCAATATCGATTATTGATCGCAATATTGTTAATACAGTCGCTGAGAATTCCGAGAAGTGAGGACGCTCGAGTCAGGAAATTTTCACAGTCGCGTATTCACGAAGTTGGAGATAGAGCCGCATGGCGCTTCGCGTTTACACGCGTTTACAAGCGTTTAGCGAGGGATGCGTAGACCGTGCATATTAATGCTGTTAGGTAGGAACTTACCGCACGTCCGTAGCCGCGAAATTGCGCGTGAACAGGCCACGTTTGAGCAGCAGATTTGATTCGACGTGCTCGCGAAATTGCCTTCTACTCGCGAGAAACTAAGTTTGGAAACGATAGTTTAATGACGGCTGCGCCCGCGAGTTTGAATAACACGTTGTTAGGCGGGAAGCTGTCTCTAATACTCGGAGTCTATGAACTAGGAAATCTTATTGACCGAAAGTAGTTAGTCTGTAGGACAGTTCTGATCCATTCCTTTCTGCACCTCTCGGAATGTTTAACAGCACAGTTCCTTAAGCTTCAATTACTCGCAGTCCACTTTCAACGTAACTTTACATCACTCCTACGTAAATAAATTTTTATTCAATTAAATAACTACTTTAATGCAAAATAGATATTGTGGTCGACACCTTTGTTTATGCTTGAAACCCTAAATTTGAAGTTATATTATTTGACACCATCTTTTAGGCAATTAAACAATTTTATCAGTAGGTGGTCGGCTCGCATATTCTAAAACCTCAAAAAATGCTTTTTACCTAAAAAGTGAAGGTCACTTTGACTTAATAAAAAAATTAGTTCTTACAAAGTAAATTAGGTTTAAAATGAAGTAACTTTTTAAAAAGTGAACTTTTTTCAAGACCTTACAATACACGCGCGTTCTCTTCGGCGCCTTTATGGGACTTCGGAAATCAGCGTGGTATCACGTTCAGAGATGGTGGAATGTTGGGTGGCGTATGCACAGCTCGTACGAGGCTAACAATAAGATTGTGAGCTCGCACCAGGATTCGAACTCGGCGCACGGGAAACCGCGGGATCGGTGCACGTATCGCAATGTGGAGCTGCAGTTACGCAGTCGCGATTCGAATTTCGTCGGCGTGTAGGAAACTCAAAGTAGCACACGTAAAACATGAACCGTAGGAGACCGAAGTACGCTGCTCCAGGCTACTCGTCTTAGATTTAAAGCGGTGCGCGTAGTTACGGTGATGAGCGAAACTGAACGCAGTATTAACAGCTTTGATATCGTAAGTATAAAACACGTCGCAAGAAACATTGTACGGCATTTTACTATAATCTGATATATCTGCCAGAATATAAAATTTTTTAAATGTTTCCTGAAGTGTTTTTAGTATTGCTCATCCATTGTATAGGCCGCTCGTTTTACGGATATCGTTGCACAATCATTTTCTCGGATTTAAAAACTTATCTTTTGCGTCCATGGATGGACGAAAGAAACGGTGGAGAAGTTTTTATCTAGGGAATACGGAGGCGCGAGCTCTGGAATTTTTTATTACCTTGGAGAGTAGAAATTTTTAGCATTTAGGTTTGACAGCTTATGGACTGACCCTTGCAGGAAACGTGGGAGAACTTCAACTTTGATAATTTGTTTACTGTGTGTGTTTGTTCGTGTCTTTTACACACTAACACCTATTGGCGGGCACCACATTTATATTCTTCGAAGTTAGGATCTCGGAAGTTGCTGAAACTTCACGTGCAAGTAGAGTAAGTCAACCATAATGTCAGCCTATATTTTGATCGTGTCAGAATTCTTGAGAAGAATTCGAAATTTACTCCTCTAATTTATGCCTCGAGAACGGTAAACAAAATGTCATAAATATTTGCAAAATTAGATATAAATTTTCAATGACGATTATCAAAATCAAAATATAAATATATAACGTAAAAGTTCCGTTCTGTAAACGTTCCGAACTTCTTCTGTATTTAAGGATAACACCGGTGTGTTTTCGTTCATTCAGAGTTCTTCGAAAGCTTCCACCCTTTACGCGACAGCGAGCGTTCAACAGGGTCCGGACACCGTGGCGAACTCCGTCGGAAGTTTTTTAATCGAGTTCCTATAGAGTTCGCTGTTACGATAAATCTTGAGTTAGTAACTGCATCAACGTTTTTGCTTGTTACATGTCCCTTTGTCTTGGCGGCGTGTACGCGACAGCGAAACGTCGTGCTGGGCCCGTAACTTCGAGGCTTAACTACTTACACGTGACTGTAATTACAGCTACAAGACTCGTACAGTCGTGCATGACTTACTTCAACGTACACACGTATGTACATTCGCTTAGGGTATCGTACAATTATGCGTGCGCGGAAACTATTATCAAATAGCTGCACATACTACGTGCTGGGGCGGTATCATGTTGCTGAAGTAATGGGCGGTTTAAATCAGACGCGTTGTTATTTCCATACAAGCAAATACATGTGGAGTTGCTAAATTTTTTATCCAATTAGCGAGATCACGAAGGTGTTCTTGTGGGATATTACTCATACATCGAATACTACATAGTAAATTCGCATATTAACATAAAGGGGTTTGCAAATTTCATCTATAAAATAAAAATAAAAAAACTAATGAGGTGTCTACTATCCAAAGTAACCCTACCCGGAAATCCCATTACGTTCGCGTTCTTCAGCGGTAATCGCGCGAACAGTCTCGTCTTCGGGAGCTGACGCGACCCACCTGACGACTTACCTGCGTGCAACTCCGTGATAACGCAGTGCGCGGCTCTTTGTGAATCAGGTACGCGTATCCGTTTGCGTGGCGCTCTTGCTCGCGGTGAGGCGAGGCGCGGCGAGACGAGGTACAGGGGGTGCGGCGTGGCTCTCGCAGAGCGTGCAGAGACGAGCGCGCCTCTCCTTCGCCAGCAATGTACATTCCTCTGGCGCGGCGTCAGTGTCTAGTGCGTGGCACACGGGATCTCTCGTGTGTACACGCGAGCATAACCCGCGGCGGTGAGTTTACAGACGGACGGACGCAAGGACGGACGGACGTCGGATCGATCCGTGGTCGGTTGGTAGAGGGGAGAGAGAGGGTGGCTGACGGGGTTTGGTAGCAAGAGGGTGCGAGGGAATCGAGAGGCAGAGGGGCACGAGTTTACGAAGAGGAAGGGAAAGCCGTATCTCTGAAGAAGGACGGAGATCCTTGCGCTGGTTGCGCCGTCGCAATGGCAGGACCGACGCGACGTCGGGACCCGTCGGTGTTCCCTGGTGGGGGATGAGGGGTTCAACCTTCCATCTCCCTCCCGCGAACCAACCCCTCCGACGTCCTTCTTCGCTATCCTTACTCTTCGCCGTGTCGTACTCTACTGTTAGTTCATTCTTTCCCGTGTTTCCTGCCCCTATACCTTTTTCGTTCCTCTTTCTACTCTTCTCCGCTCTCAACCCCTACGCCTCGCGTCCTCCTCCTCTATCGCAACAATCTGTCCTTGTTCCTCGTCCCACCACTCGACCAGTCTCCCCTCCACGCTTTGTTTCCCTCTGCCCACACCTCTCTTCGCCTATCGCTTTCCATCTCTTCCACCAACCCTGCCATTCGACCCTGTTTCACCCGATTCACGATCTCGGTCCGATTCACGTGTGTCTCTGCCTCTCTCTGTTCGCCCACCGTCGAACAGTTACGCCGTCTTGCTCCGTCGCACTCGGCGACAACCCCCCTCCACGATCTCTTCTAGCTGGCCTGCAAAAACAAGCATACGGCGATCCCCAGTAGCACCCTGGTACACAGACCAGGCCAGAACGTCACACCGGGTGGCCCTGGCACCAGGTGTAATGTGGCTCTTCTCTCTCGCCGTCACGACGACGTCACACACGGAACAGCCCCACCGTCACGTGCTACCTGCGCGTCACGCGCTCTACGTCACCGTCTGACCTCCAATTCCCATTGTATCGATGCTCCGGGAACAGGCACTGTCCGATCGCCGTGGATTTCGTGATTGGCTAGAACAACGATCGACAGCTTGCCTAGGCTACCGTGTCTGATCAGAGGTCTACGCGCAGCAGGATCCTCTTCCGCGGATCCTCTTAACGTTCACGCCGCGTCCACATGGGTGGTAAACGATTCTGTGAGACGTCCGTGCACCCGGTCCAAGTGACTCGCGCGCCGACCATGATCTCCCGGTCGATCTGATCGAAGATCTTCGACGTACCTTCTCAATCCTGTGTTACATCGTTCGAAGATTCAGTTCGAAGATTCGTAAAACTCTTCGAAGATCTCGCGATCGAATCGCACAGCAGGAAAGACACAGAGTCGAGGTGTCGAGCATCATCTTGAACCCTCATTGTCAGCTGACGCGAGACCTCCTTCAGACTGTAATCCGATTGCCAGCGACATCGACACCTGCCTCGAAGAAACGCTAACAAGCTGCCTATTGTACAGAATCCCACTTTGAATCCTTTTGTTAGATCACCGTACGGTTCCCGCCACGTGACCCGCCATTGGGCGTCAAGTTCTCCTATAAACGATGTTCCACGGTGAATCGGAGGTTTCTCCTATAAATACGGCTGTTCTAGGTGACCGTGACCAATAAGGTTCTCCGAAATCAGTGACGGTGTGTGTGTTTGTGTACGAAGGTAGGGGGTGGGACAAGAACAGTGAACGTGACGGGCCATATTTAGTCAGTGGACGTAGCGCACGCATCTCAAGAAACGTGCTCCATCGGTGTTCGGTTCACCTGTCTCTCTGCTTGCCTACTTGCTTGCATGTGCGTGCGTGTTGTAACTTGTTTACTCGGATCAGTGGTAACGGCAAGCGCCGGTGATCGTCACGTCTCCGAAAGTGATTCGACCAACCGAGTGCTCCGGACTGCCAATTATTTCGGCAAAAGAGATTGGATACAATCGGTCAGGCTGCCAGGCGACGCTGTTAGGCGCTGTTGCGTGTCACCGACCTGTGAGTGCGATACTATTCATTCTTTTATACTTCGAGATTGGTGCACGAGTCCCTCATACTCGCCTTCGCGATAAGATTTTCTAATACGATACCCTCGAAGCTGTCACGGTTACGTTGGCGAACAATGCTCGTTGGTTCGCAAGTAATACAATGATAATTAGGCTATGCCAGGCAAGAGTTGCTTTCGGATTATAAGCTAGAAGAAATACTTACGTGATATTGAACTGTGAATTCGAAATTAGGCACAATCTAGACACGCATCTGGAAATGTAGGCATTTAAGTTATAACATAATTTGGATTTAATCTATAATAAAGCAGACCAATTTAATTTAAATTACTCGATCGTAACTTTTGCTTTTCATTTTTCTTTGCAATTTGTACGATAACGTATTGCTGAGTGGTGCTTTCTTCCCGTGTGGGTCGAGGTAAATACATCGTGGATCGATCACACGAAGTATAATATTCTGCTTATATTGATTCCGTTCCATAGCATGCTCGAAATAAATCATCTTATAACCTGATCGAGATTCCGTTCCACGGTATGCCTGAAATAAATCATGTTATTATCTGAGCTTCGTTTTACAATATGCTCAGTATAAATCATTTTGTGATTGCGGTTATATCAGGTATTTCGTTTGTAGGGATGTCGTGCTATATAGTTTGGAATAAATCACACACACATTTTCTGATCGGATTATATGAAATATTTTAGATGTACGAGACACCGTCAATCGAAATGGAAATTAATGGGGTGAGGCACATTTTTTTAATGAAAAATTTCCAAATAATAGGATACTTTATTTATTTCAATCAAGATCGATAGTTTGTCTAAATAGTTGCGCCATATTATGTTATAAATCTTTCGACACGTGTATACATGTTTCAGCGATAAATGATCGGAAATTGTTGTTCAACCATCTGTTGACAAAACTTTTCTTGAAACAGTTTTAGCCTTGTTTCCATCTCGCTGCGGATTTAATGTTTTTCTTGGATACTCGGACGAAATTGAAACATTTCCGAAGTTTAATCGCCGGTGACTAGCGATCCAGTGAAGCTGTCTTTCGTTGTTATTCACAAATAAGGAGTTCCTTCGTTGTTTCTGGGACGAGAGTGGATTGAGCAATCTTGTTTACCAGACGGGGCGCATTCTGTCGTGCGCCTATGCCTTTTCCAATATCGAGAGTTACTTTTCGACTGTCTTCAATTTTCTCCTCCATTTCGATTGGCCCTCCCGATGTTTCTCGTTTCGCGACTGATCGAAAGCAGATCTTTTTACCGTCACGATGATGGGGAAACCCGTGGTCCTCTGTTATCCTCTAAACTTTTCTAGAAGAACCCACAATGAAATAAAAGGGGTTGGTTCTAGTCGAACACCCTGTATTATTCATTACCAGTTCGTACTTGTGATAATATTTTTATAACTGGTGTTAATATTTTTCCCACGATAATAATCATAAAATATTCCACAAGCTCCCAAACACGTGTCTCGAAATTCCCTCATTAATCACGTTTATTTCAACAAAAATTCATCTCACGTTACTCGCATCATTAATTTCGTCTTTGACTGAAAGCAAGTTTGTACGTTGCCTCTGATGGACGTTTCAATTAAGATCTTCGCCAACTTGTCGTTCAATAAATAAGTTTCGCACAGCCAACAAAGTTGTCATTTTCATAGTCTGCAGTTTTGATTTTCTTCGTGAAAGTTACCCAGTAACATACACAGCTACATTTATCGTTTATCACTTTACCCGGATAATATCTTTTCCCGTATTTTACAAAAGGTTACGTCACATTCGATAAAACGTTACAGCTAGAAAGACCCGTTACTGTTGCGAGACAAACGTTGCTAACGAACGTGCTAAGCTTGAAAATAAAAAGATTAGCAAAGCTTGGATTTATCTTTTCGAATACGTGTACGCGATTGATTCCGTTGCCATAGCAGCACCGATATCCGAATTATTCAATCTTCAATTAAACGAACGTTTATTTCCTCCGGTATTTATAATTAATCCTTTCGCGTTCGAAATCTGCTGCGATTTGACCGTCGATATAAATCTTATTTATCTCTAAAATAGAGATAATAACAATATGTTTCAACTACTACGTTGTCTAGAATTTTGAAATAAATCTTTTCAGTTCTTAATAGTTTAATGTTTTATATACAGAACTTCTCTTTATCTCTAATAATTTATTAGAGATTTACCTCTATATTTATTTTAAGACTACATTAATGCTTAAATATTGCTTACGAAAGAATAACATTTTTAGAAGTTAAAAAAGGCTAACAAAAAGAATGGAGTAACATTAAAAGGTTAATCCAACACATTCTCCGACATTTGTCTACTCCTTCACAAGTACATCTGGTCCTGAAAGGGCTAGCACAATGTATTATCTTTTCCATAATACCATCCCGTCACGATTATCAAAATTTCATTCACGATCCACCATGTCTGCGGGAGCAAAATCCTGCTATTGTCAGTTTCATGATAATCCCAAACATGACAGTGAATAATAGAGTAAGGTGCTTCGCACGAGCCTAATTAGGGTAGAACACAGAGACGCATGATAGGATAGATCATGCGAGCAGGATCAGAAGTGATTTTTGAAACGACCAGTCTCCACTTTGCAGCCGGCAATTCGATCTCCGATCAATCGCCTGATCGGCGTTCGCTCGAAGGGCTGCCAGTATTTCGATGAAAATATGGCGAAATAGTTTTCTGAGGGTGGGCGCGGGTGGGTATATGTGTAAAGGGGAGGGGGATGGAAGGGGTGGGGGAACGTTTCAGACAACCTGGAAATGCACTCTGTTGCGTCGCGCTTTGCATATCTAGACATTGTATATATCAAGTTATCCTTTGTACATCGCGACTGACGGGGAACTGGCTTCATTTATCTTGCTCCCCTTTACATATAGAGCTGCGCACATGTGCATCCGATCACTGCCTCCCTCTCTCTCTCTCTCTCTCTCTCTCTCTCTCTCTCTCTCTCTCTCTCGCTATCCCTCTCACGATTTCTCACTTGCGTATGCACACACATATACACGCACACAGGCACGCACACGCACACATAGTTGCGCATCACCGAGGTCTATTCTCTTGCTCGTGATTTTTCAACCGGACGATCCTTCACCGCTGGCACTCTGATTACGTTTCTACGTTCCCTGAATACCGGCGGCGGTTATACGCATAACGGGCCACGGTCGTCCCCTCCCGGTCGAACCGGAAAATTGCGAACGTGAAATCGAGAATGTTGCCGCGAGATTTTTCGCCGCCTTTCTCCGGGCATTTTTCGCGATCGATTTTAGACCGCGCCGGCGAAAAATGTTCCGGGGATCCTTTTGTGCCGCGGGCCGCCGACTCGGTGATATGTATGCCACCGTTGTGGCGATCGCTAGTCTCCTCCCCTCCCACCTCCTCTCTCTCTTTCTATCTCTTTCTGTCCATCCGGAATATTCCCTTCATATCATATGGGGTGCCGTGAAATGCGCACCGAGAATCGAACGGATCGAGAATGCCTTTCGTTGGGCACTGTGTAATTATTGTTAATCTTCTTTTCTTACTGTTTTAAATGGGGTTTCTGGTTTTTTTTTATCTTAGAATTACTGAGATTATAATGATGCTCCCACTGGAAACGATTATAGACGTTGTTGTATTTAACCTTCGCAAGGTAATGTGGGGTCTCAGAGACTACAGCTTCAGATTTTGATATGAATAAAATTAAATCTGTTTCTTTACTTTTTATCCTGTGTTATTCTTTATCCCAAATTTACTAAAAATGAGGCTATTTATGAAATTCATTTGTCGGGGTCTAAGAGACCCCACCTTGCTATTTATGTGTTATTAGACCTTACTTTGCGAGGGTTAAGCACGTAGTATAATAAGAATCACAGAAAATCGTAAGTTTAAAAGTAAGTTTAGTGTTGATGCATTTATGTCTGCACAGCTCCCCAGGATCATGGCAAACCCAGTGTGAGGGACTACCCTCTAAAACTTCTCCCTCTACTGGTAACTGTTGAGAATAGCCGGAACCCTTCCTCTAATTATTGTTAACCTCGGGCCGATACTATGTGACTGTTTCCATAACAACAGGTGACAATAATTAAAAATTTTCACGTCGACAAATAGGTTGAAACTAGATCTTCCTGAAAGGACACAAACTTTTATCTGATTTGTTAAATAAATAATAGTCAAGCTGAAATCTTTCGAAGCAGTCAGTCAGTCAGTTTAGTTCTTGAAAATACCTTCGCTTTTCGTGAGGAATGCACAAAATCAACAGTCTGGTCCCAAGTAGAAGGGTAAATTACACTATTTCCAGTGAAATTCCGTGAATGTTCATATTAAAAAATACGTGAAACTCGAGGGGTTGGGGGCGAGGCTGAAAGAAACGAATTTCATCGCGACGTTTGCCTACCTAATGCCGAGCGCAGGGGCAACGAACGCGACGCTCGGCGAGGGTGGGAGGGTTAAAATCACAGTAAACACTTTTCCGCGAGAAGATACTCGTCGTCGCGGAGTCGAAATAACTGTCGCCCAGGGCGAAGAAAAATACTTTCCTCGCGGAAAGTGGAATTTCCTGATGCGCGGGTCTAGGAGTCTCGTGCAAACAACGCGAGCGTGCGTGTGCATAGCGCGTACACATACATATATTTACGTGCCACGCTAGCGCGCGCGCGCACTGGCGGGCTACATGGGCTGGGGGTCGACTTTGACTCGAAATTGAACGTCAGATAATTCACGCGGAAGTAATTGAACGTCCGTGATGGAAAAAGACGCGGTGCGCCGGGTAACAGTGGGGCGTTGCTTGAAAATGGAACTCTCGACGCTCGAATATTTGCACGGGGAAAGTCAATTCTTTAGTGTTCAAACGCCTCAATTACTTGGCCGTGCACCTGTCGCGCTAATATTTGCTCGCGAGCCACGATCGTACCCCGCGGATTCGTGTTTCATCGTTGAATAACCAGAACCCTGAAGATGGTGCCTACGCCTATGACCGGCTTAATTAGACACGTGCGATTCCTTAATTGAGTAGTTGACGTCTGCGTGGTAATCAAACGCTCGACTCGGCTC
Source organism: Lasioglossum marginatum (assembly GCA_028455795.1). Taxonomy (NCBI): domain Eukaryota; kingdom Metazoa; phylum Arthropoda; class Insecta; order Hymenoptera; family Halictidae; genus Lasioglossum; species Lasioglossum marginatum. The sequence goes on along the minus strand of CM052253.1, from coordinate 8,626,896 downwards.
CTGATCTCGGCGGAGACCGGATTCTGGAAAATGTTGATCCTTCAACATCCTCTTCAACTTCGAGAGACTGTTCTTACGACGCTCGTGGACGTCACGAACACAGGCCACATGAGGGGAGGGAGCACGAATCGAGGGGTAAAAGTTACACCTTTTCTGTAGAGTGGGGATACAAGCTCGATCTGGCGACAAAATATGCGTGTCATATAACACTATCACAATACAACTAATTTTAACCCTCCGAGTGCTGTGCCCGGGGTCATTTTTAACCGGGAAAATCCAAATTGTCATTTAAGTACTCAATTTGTGGCAATTAAACTAACTGAATAGCTGTTTCATTGAGGATATCGGAAAGACTGTACTGTGTCTACACCAGATATCAAAAGTAAATATTTAAAAATTATTAATTAGAGCTGCGAACGAGCATCTTGAACTCCTAATCATTGCCAATTATATAGCTGTACAAATTCGGCTGTTGCACGTAACGAACAACAATTTGGAAAATCATCAAGTGCGGAAGTAATTATATATTAACTTTCTTGTGTCCATCGTTGCACGTATTTCGAAAATGCGAGGTAAAATTCCCACCGAACAGAATTTTGTGGAACCGACACAGAGAATTGAAATTTGGAAATAATTTATACAGGCGACTTGGGTAAATTAAAGAGCGCGGATAATGGATACCACAAACACCACCTGATCCCAATAATTATGTGCTGCGACTCTGTCTAACGAAATTCATTTTATTTAAATTAGCCTGCCGGGCCAGTACGAATGTAAATTAGTAGATTAATTAAATAGATAATCGTAGTACTGTTGTTCTTCGTTTAATCCCATTTATTCGTACATCCTGCTAGCTCATATAATCGTCTCTTTATTCCAACACACCGAACGGGTAACAGTTTTGTGCTGTTCAGTATGAAGCTGGTAGTATTGCAAATGGAACAGAGATTACCGTGGGATTAATAACAAGTCGGAATTCAAATGAAATAATCTAGACCAGGAAACAGTGTAATATGGAAGGATTATTTCGTATAAGTTTCTCCATCAGACACTCAAATGTATTTATTATCCGTATTTGCATGCGAGCTGCCATTGTTTAAAGCCAAATGCGTTTATAATCAATAGTTGCAGCTGCAAAGTTCGGGAAAGCGGAAAAATGCATTTTCAAAACTTTTACAATGAACCGAAATTTAATTGTTCAAGGCATCGCTCGCAAAGGATATTAATTAACGATTAAATATGGCATGGATTTTGTTGACGATTTCGTGTTTACAAGAAAATTACTATCCCATGATTCCGAATTGTTATAATTTTCTAACAGCGTCACGTTAATCCTGGTGGGATGAGCTTTCGAATTTCAGCAGAAGTATTACAACGTTCGCATTCAGCGTCAGAAATGCTCATTTACCTTCGGAGCAACCTTTATTCTGAGTTATAACTTCTCTGAATTCACTTTCCAATTAAAAGTTATTTAGTAATATGTTATTAGGGAAAAAGCTTCCAACATTAAAGTGGCAAGTTCGCGTAGTGTAATATTAATGATAAAAATGAGGGTGGAACTGCAATTACATTTACACAAAGCAACATAAAAGAACACGCCATATTACGTTGCTTGCAAAAAGCAGTATCATTTCCTGGTCTTTCGGTTTATCTAATATCGATTATTTGCAAGAAAATGCTGGCGTTCTGCATAGCCATTTTCCTAATGCCCGGTATGTTTAACATTAAAAAGTATTAGGTGAGAAAGAAATTAATACAGCATACGATTACTGTCGACTGAAGTTTCTCGCGTACTGTGCTCGACCCGCAAGAAATCCCTGTGGAAGGAGCCGGTTGCTGGTTGGTTAGAGTGGGAGGATCGCACTCGTAGCGCATGACCTCAGAGCTTAGACGGGATCCCGTTGTCCTTGTCCCGCGAGACTTCTTCCGTGAAACAAAATAAATAGTGGGGATGACATATCCGTAACGAGACACCGCTGTTTGTATTTAACAACACAAATAACACGCGACGAGCGTGTATCACCTATGAAAACTGGACGAAACTTTCCGGCAGATCGGACATGAACAACGACGATTCCCTGAAGACTCATACTTAGTTTCTTCGGTTCGACCGAATCGTAGTCACTCGAACATTCCGCAACTCACGGAGTTGGAGCAAACAGCTAAACCGTGTCGGACACGGTTCGGGACAGAGTGGCTTGGCCCGGGATCACGGGAGGGTGGAAAGTTCATTTCCGGCGTCAGCCGACGTCTCGTCGAAGAGAAATTCACTGGCTGTCGTCTCCGTCGACGTCGCCAGGGGAAAAACTGTGAGCGAGCCTTGTACATCTCCCTGTTCCCCGACACGATCAAAATGGATTGAGACGCGGGATAGAAAAACGCCGGCAACGGTTCGCGAAGACACACACTCTCCTGCCGTTAGTATATCGGAGGGGCTAGGAACATCAGGTGGCCGTTGCGGGACGGAATTCTCCTCTCGCGGAGTTTATGCGAGATAATTTCCAGCGGCCGAGCATTCGTCAGTGTCACCCAGCCCCGGGAAGAAGCTGTGTAATACGCAGAAAAAGTTCCCCACGGTCGCTTGGACAACCGGCGACCCCTTTTGCTCTTGCTACCACCGCTTGCTCGATTCGACACGGCTTTTCCACCGAGTTTCTTCTCGCTCCCTTAGACTTTAGACCAACGCCGGGAAGGTTGTTAGCCACCGAGAACTTTAATTTTTCATTCCTAATGTCCTCTCCGCGACCGAGGTGTCCCTGCTACTTATCCCCGGTCTTCAACGGAATCGCACTTCTCTCATGTTCCCCACTTTTCATTCTCCCCTCCACTGCGAGCATTAACCTCTATCCTCATTGCTGAGGATTCAATCGAGTGTTCTGTTGATTTATATGCAGTCAATACGACTTCTCTTTTCAGAAATTATAATAATCAGATTACCACAAGACGTGGAAAAAATTTTTGAAAAAATTGCGATTGGTCGGAATTACAGAGTCGTTGGTTACAACTTTTTTGTGTGGGTCTATAAAATTTAAAAAACATTTTTGCGTTATGTTGTAAACTAGTGCAAACAGTTACGGTAGAGATCTCTGCGACAGTTATGGAGTTATTGCAACGTGGACCGATTCTGATGAAATTTTTAGAATATGTATAATTGACACGGATCTACAAAACGTATTTTTTAAATTTTCGATACAGGCTCACACGCACATCAAAAAGTGAAAAATTATTTAGCGAGTATGGAGGTTTATTGGTGCAGCGAGTTACATTGCCATTCATTAATACTGGCAAAATTTATCTTATTATTATTATACACGCAGCATAGAATCCCTAGGAGATCCCTAGAATCCCTCATTAAAATAATGAAGTACCAAAAACAATCTAGTTCACTGTTTCGAATCTTAATTGGCTGTAGTAATCAGTAAACGTTATTATTCGATAATTATTCCTCTCGATGTGGTCTTTAACACTTTCAATAATCAATTGAAATGATGGTCTTATTAAATGATGTCGAGTAACGGGGTTCATCCTTTATCGAAATTTTCGTGAAAAACGGCTCGAATATGCTCCGGGGCCGATATTTTCAATGCGACAATGCGTCGGCCGTTCTTCGACAAAGAGGGTGAAGAATGGGGATTACAAATTGCACCGATCTCTGCCGATGGGTTGACCGCGTTTTGAGAGATGGAAGGGAAATTGATTTTTTATCGCTGAGCGAATAGCTGCCACTGTTCCCGCGGAATTCTGGTGTTGGTTTCGCGGAAGGGATGAGTAGTACTGTTGTTCTTTTTTTCTGTCCATGGGACACAGAGGAAATTGCATTTGGGAATGTATTTTAGACCCGCTGAATCCATTAAACCGAAACATTTACGGCCCCTTCTTTCGCCGGTTTCAAATTTTCACCTTGTCTTCCACATATATCCCACTCAATTTATTTCCCTTGCGCTTGGAGAACTTTTATCCTCCGTAAGCTCACTTCTGAATGCTTTCAATTATTCCCGTGTTTAAATCGTCGGAAATGATCATATTTATCGGAGAGTTCTCTGAAAAATTTAGCGTTGTGCTGAAAGTAGTTTTTAAATGGGAAAAATAAAATATATACAGCGATCGGATTGTTTCGGAACAAAATGTGAGAGCATTCACGGAGAACATTCTCGCAAAGGAAAAGGTCACTTCAAGTGACTTCAGGAATCACCCCTTTCGAGAAAGTGCAACATTTTCGGGACACCCAGTTCGGTGAAAATGACGTGAATGAAACTGCCCTAATACCATGAATATTCACGCACCCTACTGCGCACATAGTTGATGAAATAGGAGTGCTCGCAGGAAAAAGGAATGTGACCGACGATCCTATATAATCGTGCCGAGTAAATTGAAACGTATTCGGAGCGGCGAAAATCTCACGGAAGAATTCTACTCCGATAAATGTCCTCCGGCGGCGTGGCGCGGTAAGGCCGTCCAAAATCGGCGTCTCGACAAGCAGCAACCCTTAGTCGCTCATTAAACGAACGTTTTTTTCTTCTCTCTCGCTCGCCCTTACCCGGCGCGGCCGTTTTCGTGGTCCCAATTAAGGTTGCAGTTCCACACGATGGCTCGCTTAATCTCCTTCTCGTCCCGCGTTTCTTCGGCCGTTCGAGATTACCAGCGGAAACAAGATGAAAACTGGGAAAGGTAGGATCGAGGGGACATGGACAGGTCGAACCCACCGGGGGGTTGAAACATCACTGTTGCGGCCATTGGTTTCACATGTGACTACCACGGTTTTTAATGTTACAGAAAATATTCGATCAAAGTCCAAATATAATTATACAATGAATTATTTCAGCATTTATTAAATATGAAAAATAATATCCTGTATACATACATTAGGCAAAACAATTCATAATTTACTGAATATTTGTAATACTATCCTGACAGAAAATGTTCGATCAAAATCCTGACTATAATTATACAATGAATTATTTCAGCATTTATTAAATATGAATATATAATATCCTGTATACATACATTAGGCAAAAGAATTCATAATTTAATGAATATTTGTAATACTATCCTGACAGAAAATATTCGATCAAAGTCCTGAATATAATTGTTCAATGAATTTTATTTCAGTATATATTAAATATGAAAAATAATGTACTGTATACATAGACATCTACATTATGCAAAAGAATCCATAATTTTGTAAGTATTATAAATGTTCTTTCGATATCTTTCGCTTCTTACGAGCTCTAAACACATAAACAAGAAGAAGTGGTTCAGATGGAAAGGGTGGTTCCAAGCCTTAGGAAATAAAATTACGCCAGCGAAATTCAGCGAAAGTTGAAATTTAGCAAAGAATAACATAACTTGTAAGTCACTTATTTTCTAGCTTTCTTGTGTTATTGTGGATACTTTTGGGAACCGATTGTTTTCAATTCCTAATAGTCGAATTATTATAATTAGTTATTTAAGTGTGTTCAGGGGAATATTACAGGCTTCGATGGAACCCGTCACGGTTATTTAGATCCAGGGTTGGTTGCCCTATTTAACGGTCTTATTAACACATTTCCATGCGACTGTGTCATGCTCCGGTGGCCACAATGGTGTTCGCGCGGAAAATTTAAATCTTTTCGAAAAATCGCGATTGTTTAACGCTTTATCGAATAATCGGGTCGCGCGCGATTATCCCATGGAAAGACACAGTTTTGCCGTTGATTGAATATTTTTTCCGTGCACATTTCACTGCACAGTAATTACTTTTTAAGAACCTGAATTCACTGGAACGTGCATTTAATTAACACACTTATTTAATTAACGTGTTTATTTCGTAAGGTGTTACGGGCGAATGTTTTAATTATCCGTTCTGATCAGTTCATGCAAAATATTGTTGGAGCGTAATTGAATTTTGAAACGATTCTCAGGTATTGCATTCATAATTAATTTTTCCGTTAAACACGGAAACTAAATTGAAAATCGCGTACACCAATTGCCTCCCGTGCAAATTTTAATGAAGCATATTTTCGCCTTACTTTTTCGCGAATTTCATTTAAAGTAAACGATCCACTTGCCATATAAAAGTACGATTGTTTAATAACAAAACGTATTATTTCTACATTCTTAATTGTAAGCAAGATGAATGGCGAATAATCTTTGTTTTTATCCAACAGAGAATTGTTGTGACAAGATCAAATAAAAATGATTATCTTCCACTTGAATTTCATTAGTACCTGTCTGATTCGATCCGTGAAGTGACGTTTGAGAATATCATATTAACGAAATGCGTCCGACAGAAATGTGTTCGCAGACAGCAACGAAATTTTCCCAATTTCATTTTATTGACTTTTCAGTAACATTTTCAATATTGTTGCACCGAGGTGAAGTCCTCGGTCAACAGAACTCGACGATTGAGAACTCGGCTTTAATCGTACGTAATTGCGAAAAAATGAAAAAAGAACCAATAAAATTAAATTGAATAAACCTCATCGACGCGTGGTTATTATTGACTCGAACTGGACAAGTGGCCGGTAATGGGGGACAAGCTCGCGAATAGGGACATTCAGCTTAATTCACCGAACTTTACATATGCTCGAAGCACGAAGTTATGAACTGAATTATCGTTTTCGTTCATCCTCCGTTCATGATTCGCAAAATGGACAGCCGTCGAAGTTCGACAGGACTCGAAACTATTTTCGAAACTATTTTCCGCAATTTCTGCGAGAGCACAGCCTCTTCCACGCGATATCGTATTACCTCGCGATGGCGATCTAACGAAGATTTTACATCGCCACGGCAAGATGGTGTTTCATTATCGAGCTTCAAATAGAGCGATATTTCAAGGATATTATGACCATAAATTAAAGACCCGTTTTCCCGGCTGCCCGGAAATTTTCCCCTTACTTTCTTAACGGATCCATTGAGAGCTTGACGCGGGGTGGGGCCACGGAACTTGAGAGACTGAAAATTACTCCGCCCTCTCGAGAATTATGGTTTTTCTACGGAATGCGGACGCCGATATATTATTGCGCGAATGTAACAGCCTTCTCTCTATTCTTCTTTTTTTCTGTGTTACCGATCCGCAAAATCGAAATTAAAATGCTGACGGTGCGTAAACCGGCGACTTCGAAAGCGATCCTGACGTTTATCGATCTCTCTATTTCAGCTTTATGCCACTAGGCGGGGTGTCTTTCTCAATTTTATCGTTTGAAACCGCATCTCTACAATCTCGAGCAGAGATTTTATTGGAGTTAAAGGAATTGATTTGAGGTCTCAAAGGGGATTAGGACCCCCCAAGTTCTTATCCACTTAACTTTTATTTCGTGTAAAGAAATTGTTTCCTACGTATTCGGCAGTTACGATTGTGACTTTATTGAAATCGAAGCGATAAGTACGAGAGCCAACAAGGATATCAAGACACTTTCCATTTTTGTTCACGATTTATTGAATTGAAAGAATTTCGATTTCAACTGATTGAGACTGTTAAAAAGAACGAAACATCGATATATCTACTCGTCCTTATTTTACACTTTTTAGAGGTCTTCCCTTCTTTAACTTACACCTATTCATTTTTGTCAAAAAAAAAATATAATATCCGCTGTCTAATTACGAATCCGGGTCAAGCTAGACCCGGACACCGCCGTCGGAGTGAAATAATGTTAATTTCTCAGCAGTTCACATAATCGGACACGCTTTAGATTTTCCACTCGAGGGCGTAGCTGCTAATAAATTGTAGAACAGGGTCGTTTCTGTTTTTATCGGGGCGCAGACCTTATTCTATTCCGCGTTCCGACTCATAAAACATTACGTTCTTCCATTAAAGAGAGCGTCTCCGGTCTGTAGCGAGGATGGTGCGAAGATCTCGAAACTATTTAATATTAATTTCCTTTAACGAGACACTCCGTACGGAACGGAACGGAAAGCTGTGAGAAGAAAGGCTTGAGTCTTGTTACCGTCGTCCGCGCGGGGGTTGCAGAGGAGGATAGAGGGATCGGGGCGCGTGCAAAATCTTGACAGAGTTACAAAGATAGCATCGGCGACGGGGAGACTATAATTGAACGGCACGTAAAGGGTTTCTCGCGCGATGACGGCGAAGGGACGGACGAAACCGACGCTAACATCCCTTTGACGCGGGTCGAAAACGACGCCGCTCGAAAAGGGCGAGTGCAGGCCCGACGACGATAATGATTTATTAATAAGCCGGGGATGGCCGACAAGTATAACATCTCAAAGAGGGTGGGAAGACATGGAAGGAGAGTGAGAGAGAGAGAAAGAGAGAGAGAGAGAGAGGTCGTGGCCGGATTGGTCTCCATGGGAGTCAAAGTTGTCTTTGTGCCATTGCCGAGACGCTTCCTTCCTCTATCCACGCGATGACGAAGACCCGCCAGCTCGATGCACAGAATGGCAGAGATGAAAGAGAACGAAGATCGCCCCGGGGATTCTGAATCCTCGGTATATAACGCGTCTTACGCCCTTGCTACGGTTAACTTCATATTTGTCGACGGTAGTAAGGTAATGCGAATATACTTGGTTTCCTTCTGAACTCCCGGGATTAATTCTTTGTGACCGGAACACCGGTTTTTCGAGCTTCCTCAATTCTCTTCTGTCCAGACAAAGACCCTTAACACCGGGACATCGTGGTTTGGCAGCTTGATCGCTTCAGATGTATGTGTACATACAGGGTGGTTTTTATAAAGCGTCCGATTGAGTTTTCTTCGGGAGAAACATTTTATAGGTGGAGGGGCCTAGGTCAATTTGGTTTATTTAACTCATCCATCAAATCAAATTGACACAGTGGTAAAAGATCGATGAAATTACATCTTAGGTTCTTCAGTTAGAATAAACGTCACGAAGTTTCGGAAACCTGCGAGTAACAGAACATAACTTATTTCGGGAAAATTGTGTCGAAAGAATTGATTCTCCAATTGCGGAATGAAAGATATTACACACAATTCACTATTGTCAATTAATCTGAGGAATTAGTATTTCCTTGGCGACAATTTCCTGCGTTGGAAATGAACACGATAAATATTTGAAAAAATTGTATTACGTACAACAATAATTACAAGTGTACAGTATGCATAGCGTTGTAATTCTCAACATCGCTATGATTTGTAGACAAGTTGCCGAGATAAAAAGAAATTTAGGAATACATAGTAATATGTCGTCGTAGCTACATTTAATATCTTTTTTGTCGGTGATACGTTTAATTGCACGCACTCGTGGTTATACGAATCGTTTAATTTATTTTCATGCGTATAATTTAATTGCATTCCGAGGCTCCAGCGTTATCATCATGCCACGGCACCGTTCATTTGATATTCCCGCCTCTACCACACATTTTCCGCGTATTTTTACTAATTGCTTTCTGTTTATGCAAGAAGCCTTGCATTTTCGTTCGTCGTTTTCCTCTGCGGCATGTGCATATCCGTGCTCGCGTATTACATGCCGCTGATTCTATTTCTTTTTTTTTTTCGAGCTGGTCAAAGTTGGATGCAAATTCCTGCGAAAATTCGTATTGTCAATTTTACGTGGAAACAGTGGAGCCCACTTTCGAATGCCTCTAACAATTAAAAAGGGGTCTTCAACATTCAGTTTTCCCAGAAATAGGTAAATCTGAACGTTTCCCGGACACTTTACAAGAGAAATCTTTGAAAAGTAGTCGAAAATTTTATCATATTTTGACCTCGAGTGAAGTCGAAGAAGAAGAAGAAGTAAATTAGATGAGCATTTTCGTTGATTCAAGTGTGTCTCCTAATCTCTCCGTAGGGTATCTCTTGGTAAAAGACAGTTTTTGTCCTGCAATTTGGAATTCCGAAAGTTCAGAGCTCACTTTTCTGAAGTCGCGCAGCCTTGCTTCTGCTCTTTGCCGACGCTCGTTCCAGGACGAATCGATTGAGAAAGTCGCGCGAAATCGACTCTGCGTGTAAGTTTGGGGACGGGTACGTGCAAGAGCAAGACGAACTCTCAAGGACTTCTCAACTCTTGAAGCACAATGGCCCGTCGGAATCATCTCGAGCTCGAAATTCGACGAAATTCGCAAACACTCGCAGGATTAAAAGCGAACCAAGCTGTTTACTACTTCCCGAATACTCAGCCGAAGACAGCGAATTTCTCTGGATCTTGTCCCCAGAAACGGTTACGTGAGCAAATACAGCAATGTGCGGAATTTCTTTATCAAATTGATTAATCAATTCAGCTATCTAATCCGGTAATATTGACGAAATATTATTGTGTTCAACACAGATTATGTATAAACACACACAGTGAATTTTAAATGCTTATAAAAGGTTTTTAGTGAAATGATTTATTTGATGTTATAATCCTACAGACAAAACGGTAGTTCACGTTGACGATCACTGTCGGTGCTCCGACTTTTGCGAAACTATTTTATTTTCTCAATCTAAAACAAAGTCTGTGTGTTATTGTTTCAACGATTTCGCTCGGTATAATTGAATTTATATTTTTTTAAATAAATGGAAAAATAACCGGGCAGGAGCTGGGATGGTGCCTCGCGCGCTTCCAATATTGGATAAACATGTCTCGAATGTTTTATAAAGCTGTTATTTGACAATTATTGAAATTGTAAAGGTGTTTTCATGGGAATTTATTATATTATAGTAAAAATCGCACAAAACATAAATAAATTTAATCTTGTTATTTTTATAATACTGTACACATCAGCCACTTTTGATGGTCGGTAGGTTTAGTGTTAAAAAGCATCCCTCCGGTGAAGTGTTTCTGTCACGCGCAAATTACTGTTTCCACAGCCTCTTGAAGAGCATATCGTCCAACTAGACATAGCAATCACTGTCAATTCGAAAGCGAAAATCTAATATACTGCACACTAACCGCAAGCCGTCTTCGAATTGCTCTTTTATCCGGGTTTGTATACTCGCTCAGCATTCCCACGATATTAACTTATTCTCGGCTAGAGAGGATTCACAGTGACAAAGGATCGACCGATAGATCCGAGTCACGGTTGTCGCGCAATAGTATGTGGCCTTGCGTCGAAACAAGCCGGTGAACTGCTAGCTAAGTCTGACTGTGAAAGCTGCTTGGCAAACTAATTAGCATAATAAATTTGCTGCGGATAAAAGCTGGCGCGTACGCGGCGTGGCGGTAGCATGGTCAACGACACGGCGTCGCAACCGTGATCAGCTTGACGGAGTAGGCCGTGGCGCGAGACACGAGACATGGCACGAGATAGTTGCCCCGTGTTCGAGGATGAAATGTCAATTAACGCTAAGTCGGCTGGAATGGGGTGGGTTTCGCGAGGGATGGTTTCCGTGCCAGGGAAATCCACGTTTCGTCTTTTTACCGGCGTTCGTTACCAACCGGCGCGGCGCGGAACGGTGACTCGTGTCTACTTCCGGAAGGCTCGAGGGTTCCCGGCAAAACAGCCCCGAAATTAGCTCAACTTCATTCTCCTCGTTTACTTTGATGAACGGACGCGGTTATGTTTAATCCTGGAACTGGGTCGGTCGGTCGTCGTGGATCCATGCCAGTCGCGACTGTTTAGAAGGGACTGGCTATTTCGAGGGTAGTTCCCTGTGGTTGTTGGATCTAGTAATGGATCAGAGGGAAGAACGGGCAGAGGGTTGATTTAAATTCAAGAAGAGAGATTTAGTATCTTGAAACTGGAACAGCTAATCACGATTTGGGGAAGGTCGATCGTTGAAGGACACAGGAAAAATAGTTAAGATGAGGGACATAGTAGGGTACATGAGACTTGAAAAACAAAATACTAACTTTTTTCATATTTCTACCAAATAAAAATTCGAAATAGTTATCCATATTATTATGTTACATTTGAATGATCAATATGACAACTGAAGAGCAAGAATACTTCTTTCAGACTAACCTAACCTCATTTTGATAGATGGCGCCACAGAGAGATAATCCAATAATACATGTGAAAGTTTGCTGTTTGATATTTATTTACAGTGGATCACATTAGGACCATTTTTGACATCTGTCAGGTTTCATACTTGACGACCAGGTACAAAATGGACGCGTACGAATTGAAATGGCTCCTCCTCGCGGCGGGCAACAATTGGACACCGCCGACTCAGTTTGAACATCTGACGAGGCGAAAGCCGTCGGAAGCCGATAAAAACAGACCGTTTCGGACAGAGAGGAGAGTGGTAGGAGATTATACGCGCGAATAGCGGAGGGGAGAAACTCGTAAACCACAATGACCGAAGCGTCGCGACGCGTCGCGTCGGCCGGATCTTGATATCCCGTGGTTTGAAAAGACGGAACGAGGGACGGAGAGCGGGTGAATGCACGGGGCAAGAGTCCTCGTCTGAAACAAGCGAAATAAAAAGAACTGCGTGGATGGACGGAGGCGGCTGTCCTGTGTTTAAGTGAAAACTTCAAGATACGAACTGTGCTGTGGGATATAGCGATAGGGGTGGTCGTTGGGGCGCGGGAGGGTGGTACTGAAGTTGCAGGGTAGCACTTGGAACACGCGCGCAATTTCCTGAAGAATGTTGCCGCGCCGTGATTCCGGGACGGCGGCAAGCGGCGCGATGGCGGAACTGTTGCAGGCTGGCCAACAGAAAAGGCAGAAATTACGCCCGACTGAAATTACAGGGACTCCAATTTTAGTCCGTCACTCTCCCCGACGTTTGTCGATTACTTCAAATCAAAGGTACAGCGAGAAATACTGTTTTCAGTTATTGCGAAGAACTTTTATTTGCTTAGTATCTTTTTCATCGTAGTGTGCGCCATACCTCGTTACACAGAACTTTATGATTGCCGTTTTGCCATTCCTTTCTCGTTTCTATGCAATGCGCGAACATTGCTGCCCCCGTTTATATATTTTCGGTCGAATATATGGGGTCGTTCCTCGCAAAATGTTTTCACAATTTTATTGTTCTATTTCTATTTTACATGAGCAATTATTTGGAATGAACGGAGGCGCCATTAAACAACGAAATATTTCGAGAAAAATAATTGACTGCAGAAGAATAATCTGTAAACTATTGCGTCGTTACAGAGGTGCAGCTGCATCTGTTTCACTTAAAACTATGCCGCCGCGTTGCAGTTGCCTCGGCAATAAAAGTATTTTCATTATTCCCCTGCAGAAAAAAGCGTCCCGCCTTTTACACCGGCCAACATTGCAGATGCATTTTCATTAATTTTTCATTTCGACGTCTCTAATACATCACTTACAGCCATTTTTTGTTATTAATCTCGCGAATGTGTCGCTTTCAATTATCCGAAAATATTTTTGTTTGGACCTTTTACACAAGTTTGCCATTCGCAACTTCGCGTTTTGCGCGAAGCCCCTTTGATGGTAGCAATCATTCATATTTTCTAACCGATGACAAAGATTTATTTGTTATTCTGAACGCGAAGTCTTCACGATATGGATGGGAAGAACTTTTATTCGCTAATACAGCGACATGATTTTTCATAATTGACTTTCATGGCTGCTCGAGACGAGGAGAATTATTTTAGACAAAATGACTATTACAAAATATCCTCCAGGACGTTAATATCGCTATTTGGATGATCCCCGAATTGTTTTCACGCATACCCGCGGAAGGGGAAGCCGGCTTGGCTTGTTGTCTGATAATAAAATAATTTCAATTGCAAATACGGTGACCGGCATATGAAATTTAAATACACCAATTAGCCTGCGCAATTCTTTTTCAGAATGCAACGCTTCTTCACACTCCGGAAACGCATCCTTGTTCTCGTTTATGCGTGTGTTCGCCGAGCATTAATTATTCATATCAGCGGCACAGACGAGACTCGCGGTTTTTTATCCTCCCCATTTCTCATTCCCTTACGATCTTCTCGCGTTTCGGCGTTTCTTTGGAGCTGGTAATCAAACGTGGCTTGTTGTGCGCAGAAAATAAAAATGATTCTCTGAAGCAATTTATTGATTCGCTAGAATTTTAACACTTCAATTTATATTAATAATTAATTAATGTGTAACTGTTTGTGGATTTAGAGTAACATGTTAACGTGACTCGTAAGTAGTCAATCCTATTTGAAAGTTGTGCACTTCAATTTTAGCACTTCAATTTATACTAATAAATAATTTGATTTTTGATTAATTGATTTAGAGTAACATGTAAACGTGACTCGTAAATAGTTAATTCTATTTGACACTTCAATTTACAATTAAAAAAGATGAAATTTTACTGTCTCACTACGTTTCTACTTTCTACGTTTCTACTCTACCTCGATAGAGAGGAATATTAAATGTAAATATAATATCAAACTTAATTCATTGGAATCGTTGCATTTTTTTTTCAAGTAGGTACATTCTGAAGGTTCACACAATGGTTAAAAAGAAGATTTTATTTTATTTCGACAGAGAAGCTAACGGTTAATACCTGGCTAGAACCTAATGGTTAAAACAAAAGTTTAATTCGGTGTATGGTAAAATTCGGTGGTGAAGTTATTAAAATAATATTTTGGGAGGTAGTTGAACTGCATAATCCAGCTCCGTCTTAACTCGCAGTCAAGGTTTATTTTGCCAATGGCAGCCGTCCCTTCGCCAGATCTCATTGTGAGCTTCCATTAAGTTCCGGCCAAGCCTTTGATATGAACTCCAACACAGAGGATCAATCTCCGGTGGAACGAGCCGCTTGAAGAAATATATGAGATACTTGAGAAAAGGCTTGGAAAAAGAAGTCTAGCATCCATCCGGTCCTAATTGCTCGGTTCAAAAGCTTTCCTTCTAATTTCGAGCTACTTACCCCCCAGTAGAACGCGGCGTGTGCAGACAGTAAGGAGCTTACGGGGCGGCAGACAACAGCTACCAAAGCCGTATCGATCAAATCTCGGCGGAAGTCTGCAGGCATGTAGTCCGTCATCCTTCTACACTCTACAATCTACGGTAGCAGAGACTGTCCCGTTGAATATAGTGTTGACTCGAGCGAAGGGTGCAAAATACAGTTTTGATCCTGAAATCTCTTAGCCGTTTTTCCGTGTTTCTTATCGTCTTTGCTGTTACTTCCGGCTGGACCCTCCTACAGGCAGCCTCGAAGCTCGTTCCTCGGCTGACTCCTTGAAAATCCTCAAATGAGATGGTAGGCGGTTACCAACGCCGAAGAAGGTATCCTGTGACGCCTTTCGGCCAAGGCAGTCCCTCTTCCTGTCTTTCCTCAGGAAAAGTCGTCTTTCTCTTTTTAAACAGGCTGGCCTAAATGCGGCCGTCGCCCTCGGCTACTTTTCACGGCCTACCCTCTAATTGACCCAGTTCAAGAGATAAGTATCTTCCCGCACAGTCGACATGGAAAGTTATCTTTCGGGATCTTCCGCGTTCAGGTGATGAGCTTCTTCGCGCGGATCTCGAGGTGGCTGGGACTAGCCGTCCTGGTTTTAGATTGGTCGCCTCAAGGGAGGGGCTGGATGCTGGGATAGAGGATAGGCTAACTTGGCCAACTTGGGAGAAGTTCGTTCGCCGATTTTAGGCGCGGCGCTCGTTTCGAATCACCCCCATCAACCTCTATGTCGAGGACAATACGATGAAATTGCAATCTCTGGTTTACGGTCTATTTTCGTCCTTTAGGTTCGCAGAACTTCGTTCGGTAGGTACCCCGGCCACGAGAGAGAATGGTGCAGGTGGACGAATGTCCAAACGCGTTATGAAATAGTAAAATGTTCCCAGTGACGACGGACGTTCGATAATCCAATTATTCTAGTTTTATAAGATTGCTGAGGGACGCGGTATCGGGTGGCTGTAAAAGTTTATGCTCGATTGGAACGTCGAATACAACCCCGCGCGAAAAGCATTCGATCACGTTGGAAAATCGCATAATTTTCTTCCAGTTGATCCGAACGAGTTGAGAATGTTAAAATGTTGTCAATACTTTTTTCGAAGTATGTAGACTATGTATAAAAATTTTCATGAAAAAACTCGGAAAGAAGAAGGTAATTTTTAACATATTTTTTAAACAAATTATTTTTTCAAGAATTAGATTCGACATTCAAAGACGCTTAAATTGAATTTTGAAATTTTTCGTCTAGGCCAGATGATTTCGGAGATATTTAATAAAATAGATTTTTCACCCCCTTAACATGAATGCCGGCAGCTAAAAAGAAAATGCTCGTGTTACGATTGGGCCTTCCTTGCGAGTCAGTGACGTAATCAACGCGTTTTTCGAATTCAGAAATCATTTTAGCCGTTTTTCTTTCCCCATGGAAGACACAGCGACGGAGGTTCGCGTACGCAAAGCTTAATGGGTTAGCGCGACCGTGTCGCGAGAATTATACGCCGGATGGAGACGAAGGATGCAAACTCGGGTAAAACAATAAGCGTGTACGGGGGTGAGTCCGCGGGTAGGAGACGGAGAATAATTCATTTGCTTTGAAACCGACGTGGCTTTTCCTCGCGACCCGATGCTAACGAAGGGTTAAGCGAAGTAATAACCGAAGAATCGTTTAGCTCGCGGTGTGCGCGGCCGCGTGCAAAGAGCTCCGAAGAGGACACCATGCGACGCGACGCGACGTCTACTTTATTTCGAATGGTTAGGGCGAGCGGCGAAAAGTAAATCGCGTTTCGCAATTAGAACGGTGAATTAACGGCGATGTCGTTAAACGCGGCGAATTGTCTTTGTATCGCTAGGTTATCTTTCGACGTGCAGCCGTACCGGGAATTTCAATTATACTCGTCGGTTACACTCTTTTGCGAAACCGTAATCTTTCATTCGACGCGGCACGGCTCGCAAGCAGAAATTTTTGGCGCACCGTGCTGCTGCGAAAACGTTCCAGTGAAATTCGAAGCAATTATCTCTGTTTAATTACATTCTTCATTTCAAACGGTTAATTAAGTAACAATGAATAGCTGTAAATCTTCACTAATTTCGTTCATTCTATTTTATAACTGAACAGGAACAATTATTAAGAGTCACAGCGTAACCTGTTTCCAGGTCAGCAAAATCAGGCTAATAAATTCGCTATAAAAATAGAGACAATCGTAGAATTTACGTTTCTATTTTATTCGATGGGGTAGTCGAGTTCCGGACGAATCGCTCTCAATTTTTCGTCCATTTACGAGGCGTCCGAGGAATCGTGAACTCGAACGATTGATATCTTCCCGTGGAACGCTCGTCTTCGAGTTCGTTTCACAGGAAAAACTGGGGGACATTTTTTTCCACGGGAAGACAAAGCGTCGGGTGTCGTCGAGACGCTTTCACCCTGGTTCCCTGTACACGCGTACCGCCTATATCGATCGACAAGGGTCCTCGACAGAAATTCTAGGCTGACCCTGATCGATACCCTGGAAGTCTCCGACCGTGCAACCCCATAAGAGTAACATTTATTTCGCCGTGGAAGATTTATTCGTCGCCGGGAACATTTATTTTCTCGCGACGAATCGCGACATCGGTGACGCTCTTCGCCGCAGCAATCAACCGACAACGCATCAGTCTTGGAATTAGATTTGATGCCCGATAACATTTCGAATTTATCGCGGGTGGGTCACCAAGTCCCATTATGATGTTTCCAGGTTATCTTTTTACGACAATAAATAATGCTTGGCGCTGATTTATGTTCACCTGCACAGTGTTTCGAAAATTGAAATTACAAAACAGGAAGTACCTTTTTTAATGAATAAAACATCAGAAATAATTTTCTGTGCACTTTATTTCTTTTTAAGAAACCAAACTATTTTATAATAAATCTATGCTGGTCTTACACATCAAAGAATTAAGTATTAACAGAGAGGAATTCGGCCACCATTTCTGTCAGTATAGGCAAAGGCAGAGCATACCCATATTTAAACGTTTAATTGAAAAGAAGTTTTCTGCTCTTCGTGATCAGTGCTCAAACATCCCTTAGATTTCTACTCTAATTGCGACCTTCTTAACACCACTGCCGGACAAAGACACCCCAGGTGAGCCAGCCGAATGATTCATAGCCACACGGGATCGTTCGATGATTTATCACCTGGGAATTTCTAACTACATTGTGAACATCTCGATGATTAATTGTTGCTGAGCATTAGGGTCGTAAGAAGGGGAGGACCTGAACGGATCTGTCGACTCGAGGACTGCTATCAATCATGAATTCATCTGTTGAAGAATGTCGCAGCTTTTCGGGTTTCGCCTCTATCCTCGATCCACAAATTATACTCGATTGAAATTATATTCGTATAATTAAAATACAGATCTTCATGCGGCGTTTTAATACTCAATATTTACCAAAGATGTAGATTATACTAAATATTTATTTTTCATTAATTACATTATTTCGTTACTTACGTTGGAATGATATGAAGTTCCATGTCATGTAGAAACTGGGATGCGAGTGACTAAAGGTGAAAGAAAAACGAATAATATTTTAAACTTCACCAGAAAAATATTTTAATTAACGAGACAATTTTTCCTCTTGAAAATCGCAACGCAACGGTGGACGCGTTAATTTCCCGACAGCCTCGGGGCGACAATGAACTCATTAGAGAGGACTGTCGAAAGTTCGTTCGAACGTTCTCCATCGACGATACAAATTCTATTCGTTCCCCGGATAGTGTAACTCCGACTCGCTCCTTACCTCCGGTATCATTTCTCCGATGGTCGATTATCGACCGCGTCACTCGCGATGTCCGTGCAATCGAATTGAAATTCCGGTTATATCCTGCCCCTTGACACGGTTTTGGGGGAGTCGGTAACCAATCGATGCTCGAAGTTGGGTACCATTCTGCAACGCTCTGCAAATTACTCGAACGGGACGCTGGACGGGGTGGCGGGGGCGGGAAGGGGGTGGCGTTGGGGAGTTAACAAAGGGGCCAATCCCACGTTTCGGGGCCGTGGTACTACCAATTAGAATTTCGTCGTCGTGGAACGCTGGATGCACCCGGTGCTGTTGCGTGAATTCAACGGGTGCGAACGTTGGGCGAGAAAATGCGAAGAGAATACACATACATATGTAGAAAGAGAGAGAGGCAGCTTGGGAGGAGACATCGGCAGAGACAAGTGGAACAAGAGAAGTTCGGTTCAACGATACATTATAAACAAATACGCCATTGGCCCTTCACCATTCAATTGGAGCGATATCGGTAATGTTCTTGACTGTTTTCGCAAAAAAGAATATTAATACTGCAATGCATAGAATATTATTTTCTAAACCTGGATATCATACCTTTATTATATCTTCGTGTATGTTTAATTACTAATTGCAATAATTTGGGAGAAGGGTACAGTGTTTCAAAAATTGAAATTGCAAAAGAGAAAGTACCAGCGATGTTTTTAACAAATAGCTTGTTTAGCAAAACAGAATATTAGTACTCCAATGCATATAATATAATAATTCCTAAACCTGGATATCATACATTTATTATACCTTCACGTATGTCTGATAAATAATTGCAATAATTTGGATGGAGAGAAGGTACGGAAAATATTGCATCGACGGTGGTTGCAGCTTGCAACAATGCCAGCAATGCTTGTTGATATGAAAAATATAAATGAATATAAATATAAATGTAAAAATGGAAAATGTATAAATATAAATGAAATTTTTCAATGGATGGGGTCGCTTGTTCTCCATGGAATTGATTTTATTGGAATTTTTGGAATCAATTGTTTATACAATAGAGAATATCAAACATGGCAATTGCATTTTTTAACACAATATTGCAGTTGGAAGCAGTGAGTGTATAAAATTATCGGAAGATTCTGCTAAATTAACATTATTTTGTCATATATAAAACAAATATACCAGTTTAACAATCATTATACGAAGTGTACAGGATGTCCCAAAAATGTTGTACTTCCTTGAAGGGATTCCTGTGGCGATTTGAAATAATTTTTTCCTTTAAGAAAATCTTCTCCGAGGTTTCGTTGAGGAGTTATTCACGAAAAACACGGGACCAATCAGTTGTCCGTGCTGCGCAACGCCACGCCCCGCGGGACCTGCCGCGCTCTGATTGGCCGGCGTTTTTCGTTAATAACTCCTTAACAAAGCCACGGAGAACATTTTCGTAAAGGAAAAAGTTGCTTCAGATCACCTTAGGAATCTTTTCAAGGAAGTACAACATTTTTGGGACAGCGTGTAATATTACAAGAAAACTCAAAATTAAAGAAAATGAGTTTATCAGTTATTTCACATCACATTATTTAAAACTAAATGAATTCAACGTTATATAGAACTCATTTAGTGTTAATATTCTTTTCCTTTAAATACATATCTCGAAACAAGAAATACACTTTCACAATTATGGGCACAAGTATGTAGCCAACATGAAATAATTACTTGCAGTAATTACTGAGCTGTAGTGTATATCAGTTGAATGTAGGAATACGTATGCAGTTACAAAATACAATGTACATGTTTTCAGGCGATTCCGTTTCCACTCGGCTTGCCACATAAAAGATAGGTATTAGAGGGATACACGTTGTCTGTTTGAAGAAGCTCAACTTAATTTCGTAGTCGTGTATCCGCGAGACTGCAACGGAAGCCAATTTTAATCCGGTGGTTTTCAGTTGTCCGATAATCCCGACAATAGTTCCTAACTGTCCAACGATTAGCAGCGAACAAAAACGTTTATTGAACGATCTCGGTTTGTGTTCGCGCGCGCGTGAAGAGACATCGCGAGCTGGTAGGGAAAAACCAGGGACAAAGAAGGGCACGCCGATAAAACCGTAGTCGTTCTAACGCGGTTTTACGACCGCCTACGGTGCTCGGGTATCGTCAAACGGCATTTTCATAACCGGAAACAATGGCCACATGCGTGCGCGCCGCTGCAATGGACAAAGGAAAGAGGGACGTGGCGCGCTTCTCTGGGCTTTCGTTATTCAAAGAAGCTCGGGTCCGTTGCCGTTTCCGTGGGTCGTTCGCGCGGCCAACAACGTTTCGATTGTTCGATAGGTCGTAATGCAACGAGCACGCGGAATTCTAACGATCCAACGAGGAAGCACGGTCATAAAAATGATCATTGATGAGGTCGCTGGCAAGTCGATTTATTCAACGAGCGGATATTTAAACAATGATTAAAAACATTTTTTTGCTGCAAATTTATCTATATACTTATTATTTAAACAGCTATCTATTTTTGTTCATTATTTAGGCAATTGTTAAATGAATACATTTTTGTGATGTATAGAAATTTGCTTATACATATGTTCATTATTTGAATTATTATTTCAATAATTAGAACATATACAAGGATTGTATAATGTTATATGTTCTTCGGTCGTTAAAAAATTGTATTGATTTAAATCTTGACAATAAATTATTGAGCAACATCTGTGTACTTCAAATCGGAATAACTATTTTATAAATTGACCGAACGACTTTTTTCTGTGAAGTTAGGAGGATCGGTAATTTCGAACGAATGTTGAGGAGTTTTGAACAACTTCTCGTGTAACCGTTGCTCGCCGAAATTCCACGAACGAAGCAAAAAGCAAGCAGCGCAGCAGCGCGGAGCAACGTCGCACAATAAAACAGAAAACAGGGCCCGTCTCTAAACGCATGCCCGAAATAATTCAGAGATACGAGGGCGATATATCCGGTGGGAAGAGGCGGAGGGCACTGGTTTAACGCGGCTTCGCCGTAACCGTGCCCATAAATATTTCCTTCCCGTGCGCATACCGAAATCCGTAACGACCAGACTGGTGGTCCCTGTTTTTCCTAGCCCTGAGCGGCGTTTCTTGCGGAGTAAATCGAACCACCGGGTTTTTCCACGGAAATCCGGGAAACGGCAGCACCCGTGACACCTTTCATCGGTGGATAATGGAGTCGAGGCCAACGACAACCTGTCAAATTCCGCGTGAAACAGTCACGGATAAGAGAACGTCGCGTCGCACAGAAAGATGGAACAGTGATTTTGTTTTATCCCACATAGACACATACCTCCATGTTCTTTCTTTTTCGTGTGTTTGTTGTGGATACATACAATTGGTGTGTATTCGGGAAAAATATTTGATAGAAACTTGTCTTTCTTCCCGATATTTGGTATTTGTCCGTAGAAGATAATGCTGATATGATTGAATTAATTTTTTCGTATAATATAAACTAGTAGAAATAAAATGATTTACTATTTTAAATCGCAAATTAAAAGTCGCATAATTTTCTTAAAATTGAACCAAATGCATTGAGATTTCTTGACACGTTAGTCGACTTAGTTTACTAACTGTAAGTAACGAGTGAACGAAATTTTGGAAAAATTGCTATAGATCGGAATTGCGAAGAAAAAAGTAAAACTCAATTTTTCCTGCATGTTTTAAATTTTCATTATAGACAGATGAAAGAATGGAAAAAATTAATTTTTGCTTTTTTAACTATGTTTTCTAACATGGCCAGAAATCCGAACTCATTTAGTTCAATTTTAAGGGGATGTAGTATTCTATCGAGCCCATAATAGAGATTGCTTGTTTCTTGGTAAATTTGGTATGCAGTTTGTAAATGGGTCGTTCGGTTTAGTTCGGGAAAGTCTAATATCCGTAACAGTTACGGCTTGAACGGAATCGGGGACAGATTCGGAATATTTATAAAAGTAAGTTCACTTTCGCGGCCACTCGACCCCTTCCCACGCATCCCCTTATTGATCCTTCATCTCCTTGCCGTTTTCCCCAGTACTTTTCCTCTCACTTCGCCGTTCCATTTATCTCGTCGAGGATCAGTGAAACTGTGCCAAAGGCGAGCTCTGTGTTTGTTGAACGAGCCCTGATACACGTATGTATCCCGGGCTTTTTGTGCTCTGAATTCCCATTCTGACTCGCGGCCGACACTCGTCGTCCGCGAAGCGCCGATAGGCTCGAAACCAACTCCTTTCCTCGAAACCATGCTCTCGCATCATCTCGCTCGACAGCCTTTGAGACTCGTCGATGACAGTCCCTTTCGCTGCTACTGGTTCCTGGTCCCCGATTCCCGGTTGCTCGATCAGGATTCGTGTTTCCTTCTGTGCGAATATCGAACGCAATATCGAATCGTCATTACAACTGTAGTTGTTCCATTCGGTGTGAGTATTCGACTTCAGGTGAGAGAAAATTCAAGAGATGGTTCTCCGCGAAAATATAAGACGAAAACGAAGACTAAAAAAATTGCAATTTCGGCTTCATTTCTTAGCTATTAACAGATTGCTGTTTATGCAATTTTCAAATTTTGTAGACAAATTTTAAGAGAAAGTGGGAGCAAATAAAATCCTATTTTCATTGGTGATAGCATTTGTAAATTCAAAATAAATGAAAATCGTACTAAATTCTGTCGGATTTAATATTCCAGCATTTTTTGAAAATTTTTATAAGCCATAAATGTATAAAGATCTCCGCAGTCTAGTTATTAACGATTAAAACTTCGCCTAAAATGCGGCAACCCGCCCAACAGAGATATATGCTATGCGCCTCTATGACGTACACCTCTGTTGGGCGGGTTGCCGCATTTTAGGCGGATTTTTACACACCCACAAGTGTTTTAAACGCTGTGACTACGACATAAAAAATTATAAGACAGTTACAAGTGCACATACACACATCTTCCTTCTGCAATAAGTTCAGAAGTGTCTTCCTATTTTATCAGTGGCCGTATATGTCGGCCATAAATTTGTTTTCGGACAAACGAACGAACAACCGCCGACATAGAAACTGACGTTTATTGGGAAACTTCAGATTGATATTTTGCTACCCAGACGTTACAACATCGCCGGCCGCAATATCAATTTAGCATACGGTTTCCGTGTCTGACCGTGTACGCATCGTTACTATCGCAGCAGGTTCGTGTGTTAATATGTCGACGTTTCGGTGCCGAGGAATCAGATGTGTTTGCGAATCGCCGGAAACCTCCCGTGTATAAACTGTCAGGATCGTTCAAGAGATATTTGACAAATTCAGTGTTTGTCAAACAGGCATTGAACGAGCATTTATAACACGCGCGAAATGGAGTGCGCTCTAGAGCGTTCCTGTACAATGCAATTCTTTACGTAAATTTTGACAAAGCGTTCCGTCGCGAAAAAAGACGTCGCGGAAATGAAAATTCAAGGAGAATGTAGAAATTCATTTCAGCGGTACAAAACGTTCTCCCAACGAGACCACGCGAACGTGAAGATGCTCTGCAATTGTTTATTTAAGCTTTCACCACACAACGTATCTCAAGCGAAAGCAACACGTACCTGAAAGTTCGGAGAGTAGGAATTATTTTCAGTAGTAGTATGATAGAAAATAAGTCGTACCCCAAATAAAGGGATTACACGAATGTGATCATTATAGAAAAGCCACTACACCTAACTCTACCTAACTAGGATCAAAACTCATTGAACAGCTTCATAAATCTAACCCTGAAATGAAATTAATCCTTCATTATGGTGGAGGAGGGTTTATGCAAAATAAAAATGTTCTAACTGAATTGCAACAGACTGGAGTGAAATAGAAATTTATTTTCTTTCTTTAACAAGATTTTTGAATGCTTCTAATGTTTTTACTGTTGTAATTCACTCCTATTCAGTCTTGTCATAAATGCCAGATTAAGGCTCTACCCTCCCCACGGCCGGATCATGTGATTACTCCGACAGAGTACTTCCCCTGATTTGGCGAGGTTGCAGTAGTATATGCCGCACAAATCAGACACCGCGAAGAACAGGAAATCAAAGAGACAGATTTCGCAAGAATTTCCAATTTACTTTATCCTCGCCGGAGGGGACTGAAAAGAGAATGTTCCCCGCAGATTTTCTAAAACCAACAAATCAGCAGCTTCTTGGAACGACAGTGGCGGCGGTCGCCTAACATTAAAATCGAACCTCAGAGAGAAGAAGTCGACGTGCACGAGCGTGTACAGGAGCGCATGTACACACTTCAACGGTCATATGCACAAGCGCGCGCACACATAGACAGGCTGTGGAACACGTACAAAGACAGCACGCTGCCGTAAACGACCAAACACGAGACATTGGGACGACGACGGCGACGACGACGGGAAAAAGGCCACGCAGAATTCTGCGAGAAACGAGAGGCTTGAGGCTGATGTTTGAAAATTTATCGTTCAACATTGTGCCGTGTGGGTAGGAGGACAAGCCGGGGCTTGTAGCGCGCGTTGAACAGAGAGGTTCAGGCTGAGAGGAGAAATTAAACGGACGTCGTCGGGAATTGCCGGGTAATTGAAAGCTCGACTGCAAGAGAAGAACGGCGGACCGTGTGAGCCTTTGTCATCCCGACACGTGAGAGCCCGGAAACTGGCTATGAAACGGAAGGATCGCGCGAGGGGACGTGCGAACATTAATTCAGATATTTCGCACAGACGACGGGCCAGGAATATTCGATCAATCATGCGACAGGGTGTGCCACAACTTTCCACGTCTTTCTACAGCTTTTTTTCGAACCCTTTCCTCCCCGTGCGTACTCACCACAATATTCTATCTATGTCGCTTCTCTTTTTTCACCGCCGAACACTCCGCTCCTTTAATTCAGGAGTTACCTGAAATTTTGCAGACAGTGGGTATTGAGTTGTGGAAATATAAGTTCGTTTGATGTAACTTGGAAAGTTTCGAGTTTCGCCTTTTTCACGAACATCCCCCTTCTCGAAGAAATCAGAGTTATTGTATTTGTTAGAATAATCCGTCTGTCTTATTATAATGTGCAGGGTGTAAAGAAATGTTTGGTCCTGGCTGCCATAGGCGTATTCTACGTCTTCGGATCGATGAAGATCTGGAAAAAAAGTTTTCCGCGAAATTGTCCTTGAATTTCATCCTACTTTCATCCCCATGATGCGCATCCCCTGTACAGTAGGTGATCACTAGACAGACTGCGGATGTTTATGCAATTTTCAATTTTTGTAGACGAATTTTAAGAAAGCGGAATAAAATAGAATCTTATTTTCTGTGGTAGTAGCCTTTTTAAATCTGAAATAAATTAAAATCGTACTAAATTCTGTCATATTTTATATCCTAGCATTTTTTGAAAATTTTCAAAAGCCATAATTGCATAAAGATCCACAGTGATCACAAATCATTAGAGCTACTTAAAAAAATTGACATTAACATTAAAATAATCCATTTTGAAATACAATTTCCCTTTGCAAATTGAAAATATGCATCTGGAAACACCGTGGACACAAAATACAGCTGAATATAAAATATTTATGATTTCAGTAAAATATTTATGATTTCAGTAAAATATTTATGATTTCAGTAAAATATTTAAATTATTTTTTCTATGTGTTATAACAGATCAGATAAGAAACGTTGGACCCACGATGGGCGCGATTGTTCTATCTGGTTTCAGCATAAAATATGGAGCGACTATTCTCGCATAATTCTGTAGGGTCCGAAAATTGATGATCACGCGGGACGACCTGTTACGAATGTCCAGCGAAATTTCGCGCGTTAAAACTAACATCGAACCCGTTGGAAAGGCAACGCGCGTCAAATTCATGGTTCCGGTCGTTTTCCGTTCTGCGGGGACGAGTTCCAGTCGACCCAAAAACGTCCGAAACTTCCCGAGGTTGCAGTTTCATTTCGCGCGGGCCGGGCCGGGCGAAGTCACCGCGTGAAACGAACGCGGCCGCGTAAACTATAATTCATGCGAGCCGCGACGCTGCGCCGCGCCGCCGTGAAGAGTTGTAATTAACGTTCTTTCGCGTTCCCAGGGGCCAACGCGCGACGTTTTCTCCTGCCTTGTGAACGGAGCCGGCTGTCAACGCTAGATGAGAAAACTCCAACAGTGATCTCCAGAAATGCTTCCCTTGCTTCTCTCGTTGAAGTCTCAATTTTCTCAATTTGCGGGTTCGAAATTTTTCAATTTCTGTTTCTACTTGTAACTCATCCCCGAACGGTTGGAAATTTTTGCTCGGAAATCAATTTGTCAATTCACAATGCTGGATGGTGGTTCTACACCCTTGGTTTCGTGAAAATTGATGTGAAAAAGCAAAATTAACTTGAAAGTCAAAAAGTAAAGATTTTTTTTATTGTGTGTTCTTATTTTTAAACTGATTTTATTACGATTCTTTTACACTTTTTAATTGAACAAGAATTGAACACTTCGTACGCGAAAATGTGAACACGAGAATCCTTTCTTTTTTTCAATGCAACGAATCCTGTTTTTCTCGCCGCTCTTCATGTTTACCGGAAAAGGTTCGTGGTGTCTAGTGGTCACTGTTTCAGACGTTTAAGCCACAGTCATACGCTGTGTCATGCTCTAATTGAAAGTCCAAGCGAGGTCGGATCTCTCTAAAGCATCGAGGAACTCTTTTACCAAAAGAGACAATGCCGTTGACGCGTTCGTGGTTTCCACACGCGTTCGCCTTGCGCTCGCGCACGGTTTGTTTGAGGAATCTTTCTGTGATCAAAGCACGGACCGTCGAACAATTCCTTCGCTTTGTTTTTTCTGTTCTATTTCCCTCGTTTTTTAATTTTCTGCCTGCCTTGTTACTCGCTTGCCCAACCCTCCGTCTTCCTCGCTCACTTCCCGCCACCCGTTTACTCGTGTTCCTTTGCGCGACAAATTGGTCTCGACGCTCGCGTCGAGTCGGCGAGAAATTCACTTCGGGGAACGATCAACGAATTTCACTCGATGACGAATTCTCACTTTTCTACAGCGTCCAAATGGATTTCCTAGCCGGTATTATTGCAGCACGACGTCATGTTAATTACGGCGATGACTACTTCGTTCCATTTTGCCTCGAACATTGCTGCTGCATTTATTCATTCTATTATAATATCTTGTTTAAATCTATATCAAATTATACTTTGACACAGAATTAAGTGGACATCCTTGGGAATCTAATAAATTTTCTCATTTCCTCATTTTCTCATCATATAAAAAGAGCTAAACTTCACCTTAAGAGACCAAAAATTTTTGACTTTTCGAAATGCAATCCTGTAGACTTCGACGAGAAAATGCCAAAAATCCGAGCTTTAATATTAGGAATTCACTAGTTCAAAAGTGATGCGTGTTTAAAGTTGAACAGCAGAGCTTCGCGAATTAATTTTTCTATGGTGTAAATTTCTAGATGGAGTACACTCTATGTAGATCTATAATTGGAGTTCCTTTTTCGAATGAGAAACCGAGACAACCGCGGTCTGCTAATCGACGAGGTATTTTCTATTTGATCGAATTTAATATTGGCCGAATGCGGGTTGCGTCATCGAAAAACAAGAAATATTTGATCAATTGCCCCGAGCGTTGGCAATTTCAATACCTACAGGTTCGCGATATACGTATTAGCCGCGATCCACCAAATTTGGGACATTTATAAATGATATAAAGCGTGGACGAAGGAGAAACTCGGTCAATACGCGGTGTGGTCCAACGAGAAATCCATGAATCCCTAGCACAAAGAGGGTTTTGCACGCTTGTTAGTAGACTCGGAGCGTTACGCGTTTACATGGCATATAAAAGTACTCGAGAAAAAAAAAGGATACAAAAATCGAAATTCATGAAGCTTCCATTTCTGTTTTAAACGAACTAACTCGCCTGTGTGACTTCTGTTATTCGGCATTAGCCAGAAAAAATTGGAATTTTCAGATTATTTTAAAAACCAGGGATTGATTCTAAATGTAAAAATGAATCGAAAAGAGAAATAACATTTTCCCATTCGACGCATCGTCTTCGAGGAAATCGAGTTTAAAGATCAGTTCGCGTGCTACAATATGTGCTGGAAGTAGAATTGCATCGTGGTCAGACGCGTCAGACGGTACTACCTATTCGCTGCATTTTCAAACTCGATTATTTCGGAAAGAAAACGTTGAATAAACAAATGTTGAACGAAATTTTTTTTATTTCTTTTATTATGATTCCTGCCCCACCATGTGTGAAAAAGGGAATTGAGCAGAATTTGATACGAAACTATAGTGGGTATACTGTGGATATACTGTCAAAAATTTTTATCGGATTGCTAATAGTTCTACTAGCATAGTGAAAACCGTGACTTCAAACGTTTCCGAAAATAACTGTGCAAAACTTTTATATAAAGGCTCTGATTGAAACAATTATGAAGGGTCTATATCCGGACTAACTGTTATGAATAATTGCAAATTTCAGCTGTCATACTACGGTTCCTTTGATTTCCGTATCAATTCCATGTCAGTTTGGAAATAGTTGCAGAATTGATCGCTGTTAATATTTGACCGTTTGCAGTCGGAGCTATTTGAACTCGGAAATTAAAAATTTCTTCAAACCTAGAATAATTCCATTTTATATGTTCTTTTTTCATTTTATGGATATATCAATGTTTAGTAATTGGTAAACAATATTTTGAATAACTCTGTGCTTCTATTACTCATTATTAGACTGCGGATGTTTATGCATTTATGAAGAAATTGGTTGGATGAAATATAAAACAGTAAAAGATTGGAAAAATTTCAGAATATTGTAATGTTGTTTCCGATGTAACAAAGTCATTAAGGGATGAAATAAATTTTTATTTTATTCCTGAATCGCACAATCAGTGCAGAACATTTTTATTTTGCATAAAGATCCGCAGTCTACTCGTTATTGAGAAATGACAAATGAGCAGCGTTTTCTTGAAATTGTTTAAATAGTTTAATTTGTGCAATCCGAAAACGACACGTTTAGCCTCGGCAATTCGATGTACGAATTCCACACACGGCCCCCGCAAATTCCGGGGCTGCGGCAGTAAAACGTTCGGTTCCGAAATGAGTGTAATCGTCGGGGCGAATCGAAATTCAAGGCTCCGCTGGTTGGCGCACGGGCCGTAGATAAGGAAGAGGATCATTAAGAAAACCGCTCGGAACGGATTTTCATGCCTTGAATGTCGTGCACGGCACTAAAAGTCTTTCTCAGCGAGCGGCTCGAGCGATACACCCATCTTCTCGAGGTCGTTACTTGCAGCCTGTACGTGGATCTTGTCATAGATAAGTAGAAGTAATGCGGCGCAAGTGGCGTGCCACGATCAGGCTTCTTGTTTTATGCAGAGTGTGTCGTAAGACGCGAACATCTTCACACGGATGGATTTGAGATATAAACGCGGCGCCGTGGTCCTTCGTTGGAAAGCTTTGCTTCAGATTATGCTCGGTCTCGTGTGCGGAACGTTCTTCTTGTTCTGTTCTCCATGCGCGCGAGGATCACAAGTTTTAATCATCGCCGCAGTTCGGGTTTGCGCTCGGCATTATCTCCGCTACTTCACGATCTGCAAAAGTTTCGTTGCATTTTTTCATGTAGAATTTCATGTGTGTGGAATTAAATTGTTGGAAACGGTACGTTGTCCCTCGAATACTTTACTGTTCGTGAAACGACAGTTCTACGCATTCACATTTTCATGAAGTAATTTATGAAAAGAAAACTAATCATTCCAGAAAATGGTTTCATCATACGGCCAAGAGAATTAAATCAATCAAGTTGAGGTCGAGTCATTCACTTTATTCATAAAAATATGGAAGGTGTGTGTAAAAACATTTCAACAAATTCTCTTAAATATTCTATCGAGCAGGTTTAATTGAATTGATCGAAGTGTCTATTATCTGCGTCGATGATTACGCTCCCGATGGAGCTATTCCAAATCAGATTTCGAATTGCCCGAACGATTTCCCCTTTCCTGCCCAGCGAAAATATATCTTTTTTTATGCTGCTTTTACTGCATTATCGAGACTCATATTTCGTAACACACCGGGTCTGGGAACCAAACGCAGTTATTTATTACCTAGGAGGTGACTTTAGAAAACTGCGTTATCCATCTTTTTCTCTCTCTCTCTCTCCCCGCTATTTCTTTTCCGATAAATTATAGGGGCATTTATTTTGCATCGCTTTAACGTCGAGCATGAAAAATAGGATTTCCCTTCGGCATTATTGCCGGTGATTAAACAGCGTGTTTCTAATGACCAATAAAAGCGACTTTGTTCTACATTGTTCACGATTACTATCGTTATTCTATGTGCACAGGACAGTAATTGTATAATCCCATCGCGATTGAATTCTCCCCTTCTTTTTCGTTCTTGTCAATTTATTATTCGCTCGCGATTGCAACGAAACAATCGGAATCTCGATAACGGCGTGGACATCCTACTATATATAGTATATAACCAAATAAAGGGATGTGCGAGAGCGACGATTTAACGCACAATTCGCGATTTCCAATAAGAGAGAGAGAAATATCGGCACGCCTGATATATTACGCGAGAAATGGTTGCGCGGAGACTCTCACTTAAATTCAATCGAATCGACCGTATCCCCAAGGAATCGGGAAAGAATAATACTTTCCGGAGAAAACGCATTTGTATTCCGCGCCACCGTGTAACACCTTTAAAAGTCGAGGAGAGGGATCGCGCGCCGGCTCTGCTCGACCAATGACAGCTATTTGCCAGCGAACTTTCGCGCGAGATATAAATTGCGACGTGTGTTAATAAAGTCTATTACTGCTGAAACCATCGATGAATATTAATGTTCCACGTTGTTCGTATAAAAAAAATGGATCTATGTCGTCAACAGTTTTTAACAAGATGATTGTTGTTATTTAACGGCGTACAAAGTTAACGAGCCAACTGTTCCCGTAACATGCACCGTGGCCCCCTTTCAAAATCGATAGGTAATTAATACAGCTCATTCAGCTTAAGCTGCCGCCAGAGTAAATCTTCTGTGGGAAGATCACGGTGATCCAGAGATAACAGCGATGAGCAAAGAGGAGCTCCTCTTCTCGTCCCGCGAGAGTGTTTCCGTTTCGATTCAGTTTAACCGAGATTGAACGTCTCCGTCGGCCGATCCTCATCCGGTTCCTGTATCTATTTGCATTGCAAAAGTGGACCGTTTAATAACATTAATCTCACTTTCTAACTTCACATGGTTTCTGAAATACAAAGATATTATTCTTCTATTAATCTTTACGTGCACTTATGTTATAGTATTGTTAAGGTGTCTCTACTCTACCTTCCCCTTCCACGACGCTCTTCCCCCACGCTCCGTCGTGGCCCGGTCACGTGACGCGTTCGTCTCTGTGGTGGGGCTAACTGACGTTGCCATTGGTCGAGCCGGAGTCCGTTCGCCTCAGCCGCGCTCTGATTGGCCCGTGCTTTTCGTTAATAACTCGTTAACGAAGCCGCGGAGGATATTTTCGCAAAGGAAAAAGTTACTTCAAATGACCACAGGAATCACTGCTATCAAGAAAGAGCTCTTTTGGGACACCCGAATCGAATTTTATCAATAAAAAAAGATTTACTCGAATTCTGGGAAAGTTGTTCAGTCTGTTCAGGAGGTCTAACATGATTTCGGCGATGAAAAAATTCCACGACAGCGTCCAGAAAACCAGAGAGCGCAGCGGTGGAAAGAATAGGGTATCAACCATCAAGATAAAACAGACCGGAAGAGAATGGGGTGGGGGTGCAGGTCGGAGGGAAAATACAAAGACAACGAAATCCGCAGAAATACTGAAAACGCGGTTAGAAATGGTAGGGAATGAAAGAGGCGGCGGAGAAGAGGGGGCGGGGGCTAGGTGTGCGGAGAATAAAAATCCAAAGAAGAAAGACGGACAATGTGTAGGAGGGTTGGCGACAAGGTGATATGAAAGAAAAACGAGGGGAAAGGGTTGGGGTGGATGCCGGCCGAGAGGGGGTGTCAAACGAGACAGACATGTTCCGACGATTCCCGGCGCTTGACACTTTGGGCTCGCGTTGAAAGAGCTAGTTCGGGTGGGTAGCAAGAAGGCAGCAGCGCTGCCATGGAGAAGCTTCGCCGATGGCAACGTACCGAGAAATTACGTTTCCGCAGCTGGCACCGCAGACATTCCTCCGAGTCGTTTCTCGCCTCGTCTTTTACTCGGTGCTCGAGCGGTGGCCACAGGAATCCGGCAGCCCAAACGCCTGTAGCGTTGTGTCCCATTTTCGAAACCTTTCGCCTCGCATTCTCGATCCGCGTCTGCGGTCCTATTCTGCGTGCAGCCGCCGACGCCGCCATTAACGCGCCAGCGCAATTCTCCACGGATTTGTTTCACGTTCCTTCATTAATCTCCATCGGTTTGACCGTTCGTCCCGCGCTCCATCCTTTATGAAGTTGCCTGAACTTTCCTCATGAAATCCAGTCGAAGTGATAGAATGTTCCAGGTTCAGGTAATTAGCGGGATCTTAAATGTCTTTACTTTATTCCAAAATTATGATTGTCCATTGGACCAGAGGTGACAAGTCACCATTAATTTTCTGGTCTTCAGAACTGGCTTGCTATGTAGACGCTGGTAAGCACTGAGATCAGGGGAAATAAATAGTGTGTGGGACTAGACTGCGGATTTTTATGCATTTGTGAAGAAATTGGCTGGGGAAATATAAAACGGTAAAAGATGATAAAAATTTCAGAATATTGTGGTGTTATTTTTAATGCAACAAAGTCATTAAGGGACGAAATCAATTTTACTCCTGCTTGCGACGCACTGTGGGCGTGGCCAAATGTAGACAGAACTTCACAGAATGGACATTTAAAAATTTTTTTTTTGAATTGGACGGAATGATTTTACTAGATAAATTTGGAGACTCGCTAAACCCCTGGCAATTTCAATTCCCACGTGATTTCTCAGTAGAAACGTAGAAACGAAGAAACGAACGATTGCTTCCGTCTGATGGGGCAGCTTCGACAGGAAGGAAGGAAGGACGACCCTTAAATCTTTCACGGACCGTTTCACATCCAAGCAGACGTCTGCGATCTTCACGACGCGACGGTTGTATGACACGGGCGTACCGCTCGTAATTGGTCTCGTTTATTGACCGAACGCTAGACCGCAGCTAACTCGTTTATTTATCGAATCCTCGGCTCGCCAATCGACGGTAGCAAAACGCTGGCCGGCGTAATTGTTGTTTATTCGCAACGGACCGACTCTTTTCGAGGCGAAATGAAACCCGCGTTGTTTGTTTTCCATTATAAGGAATTAATTTTTATGGGCACGGGGCTCGTCCGTACGCCATTTTGTCAGGCTCGATCTCTGCGCTCTGCACAATGTTAGGGAAGCGGAATTGGAATCCGAACGAATCCACTCATTTCGATCATGCGATTCAATTGTTCGAATCATTCCGAACACGCGTTCCCATTCATCAAATATTTGTCGGGTTATGCTGCAGGCCAATTTGGAAAAAGTGATTCGAAAAAAAATTCGCTTTTGAAGTTCTCGATTCAGGAAATTCAACGTTTTTTTTGGCAATTTATCGCTAATCAGCGTTCCCACGCCCGTATAATTGCGTCGCTATTTGTCCGTAAAACTCGTTCTGTTTGTTTCGTTGCAATCTGCGATCTGCACAAGCCTCTTTTGTGCTGCTTTTGAGTTCAGATTAATTTCGCAGTGAACGTGTTAATGAAATCTCGATTTTTCAGCGGATATTGTTTTTCACATGATTCATATTGGATAGTTTGTTTCGACAGAGATTACTGCGTAAGAAATGAGGAGGTTTAATTGACTGTTTAATTGAGAGCATGTGCGCTTGTGCAACGCAGTATAAATTGTACTCGGCGTGATAATGTCGGCGGGCTCCAATGAGTGAATTATTGCTTTGATAGTACGCCCGCACGCAAATCTCACTTTATGGCCCACTAAAATTCTCCGTTCCAACTAAATTTCCAGAGTCGCATGCATATATGTACAATGCCGAGTTGTTCCGTTACAATGTTACATTATTTAAGGGTCACGGTGTACAGTTTTATGGAACATCCTGTATTATAACGGAAAATATGACTGGGTCAATGGTATCTTCATCCTGGACATCAGGTTCTAACATGAAAGTTGCTATTGGATGTGTAACTATGTGTCACTACAATTAACAGAATGTACATATAACAAAATAATTTATTATAATCCAAGTACCTTTTAATGCCATCAACAACCTTAATTGTCACAGTGAAAATTGAAAATATTTATGAATTTATTTATTCCGACTTCTTTTACTGATTCACATTATTCTCAGATAAAAATAATACTGTCATTATTAATATTGTGTATTACATTACAAACCTCTCCATAATGGTTCACAATATTATTTTAGATTGCGGTGAAAGTTACAAAAAGGCTATCAAAACTAGAATCGTTTTAAGTCGAACTGAAATACCATTTGTTTAATTCGACATTTAATCTGCAGAGTAAATTGAAGCGTGCGATGGGGATAGAATTCGCTGTTCTTCCACCGAATTATTAATGGCGCCGGCAACTTCGATGTGCGCGAAGCGGAGTGATAAAAAGAGTAGAACTAAAAGGGCTGATGGTATTAAAAAAGAGTATTGAGAAAATAATAAAAGCTTTTAGCACTTATTTGCTCGGTGTGTTCGATTAAATAATAATAAAGTGATAAAAAGTATTTATTATATCTGCATACATGTGTATGTAAGAAGTTGCAGCGTTAGGTTCATCGTGTAGATTTACATTATGTTATACCGTGAGTTATCGTCGATCCTACCAAGTTCATGTTGCAGGTAGATTGCATGCGAGATGAAGTCAGCTACAGTTTCATGTCAGTGTAACACGCATGTGACAAGTGCTGCCAGGCAATATCTCAAACCAAAAGTGACTCCGTCTAATAAGAAATTTTTACGAACACCCACGTTCACAACAAGTTCCTCAGCAATTTCGAAAAGCCCTGATATCAGTTTCCAATTATCCGGTACGCTGTAACCGTCAGTCAATTTCCTATGACTGACAAATTCTACGAAACACAACTTTTCCTTTGCTCTTGGCCGCCATAGGCGTATTCTAAACCTTCGAGTCAATGAAGATGTTTAAAAGAAAAATTTCCGTAAAGTTGACCTTTTATTTGAATTCCATTGTGTTCTACACATCATAGAGATAAAAATTGTTCAAGGAACCATAGGTCAAGACATAATGGTGCTCATAAATAATAATAGCTAAGTCTCATTATTAGTACCTCTTATTTTCTATCCAATAAAATAACTACTTTAATACAAAATAAATATTTGCTAGTGTAGTCGACACCATTGTCTATGCTTGAAACACTTTTAAAGTTTTGAGGCTGTTAAAGCACACTATGCGAGTGATTAAAAGTAAAAAATTGTGTAACGCGAATGACAGACGAATAAGCGGTGATAAGCTCGCATTGATATCTCGCACTGATTTGAAGGGGCGGTTGCGTATCAAAAAATACAGCGACACGACTGTTGTAAACAAAATGGATATTCGTGATCCTCGTCCCGGAGAGCATTGATGTATTTCACGCTTACGAAAGCTTCGGCGGATTGATCGATAGATACCTCGGCTAGGCAATGGCTGGAAAGCGCGAGGAAACGGATGTATCGGTATGTCAGTGTAACACGATTAATCAGTGCGACTACAAGCGTTCCCAGCCCGGCGAAACATCCGCGCGTTTCTTAGAAAAATTGTTGCTGTAAATCGTTATATTTCATTGTTTCGCCCGCGATACCTACAGCTCGGATGTAATTACCGGGAAATATTGCACCGTGGAAACGCTCGCATGTCGAATAAATGGATAATAATAAAAGCAACGTACACTGATAATCAAAATGAATTGTATATTCCTGTATCGAATCCTGAAAAATCGAATTTTCATGAGAGGTTCTGGGCACCTCCTCTTCCGCAGGCGTCTCACGTCCGGGTTTCTCGTTATATAACTCGTGATCGATCATTGATATCCCCTAACAGAGCAGAAACATTATTTCTGAATACTTCGGTTTTCGATACATCAGTTTCGGGGAACGAATGTCACCGAGAAATGGTGGAAAAATATGCAGATATGCATGGTACAATGCTGCTCCTGACGCGTGCACGTTTTGTCGGACAAGTAGCAATATTAACAATCAAACAGATATTATTACATCAATTATGCGTTTGGTCATTGCACGCGAGCTGTCCGGATTTTGTTCAAATTCGAATATGTTGTAGTCTCCAGTGACACATGAACGTATCTCAAAGGATTTTTCGAAATCTTACAAATTGTTGGTTCTACAGACCTGTAAAAGTCTAATCAAATATTGTTGTTGTTTGAAGATTCTAATAAGTGGATTGCGGATTTTCTGCATTTCTGAGAAAAATGAGTGCGTGAAATTTAAAGCAATGGACAAATTAAAAAATATTTAAAAATATCAATGCATTAATTTCAACTTATTAAAATCATCAAAAGAACTCCTCTCGCTTGTAATTAAGGCAAACAATTTTTATTTTGCTTAAAGATCCGCAGTCTGCTATATAAGCTCGAACGACCGTCAATATTTTTATTCCTATATAAGATGACGCTTTTTGTTTCGAATTAAGAAAATCGCTATCCCCTCTTCTTCTTTTGAAGTTGACACAGCTCAGATACCCTGATCCTATATCGGAACAAAGCTGTATCAGTGAAATCTTGTGGGTCAGAAACGACTCCGGCATAGAACTCGCAGGAGTCCCCATGTATGCACATGTCCAACAACCGTGAGTGATCATCCAGCAACGTACACGCACGGTGTTTAACAAAGTGCTATCGCGAATCGCGTGCCGTGTCGGAAAATGGCAAGTCACTGACGGCCCGTTTCATTGTCGTAGAGAACGACGACGGCGAATACCGAATTAAAGAAGCGGTGATTTAGAGGCTAGGACAGCCGCGGGTCCATTAGCAAAAATTAGCATACGCTTCTGTGAAACGCGTTATCGCGAGCAATGGTACGGAAGCGGGAATTATTTTCTCTAATCCAATTAGAGGGACGATAAAAGCTCACGCCCCAGTTTCTGTCCGGGGCAATCGGTCTTCATTAGCCGGACGAACTTTTCCTCCAGCTTAGCTTAAATTAAGCTCGCGTGCTCGTGCTAATCGCGTGATAACGAATCACTTTGAAAACGAGCCCGTCCTGTCTCGAGCCCGTCCCGGCCCGGCCCGGTCTGTCCTCCGAGTATCTCCGGTAAATAGAGTATCGAAAATCGTTCCATTGCTTTTATTCCGCGGTACAAGGATATTCTGTTGCAGCAGCTGTCTTGTGCTAATCCTCGGACGACACTACAACATCCGAGGGTACTCGATGCGTTCTACTTTGCTCTTGAACGCCGCTTCGGGCTTGATTTCGAATTCAAGATCGAGTTTCGTACTGACACGGATCGATACCTTAATTTACTCGTATTTTTACGATCCGGATAGACTACGGACGTTTATGCAATTTTTAATTTTTGCGGGCAAATTTCAAGAAAGTGGGAACAAATAAAATCTTATTTTCAGTGGAGTAGCCTTTGCAGATCTGAAATAAATAAAAATCGTATTGAATTTTGTAGAATTTTATGTTCTAACATTTTTTGAACATTTCTAGAGAAGCCATAAATGCATAAACTTTGATCACCGTGAATTTTTTCGGTATTGCAATAATTAGACCACGGATATTTATGTATTTGTGAAGAAATTGTGAAATCAATTTTTGTGTTTTACTCTTGCTTGCCACAATCAATGCAGAACATTTTTATCTTGCATAAAGATCCGCAGTCTAGTAATAATATAAAAGAATGATGTCTAACAAAACTTGGTATAAAGGGGAACGGTGATTTTCACCATGATTTTTATAAATGAGATTATTGCTTATCAGCAATTACGGTGAATTTTCTATTTGAGATTCTGTTTCTGAGAAAATGAAGTTCCAAGCTGTTTCGGGAGTTCGTATGAAAGTGGTTCTCTGGATTTTCTAATAATTTCCGCCTGTAATTCCTCGATCGAGTTCGTCAATCGGACGAAGCGAAAATATCTGGACGTTGACGTATGGTCCGGCATGTCAGTTAGAAGCTTCTTCAGGGATGAGTAATCGAAATCCACGTCGAAACTTTTCGAATCAAGGCTCGATGCCCGAATAAACGGTGAATTTTAGTTATCTACTCCCAACCAGGCCAGACTGGCATGGCATGGCGGTACCATACGCGACCGTACGAACGTTCCACAAACTAAATCGGCATCCCTATCGACATTTAATTTCCCGTGGCCTGGGTAAACGTAAATTCGCCGGCGGAACACGTCGGGGGGAACTACGGCCAACACGACGAAGATAATCATGACGTATCTTTGACTGCGCTCTGCCGTCTGACATTTCTCGAACCAGTGAAATTTACCAGATTTATATGATCACGTACAATTTCAGTTTAAAGTCTATTCCCTTGCGCAAATAGAACATACGGCGAACATTCAACCGAAACGAGAATGGCAAACTGCAAAAGTTTGGTCAACATTTCATAGAAAACGCGATATTATATTAGTGCCAGTAATCATGCCAAAATTGATGTGAGTATCTGTAACACTTGGACACTCTTAAAAAGACGATAACTTTTTAAATCTTGGACCATACGATTTGAGTTTATATAAATCTACAAAACGTATTTTTTAAATTTCTATATAGACCCACGTAAAAAAGTTGTAAAATGCAACTTTTAGTGTTCTCTATACAATTCGGATCAATTGCAATTTTTGAGAAAATTCTTTTTCACAACATGCAGTAAACTAATTCCTCTAACTTCTCGAAAAAGTTCAAATCGTATAGTGCGTAAATATTAACACTAAGTTTACAGTACTCTAGAAATAACTATTTCACATTATTTTATAGACATAACAAGAATGTGTCTATCCAAATTTTTGGCCATTTTTGAAAAAATGGAAAAATAATATACACCCAAAGAAATAAATTTGATAAATAATTCCTTAGGGAATCATCTTTACAATCTTAGTGATCGCAAATTAAGAATATTAGAATCCGAATTTTGACCTTTCCCGTAAACCTAAAAGAGTTATCGTGCTTTTTAGAGCGTCCGAATATTAATGGTAGTCACTGTATGTATTACAGTCACCACGCCACCTCCTCTCTGCCATTACGAGATTAGTCACGTGACATGGAAGAGGGGAAGAGCGTCGTAGAAGGGGCAGGTAGAGTCGCGAGACAAATCTCTGATTCTACGTATACCTTGATTATGAAGTTATACATAATTATATCAATATTAAATTATATTAAAGAACGGCCGCATTCCTCGGAGAAAGGCCTAAGCCGAGTACATATTTTCGAGTGGCACAATGGACATTTAATTTGTAAAAAAGCAAATTGCAGTCCGGTAACATTAGCGAAGAAAATTGCAGCTCATTTCGTGCAATTCCTTGCACGGATGCGATTTCCTTTGGCCACTGTCGTGTCCAGAGAGGAACTGGAAGCGATTACATTTAAATGACAAAGGAACCATTCATTTTTGCGGGTCCGGCCTACTTTTTCGCCCGGTAACGTGTACGCAAACGGAAAGTACACGGGAAAACTTCTAGCCTGCGCGCTATTGTCTCGCGATGCAAATTCAGCCCCGGCCGCCAACGGAGATTACAAGAAGAGTCGCAATACTCGTTCCGAGTTCCGTTGCACGCGTGTGCGTGACCCGACCGCATTATAAGTCGCAGCCGGGGTCGCGTTGCCTCTCGCTTTCGAACGAGCCAGCTAAAATATTTCTCCCGCGACTTAGGCCAGAATATTTTAATCACAGGAAAGCCGCGTTTCTAACTATTACGCCTGGCAAGAAATCATCACGGAACTACAAAAAAGAATCAACTTAATTATTCATATTTTCAGTGGGGAATATTCCTATCAACGATAATGACAAAAGCAATGTTAAAACTCGCCATGTCCTTTTGTTCTAGAAAATGGCAGCCTGATAAATACAAATGAGTTGTAATTTTATTGTACATGTATACCTAAAGCAATAAAAATTATGCAACGTGTGCCGGTAATAATGAAGCAAGAGAAATTACTCGGACGAAATACTTTGTGTAATTACCGCCACATTCGCCTCGTTAATTACCGCCTCGTTAACGGTAAATTGGTAGGACGCAGTTGCGAAACAATTAGACTTTGCTAATTGTAATTTTAAGTTCTTTAGAATATGAACGTCATCGGAAATTATAGCGGACCATAAAGTACAAGATAGGGCACCTCCGCCGTTTTTTACTATCATATTTTTATTGCTGTCCTTATGAATCTGCACGGTGA
The DNA here is from genome assembly GCA_028455795.1 of Lasioglossum marginatum. Classification (NCBI taxonomy): domain Eukaryota; kingdom Metazoa; phylum Arthropoda; class Insecta; order Hymenoptera; family Halictidae; genus Lasioglossum; species Lasioglossum marginatum. The sequence continues at coordinate 8,586,127 of CM052253.1, read as the reverse complement.
CACACTTGACATAGTTCCATTTCTATGGCAGTCCGCAAGAAAAATGCTCCCAGGAAAATTTCTATTGTCCAAGAGAATTTCTATTGTACGGGAGTTCCACTTTTGAAAAATGAAACACCGCGGAAGTGGCGGCACCCTTTCCACAAGAGTTGCAGACTGGTTTCGTTCGATCAAACCTCTTTTTTTATTTTTTGCATCGCTTCTCTGGCTGAATGTTTCCACCCAACAGTTTCTGTATACGTATACGTCGGAGTATTCGCCAACATGGCATGTTTGTTTTCTTTTTTTTTTCGTTACGCCCAAAGACCCCTAGGTCACCGCGAGAAACAATCCTCACCATCCTACCTGGATTAATGGTGGGGGTCAATGAATAGATTGCTCGCTGAGGGACAGATGGGCCCGCGCATTCGGCGACGAGCCTCCGACAAAGAAGGTTAATTTTGTTATTCGGAAATATAAGTGTTCAGTTGTCTATTTATTCATTTTGTAATTTTTTCTGTTTCGGAGTGTTGTGACCCAGCCCGATGGCTACCACAAGACAGGAAAGAACTTCGATACGACTCCTACTGGTGAGGCTAGCCATGTACAGTGATTCCCACTAATATTCGGACACTCTTAAAAAGACGATAACTTTGTTAATATTGTACTATACGATTTGAATTTATATAAATCTGCAAAACGTATTTTTTAAATTTTCTATATAGGCTCAGATAAAAAAGTTGTAAAATGCAACTTTTAGTGTTTTCTATACAATTCGGATTAATTGCAATTTTTGAGAAAATTCTTTTTCACGTCTTGTAGCAAACTAATTGCTCTAGCTTCCAAAAAAAGTTCAAATCGTATAGTACAATATTAAAAAAGTTATCATCTTTCCAATAGTGTCCGAATATTAGTGGGAGTCACTCTACGTTTGTATGCACCTATTAGAAACAGAAATAGGGTTAAACTTCACCTCCGGAAACCAAACATTTATCATTTTTTAACGTGGTCCTGTAGATCTTGACGAGGACATTCCAGAAATCGAAGTTCTAATGTTAGGAATTCACTAGTTCAAAAGTTATGCGCGTTTAATGTTGAGCGATGTTAAGCGTGTTTGACTGGACACACACACACTCATATCTTTTGAACCAGTGAATTCCTGAGATTAAAATTTGGATTTTCGGCATTTTCTTGTTAAAATCTACAGGATCACATTAAAAAAGTTTAAAACCTTTGGTTTCCTCAGGTGAAGTTCAGCCATGTATTTAAATTTCTCCAAGATAGTTCGATAAAACAGTACTAAATTTTTGGGTGAATATAAGTAAAAATAAACGGTGATCGTTTTGATGTAACACAAAAAGTATGCCAAAAATATTGTTTCTATTGATTTGCGAGAAAACAGTCACACACCGCGCCGGTCAAAAAATATGGGTCGCGGACTGAACGACTCGGTTCCCATTCCGGTCTGGAGAAGGTTAACCGTCGGCGGGTCGGGTAGGGTCGACCGCGTCGCGATGCAAATTTTTTCCGTGTCGTGGGGGCTTACGAGAACAATCACGGACACTCATTCCGAGCCGTAGCTCGAAACACACGCGACCGCATTATGCACCGTAACTAGACCCGTTACCAACGCTCGAGAGGTTAAAGAGACAATCGAAGTCGGGTCGGAAGCTCATTGCAAGGGAGGCTTGAGGCAGCTTCGTGGCAAAATATTTGAGCGTATGCTATAAACGTTTACCGTACCACCGTGGCCCTCCTTGCCACCTTCCCATCACGCTCCACCGTCAACTACGCATAATAAAACGGCGGAGCTCTTTGCCGATAACACTCTTCTCCCTTTCGAAACCGCCCTTTAATCCCCGACTATACTCTCGAACTTAGTTCCGGAACTTGGCCAATAGTTAGTCGAGTCGCCGTTCAAGCGACACGCTCATTAGCTGATCTTGAGATGAAGTAAGCGGAGCATACGTACGCTTAGTTATTCGCCCGATCACTGATTCTATGGATTTTGTAAATATGTGTGTAGGTATCTCATGTTCCAGCACATCTTTTTGGCTTCGTACCTCCAAATAAACATCTTTCTTGAAACGTACATTGTCGGACTAATTTTTCTCTTGAAATGTATTCCCAGTGTGTAACTCCGCAAGAATGGTTAAAAAGTATGAAAAACTAAATATATTATTAATTTTTTTGGCTACTATTTCAGACAAGATTCGTAGTTTCAGCAATGCGGGAGGTATCCAATCATTGATTCTATGGATTTTATAAATATGTGTGTAGGTATGTCATATGTGGACATAGCACTCTTATTTATTATTCAGCACATCTTTTTCGTACCTCCAAGTAAGTACCATTTTTGAAACGCATAGAAATATTGTGTTCCCAGAATATAACTCGGCAAGAGAATTGTTAAAAAATATGAAAAACTTTGAAAGTTATTAATTCATTTGACTACTACTTCTCAAGCTTTGTAGTTTTTAATGTGGGAAGTGGGATGTTCCACCAATAACTCCGCTGTAGATCAATTAGTAACCGACGGAACAGATCAGACAGAACAATCGGAAAGTTAGCGACCACCCAGTACATCGATCGACGGCCACATTGTTTACAGGGCACACGGCGCGTCGTGTCGCGGTACCAGGAAAATTAGCCGCGGAACCGTGAATCCGTGGAATCGTGCTCTGGGAACATTGTTGGGATCACTGCCGCATTAAAACTTAATTAAAGCCACGGCTACAGCTGGACGCACGGGGGTCGCCGCGTGCCGATTCGATTTCTGGATCGGTATAATCACCGCGGGTTCATGGTTTTGCGCGTGAACCGGTGTGAATCGGCGCGAACCAACGCAGCGCGAACCCGGCGCGGACGGATGAACGTTTGCGACGCGCAACCGAGACAAATTCATCCGGAGCTCCGGTCGTTCCCCCAAGAAATATCTCGTTGCAATTTACAAGCGGGCCAGACGGTAGAGCCGAGAGACAAATTGTGGCGGTTGCAATTTTTCCGAGGTGAGAGGAATAAAGTGGCCCCAGGCGGGAACCGCGCTACCAGCGAGCATTGATTAATTCGAGCCACTCGCGGAGGTCTGATTCGTTTTTCTCGGAGGACGACGCGGTTACGATATTCTCCGCCGGTTTGATATCCGAGACAGTTCCATTCGATTGGTAGTTAATGTGTTCTTTTCTCTCTTGTCAGTTCTTTTTTTTCTCTCTTCAGAAGTCGATTTTTGTGTATGCCCCAGAGAGAGAGAGAGAGAGAGAGAGAGAGAGAGAGAGAGAGAGAGAGAGAGAGAGAGAGAGAGAGAGAGAGCTGTACACGTGCTTCTCCGCAAATATGAAAGTTGACTTTGTCAAACAATTTCTAAAGTTTTGTATAACGTTTGAACTTCATGGAAGTTGGAGTTGTTCCGCCCGGTCACGTGACTAATCCAGTACTTGCAGACAGAGGGAGAAGAAACTGTATTAGTGAAATATCGATGTGAAATGACAGAAGTGTTCGATTGCTATTTGCAGACGTATTCGATTTAAGAAAACGTGGTGAAAAATAATACGTACATACCGACGCGAACAATTTTGGCCGGAAGCAACGAACGACGGAAACTCCGCGGGCAACATAAGGATTAAACAAATTGCATTATGTTCGAAGATATATTCGAAACGCGTCGTAAAAGCGAATAAATTGTACGGGATACGTCCATTCGCGGCGATAAATCAGCCCCGAAACGAGCATACAATCTCAGGCAGGTCTCGCGACAAAATAACGAACGAGGGATGGGGGAATATTATGGGGGCGGAAGGAAGGGTGGAAAAAGGTCGGTGTGCCGGGAGCACCGTATCCTTTTCAGCGAAACCGCCGCGTTTAACGCGGCTATTTATTCTCTTGGCCGTCGACGAATTTCTTTCTCTGCCTCCGTTTTAAAAAGCGACGGTGCTTGCACCAACGTAGCGGGGGGTGTGTAGTAGAGAGAGAGAGAGAGGGCGGAAGGTTGTCTGCGATATAGGGGTATGGGGGTTTGAAAATGCGAGAGGAAAATTCCAGGCACGAAAATGAGGCCTGCCGCGGACTCGGTCGGGCTGCGCGTAATTTCATGAAGTAGTTAGTCTCAACGGCGACTGTGTCTTTCCGCGGCAGCGATCGCGCGAGCAACATGTTTTCTTTTTCACTTGAAAGGACTTCCTTACGGCCGGCTGATGAAACAAAACGGAGAACTCGAAAGTAAACTACGTGCGCCTGCCTCGAAAATGCAAATGCAATTTAGTTCCGACAACACCACTTTTACAACCCCCTACCCACGTCTCGCCCCCCCCCCCCTCGCCCCAACGCGCTCTGCGACAACTCGATGAAGGACCGAACGATTCTTTACTGATTTCATTCCTTTGGTTCTTTTACAGGCTACCTCTACGTGGATTGAGTATACGGTCATCGTGGACTTTTGTTGAACTGTCGGGACGACGAAGAAGAATGGAACTCGCCGGCTGGTTCGTTCCTTGAATAAATGGTGAGTCCACCGAACTTAATTTTTTAGTCCGATGTGCCGGACGTGGTAAATAATAGTTCGCTCAAAATTTATTTCTGAGTACGAACGCAATATGATATACTCGCAATAGTTAAACAGAACAGTTTATGAAAATTGTAAAATACTTTTTTTACACAGTTTTGTAGACACAATAATGCCATGCAACTTTCGTTTGAACTATTTTCTAATATCATTTGTTGTTCTTGAGATATTTCACGAAAAAGAAAATACTGAAATTTTACTGCGAGAAGTGGCACGAACGAAAATAGAGTTGTGTATCAGGCATAACTTACTCTACTTGTGCGCAAAGTTGCATAATTTTTTGGATTTACGTCAACGGTGTGCTAAGCTTGCATCAGGCGTCAAAATTCATGAGATAGTTTGCTTCGTCGAGAACACCTACTACCGAGACTTCTTGGAAATTTATTTCGAGGACTCTGCAAGGAATCGACCGTTGAACTATGCAGACGCAATTAAGTAGCGACACCTTGTATTGTTTACTACCGCGGTAACGACTCGCTAAATGTTCCGACGTTTTTATTGTTCTCTATAAAAACCACCACGCCTCGAGGAGTTCTAAACAAGGTGGGTAGGTGCTTAATATATAACGGTGCCATGAATTCTTACGATCTTCCCGATCCATCAGTAAAACCCGTATCGCTGTCTTAAAAATTACGAAATGCCTCGGCATCCTCTGCGAACTGAGTCATAAATGACACGACGTATAAAATCTTTTTATTTTTGAATTTAATTAACTATCGACGAGGCGACGGTGCCCCAGGTAATCGTAAATATATGATACGAGAATATGTCTTAACACTTAACTCTCTCCGTGTTTTCGAAATGTTTTATGAAAAATTTTTTTTATGGAACTATTGTGTTGTTAAATGACAATATTTGGTGTCTTTTTTCTGGCTTGAGCACTATCATATTAGTCTGCAAAAAACGTTCCAGATTTTCAGCTCGACCTGAAGTATTTTTGATCCGCAGAGGGTTGATCCTAACGCGGGACAGATCTGCTCCGAAAATACTGCAGCGTTTATTTAAGTCTAACCAGATTGAGTCTGTATGTTAATCCAAATCCACAGCCAATCAAGTATAATCTCTATCCAACCTAGATTTGAGTGGCCATAATCCAAATTTAGTTGAACCTCGCTGTGGGGTAACAATTTTTTTTGTTCACAAAAGGAGACCATGCTGCAATCGAGTCTCCTCAAAACTCTAGTATCCGATCCGTTCTGCAATTCAAAGGAGGTTCCGCGGGAATCCTCTCGTGTATTCAGAAGAATTTGGTCGGCGAGACAGCGTCCGCGTCGGGTACGAAGCAAAGAGAAACCGTTCACTCTATTTTTCATTCGGAACCCGCGAGTTGTCGGGTTCTGTCAAGGAGGCGAGGCCACGTCTGCATTTTAAGCGTGGATTTCAATTACAACGCCTCCCACCTCGTGACATAATCTTGGTGGTCACGAACCGTCGAGAAACCGGCCTCGATGCGCCCCGAAAAGGGAAAAAAGCTCGCCATCACTTACTGTCGTGCTCCCACGACGATTCCGCACCCTGAATACTTAAAAGGAGTCGCGAACCTCCTTTGAATTGTAAAGCGAACCAAAGCGATACTACCGAACTGGTTTTCGTCCCTCTTTTACGATGGAGTTTCTTCTTTAGGACGAGTGTCTTTGGTCCTGGAATAAATCCTAGCATGGATTTTAATGGCCCTTAAGGACGAAACTCTTCTGCCTCCCTTTGAATCCTCGCATAAGCCAAAGAATATTTTCGATACTCGGGACAATCGGTTTCTGCTATTTTTCCAGATTTGTTGCTCCTCTTTCATAGAATTACGTTCACAATTTTTCGTCTGCACAAAACATTCTTCTGCAAAAAGTATAATCACGATGGAGATTTCAAAAAATGTTTGAATTTTCTATATTCGTTCACTGCAAGAAGAAATACATTTTTAGTGTAGTCTAATTATTACACTTGCTTAGTAATTGCGATGAGCTAGAAAGAACAATTAAATTATTGTCTTCTCTATAATCTGAATGTATTTGAATCCCTTGTTCTATGATTGCTTTTGTAATAATTAGATTTTCTTCTTCACGAAGAATTTAAAAAAAGGATGAAAAATTTGTACGTATTATCTCGATTTGAAAGAGGTGAAAAATGGGGAAATAACGTGCTTGTATTTCTTTTCTTCTTGAAATATTATATTTGAAATCAGATTGCAAGCAAATACGCGACGGCGTTCCAAATTAGAAAGAGCTCTACACCTTGCATTGTAATACACTCGGTATTCTTATTACTAATTCTACGTAGTTTATATTTTCGACTGATCATTTTTCTCGCTGCACCATAAATAACAAATGGTGACGATGGAACTTTGAAAAATTCAGCTCGGTCCCGTTAATGATAGCAGGTGATTTATCCGAGTTAGCCACGGAGGGTCAATTCGCGAGAGAGAAAATTTGCGAAGTTCGTTTACAGCGGACAGTTTTCTTTCGGCGGAGCTTGGCTAGCCAGCATTGTGACAGATTCATGAAACCGAGCGGCATTAACGGAAACTCCAATTTAATACGTAGACCAAGCCTGGAAGAACCGGAATAATTTCAATTTAACTTTTTAATTGTAAAGCGACACGGGAGATAGGTCGTCTGCAGCTTATACATTTTGTTGCCCTCGGGCAAATCTGAGAGCCAGGCGACCACCACTGAGCGTCCTGTAATTTACCGCGAACCAAATTTAATACTGGAAAGCCATCTGTTCGTGATTTCAGTACAGTCGAGCCAGCCGCTCCCAAGGAGAGCTACTTCGTCGTCATTATTTCCACGGAGTACCGTTGCCGCTTGGAAAATTTCAGAAATTTTAATCTTCTACTCGAGGCGGAAACAGTTCGTTTCTTTTAGTTATGTATATCGGCCGAGTGAAGAGGAAGCTCTTAAACACGTGTAATTTTGTTTGAAACTCGCCGTCTGCAGAAGATCTCTTTTTCTTTCTCATCAAGTTAGATTTTCAAATTAATATATTCATCTTTATATGACAACATTTCCAAAGTTGATCTCCGGATCAAACATATTTTTGGTCGAGCTAAAAATCTGAAAACTCGTATGCAGCCTAATATGGAAGTACTTAAGCCAGGAAAAATAATATTTTTCATCTGCCCCGTCTGGCAAATGTTCATTTAACCACACAACAGTTTTATAACCAAATTTTTCATCAAACATTTATTTAGATTTGTGTCAATACTCACAATTTTTTTAAGCAATCTGATCACTGTATATATTTCCTTTTTAGGAGTACTATTAGATTTTCAACACTGAAATAGTACAAACAGAAGTTTTCTAGTAACGTTCTTAACTATATTTTCTGCTATGGATTGTAGATTGTCCTCCGATCTCTAGATCTCTGTGTAAAAAATTTATGTGCACGTACCACTTGCACCATTTCGATTATTTCCAGTAGTACGAATAAAAATTATTCAGACGCCCGCTCCAAATTGGTTGACATTCGCTCACGTTTGTAAATTCGATTGATCATTTCGCCTCGTGTATCTACGTATACATATATTTCAAACGTGTCCGGTGCATTCGATCTGTTATATCGTAATTTACACCGGCAATAAACGGCGTTCGCCTCTTTTGAATTTCATCGATCCGCTGGAAGCGAGCGAAAACACTAGATGATCGGCCAGTTATAATCGAACTGGGTACCAACAGCAGGATCAAATCCGTTATCGTGACGAACGTTTTCAATTTTCAATTCGGCGTAGGAGGGGGCTGGTATCGGCGCGAATAAATCTTGACCAGCAGCGATCGACGGATTTACACGTCTAACGCCGCGATTAGACGAATAAATTCAAGAGTCGATGACGACGTAGACGGCCGCGGATAATTCGCCGTTGTCGAGCGATGGCTATCCTACCTGTGTCCCGTGTTATAGTTCATAAAACAGCGGCCGGCAATTTTCAGTTACGATCGCGAAACGGCTCGACACCGGCATTTCGGCTGTATCGCTGCCATTACGCTTCGTGTTCGTTTTTCAACTTCGCCCACGGACAATTGAGCGTTCCTCTGCCGTGCGTGTATCGCGCGGGTTATTGTCTATTGATTGCTACAGCATGCTGTATTTTCGCGAGTTCTGAAAACACGCGTGCGGCTTTTCCGCGTGTACACCCGACATTTTTGTTTCGGTCGTTCGCACAACTAAACGTTCGCTGTTTAATTATAGTTGACTATTTAAAAGTTCCGTTCGAGTCGTCGAGTAACAGCGGTAATAATTCCGCGGTGAAAATGGATTTGAAAAAGAAGAGAACGCGGCCGGGAGAAACTCTGGTTACAAAACAGAAAATAGAAAAACGAGACTTCGCGAAAGACAAATGTTACTTTATTCGTCCGGCCGACATGATGAAAAGGAGACCGGCATTATGGGAAAAAATGTTCTCGGCACAAAGAGCTTACAATTTCATAATTGCGACGCTTTCCCGGAGCCAGGGAAACACGCATAAAACAATGCTCCCGGGGTAATGTTACACAGCAACATTCGTGTCGCTTGTCCGCGAGAAAATATTGCTTTCTGCAACTGTGTTAGAACTCCCCCCCACCCCACCTCTACAAAGTTGTGCTTTCGGTGTCCGCGTTACGCATCCCGACTCGCGCGTCGGCCCGTCGCGTTAAAGTGACGAGATTAATTCGTTTCTCCCATCGGGAACGGTTCTACGGTGAATTAAACAAATTTCGAGTATTGGGAAATTTCGTTAGATCCCTTTCGGATCGTAAGACACTCGAGACCATTTCTCCTAATGTGAAAGCACGATCTCTGCGCTGCGCCGAGCCGGTCTGACGTAGACAATCCTCTTCTCCTAAAAGGGAACGACATGCATTGTTAAAGAGCACCATTCCCTCAAAAGTATTACCAGAATAATGGTAGCTGCTTTAGATTGAAGTACAATATCCCTCCGCGGCCGGGCTTCCGAGGGTCGGGCTTGAAATTTAAATAACTTATCAGTTTCAATACTTGAAACTTTCTAAATGTACCGAAAGTGCTTCGCTATTCATAAATCGTTTAAAAATACACAACGAGTTCCTTTCAGATGGGAGAGATAGAATTCCGACTGTCTGATTTATCACGGACATGTTCTACTGCGCCGAAGAAAATCGACAAGGTAGATAAAAATCATGTGTAAAAACTATCACAGCTGGTTTGTATACCTTTGGATCGGTGAAGACCTGTTTGAAAAAGTACGTGCAAAATTGTCCAGCAAGTATGGAACACCCTGTAGACATGTGGAATAAAATAGTCTACGAAACGTCACAGTCGTTTTTTAAGGGAACGGTAGCTTTCAGACTTTCTGTCCTTTCAACAAGTAGATTAGGATGCAGCAATAAAAAATTTGGTCTCGAGAAAATCGGTCAAGGTCGAACAAATCTCCACCGATCTAAAGGTACAGAATCCATCTGTGATATTCTATATTATTCGACAGGGAAACTATCTCCACAAAAGATAACTTCGATGTGAAATATTAAAAAATAAATAAGAAAAACAAATTCGACATCGACACAGTTGACACGTTAGGTGCGCGAGGAAAATACAGTTGTAGAGATGCTGCGCTGTTAATTGTTTTACTATCTTTATGGTTTTACAGCAATTCTAGACATTCCGGATGACGCTGGGAACGAGATCGCGACACGAGATCGCGATAAGATCCAGACTCGGTGATACTTGGGTCGAATTACCGGAACAGCTGTTGTCTCAATATTTATCGTGGAGGGCTGTGCTCGTACGGTTGTTGACTAAACAAGAGTTCGACGGGGTGTCTAAGCGTGCTTTATCTAGATCTCCGGGTTGAATGTGGGTTAAACGGCCGCGAAACGGAAGAACAATGAGCTGCTGCGGGCGAATACTTTTTGAGCGGGCGGGCGGGGGTCGTCTGTGTTGTGACGAGCGTAATGAAAACTGACTTTGAAACACGTACGGGGTACGTGTAACGCCGTATTGTTAACGAAGTTAATTGCTGGGCTTCAACGGGTGCATTTCCATGCAAACGTGCAGTGTGAAAAGGTGAGCATACTTCAGCCTGTGTTGTTCGAAAACAGGCCGATCATTGCTCGCTGAAAAGTAATCCCACTTTCGAGTAGAGGCATGTCTGTCTAGCCTCTCGCTTTGATGTGTCGTTCATCATCATTTCAAAGTGATTCGATTTGCCTGCACGCGAGTGTTTTTCAGGGCATGCGTCGAAATATTTTATACGCGGTGGTGCTCGTTAGGAATTTTTTCGTGAACGAATTGGACGACGTATTGGACAAAGAATTAGACTACGAATTATACTGCGAATTAGATTGCGAATTAGACTACGAATTGGACAACGAATTAGACTACGAATTAGACTACGAATTAGACTATGAATTCTAGCCGAAACTAATTTTAACGTTGAACAATACAAATCATTTTCGTCTTCCTATTTCATGAATATATAATATCATCCAACAACGACTGAATCCTTTGACGTGTGCCTTCTCGCATTCACGAGTCCTGCGGTATCGCGGCCCTTTGCTTTCAATAAGACTCTTGAAATATTTTTACATCCCCCACGGTGCTTGGTATTGTGGCGCATTCCAAAGACCTTTAAGAAATATGCTTTTTACGTTTATATGACCCATGGAGAACTGACCCTTTGCATGTATAAAAACTCATCGAATTGGAAATTCTTTGCAACCCCATAACCTTTGGCCTGAGAGCTGGAAGGACGGCTCAAAGACCCTGGAATGCTGTCGCTAAAGAACCTTGGAAGGTGAGTCCTTCCTGTTGTCGAGGGCATTTGTAAATGTTTGTAATTTGATCGACCATTCGTTCAATCACATAGCAAAGGGTATAGGGTATATAGGTATGTCCTTAAACTAAACATTTTAGATTAACCCCTTACCTTACAATATCGTGTCTGACTCGTGATGAACTTTCTGAAGAGATTCTGATAAAAAGGTATGTTAATAATTTCCTTTAATCCGAAATAAAATTCTATTTTGTGTAGACATACAATACATATCATGTAAGCTTACAATAATTATAAATTTTCTCTTTTTTTAGGAAATTGCGATCTACAAAAAAGTTTTAATCACTGAAACCGTAAAATAAATCATAGGGCAAGAGGTTAACAGACTGGCAGTGATGATTAATACCAGCACCGGTGAAGATGACCCAGACCTTGGAAGGTGAGCCCTTCAGCTGTTCGATCGTCCTGTTGTCGAGGGCATTTTTAGATGGTTGTAATTTGAGCGACCATTCGTTGAATCACATACCAAAGGGTATAGGATATATAAGTATGTCCTTAAACTGAACATTTTAGATTAACAGACTGGGAATGATGGTTAATACCAGCACGGATGAAAATGACCAAAGGAGCAGTTAATATCATGCTGGCTGCTCCTGGGGAAGCCAATTCCCTTCGGAATGCAGAAGTCAAACTCGGAGAAGACTCCGGGAACCGTTCAGACAGCTGCGCTTTGCAGCCCCGATGCAAAGGACACCTGGCTATCCCGGTATAACCGTAGGTCAAACATGTAAAATCTATCCGGGCACGTGAGCCGCATACGAACGTGTTCCTGCAAACCAAACTCCGCTACGTGCTCCCTTAATGCGTATAACGAGGGTCAAAGTATACCGAGGATCGGTCGAGTCTACCAGGTGCAGAGTTGCGTCGCATCGCCTCGCGTCGCGTCGGTCTACGAGCGTTCGGCTTATCTTCCTCTTGTCATTGGAAGGAGGCCATGCTGTGATCCTTAGGCAGCTAACTAGAGCCCCGTGCTGTTCTGCATTGCTGATTTCCTTGATAACACCGGCCAGAGATCGAGCGCAGTGATTTATCGATCATGTATGGTCACCGGTCTGATTTATTACGTACCTGCTCTCCTCTCTCTAGATCGGCTAACGACGCGATGGTCCACTTCTTGTTTGATCTGGGAGAAATTCTCTTCCATTTCTCTGATTAAATTCAAACTCAACTTGTCTAAATAAATATGCACTGTGATTCACTGATATGCTACATCGATATATTGATCTTGCACCACTTCGAAGATCTATCAGAGAGGTTTTACTCACGAGGGAACATATTCAAAGTTGGTTTTAATGGAACTTCTGGGAGAGGTAGTTTTTTCAAGGGGTGAAAACAGCCCTCAAAGTTGGGGATGAAGCACATATTTTATTGATTATCTTAGAAACTACTATTAGGGGTAGAAGAATGGTTAGTATTTTTTGCTATTTTCTTTACTCTCAGAGTTTTCACACTATCACAATTAGAATTTTAATGATTTCACCGGAATTGCTTTTATTACTTCGGGAAATCTCTTAAGCAGGGAACAGTGTAGGGTGCGAACGGAAAATTGAAATATTCAAATATTGTGTTGCGCTTTAGCCCTCGATAAAATCCTGCTGCACCGTCGTTCCCGTTGAAAAACGGGCAAAGTGTATTGAAAATTTTCACCGTGAAAGTGTTTCTAGGATTACTGGAGCCACCGTCTAATAGCCTCGTTATTTCTTAGTCACGTGCTAATGTCTGCAGGTAACGGGGCTAAAATTAGATCATACCCGAAAGTTTCGCTGCTGCAATTACCGTACCTTTCGATAGCACTTGAAACTTTATCCATTTCGGGGAGTTAATAGGTTGATTTCTGATATCGATTACCGTAACCCGGCAATTCCGCGAACGTACAATTTTATTGCCACCGGGCGTTATATCTTGCTCCGGCTCCAAATTAATGAAGATATGAACTATCTTTCCGATATTAAATTTGTTCGACATTTCCATACAATTTCCGATCGAATGGGACAGGACGTTCTCAAAATTTCTGTCGTCCTGGCCCTCGCGTCACACTGTGGAATTAATTAAAAAATTGTTAATAATTGATTGAGAGTAATCATCGAGATAGACCGAAGAGGATAGCACCGACTCATATTTTATTTAATTTGTGAAATAAATAATTGTCAGGTCTCTGACCCTAAGAGGCAGTGTCATGGCGGCCGTGACATCATTTTTAAGAATCGTTCCCGGCCATTTCGCCCCACGTAGCAGACCAATCCTCCCGAAACCTGACGGGGTAGCTATTCTCGAGATCGAGCCGGAATTAAATTTGGGGCCCGGATGCATGCACGTGCGGGAGCAGCTGTCGAGCCCTCAAGAGTGCCATTAAAATGGAATATGTAGATTCGCTACGAGGTCCCGGACTCTTAAAATCAGTCGGCCGTGATCGTTGTGTACCGGCTCACAGAATTTCATTAGGCGGCAGGGAAAAGTAAGTGGAAGGAGCTGTCTGTCGTCTGAAAGTACTCACCTGGTCCGATATATTATAAAGCTGTGTCACTCGAACGCAGACATTGAAGAACCGGAACTTACTCGACGTCCGTTTCGAAGTTATTTCTTTTTGACATTAGAAATGATAATTACAAGGTCGTGACCGTCGTAGCGTGATTCTACATCTGTTTGACATTTAATTTAACACTAACCGTACCAAGACCAGTTTCACATTTTTTGGTTTTCATTTTATTGAAATTATAAAGATTTATTCAAGCACGTATTATTATAGAAATTGTGTGGTCTCACATTTTTATCGTTTAATTATTAAAATTATAAAGATGATTCGTTAGAAATTATTCAATAACTCTCTTTATTCAAATACGTATTATTAAATAATAGAAATTGTGAGAGATTTAAATGCGGTCAGATTTGTAATTTTTATAAAATAATATCCGACACATTTTTTTACATGGTACGGTTAATATTAAAAACTCGGTGGATTTTCAAACTCGATTTTCTAAAAAAAATATGCACATTCGACGATCCAAAAATCTACTCTAAAATCGTTTCAAAACCGATAAAAAATCGGGAAAGAGAAAACATACCGATGTTTTAACTAATTTATAAGCGCCGGTATAGTAAGCTGATTACGTCACACGTGGGTCATGCGAAATCGGACACTTTTGGACCACCATTTCCGATTTTGTTCAAATTCAGACGTATACCGTTTCAGGTTCGGATTCTTGGGATTCCGAATAGGTTGGTGCATGGATAGGAATAGCATTATGACAGCGAATCGCCAGTAGCATACCTATTCGGTGAGCCGCGACGAACAAAAGAGAAACAGGATCGGGCATCGACGTCACGTCGCGTCACGTCACGCCGCGCAGCGCGTCGGTGGCCGTGTGAATAATTTCCGCGTTCCACGGCGTGTTTACAGAGAGAGAGCGAATTTCCGAGCCGCTTCGCTCGAGGTTCGGCGAATCTTTAAAGCGGAAGCGTTAAGCGGCTTAATTCTCAATAAGCCCCAAAGTTGATCTGAGTTAAATTCGTCATTTCCGCTTCCCTAATCTGGTCGAGGCCTGTCCCGGTTCTTTGTCTACAATCATCTTAACGAATCGCGATCCGGAACTTGCTCATAAATTAGTAGGATGATTCGGAGATTGGCTGAATTTTGTGAAAAAGAAGCGTAATCTGGATTTTGCAGATTTTCACTTGACCATTGTCTTCCGTTACATTGTCACAAAAATACGTTCCCCTTAGTTTCCAAGGATTTGTTGCAAGAAAGACACGTTTATTCTACAGGGACGTTAAATTTTATTCAATTTTTTAGAAATATGAAAAAGTCTCCACATTTAACCACACAATTGTAAAAAAAATGTTCCATAAAACATTTACTTAGACTTGTATGAATACTCACCACATTTGTTTCCATATATTTTATTTTCCGTTCAAAAATTTGGTATTTCCACAAACTGGAACAGTGAACCGACTACTTTGACAACAATTACTAAGTGCAGAGGTCACCTTGAAAAACATTTGTTTCCATATATTTCATTTTTCGTTCAAAAATTTGGTATTTTCACGAACTAGGACAGTGAACCGACTACTTTGACAACAATTACGAAGTGCAGAGGTCACCTTGAAAAAGTGCATTCATGTCGAATATATTTGACAAAAACATGTACCGGGTTAAATCCTGTAGGGGTCGCATAAACGGTGTGAGAACAGCAGGTATAGCCACCATCGAAGTGATATAGATTCTCGTTTGGTCAGACACGTGAACCAAGGAGCTCTCATCCGACAAGTAGTATAGGGGTTGTGTTTGATCAGACCGGTAGAATAAGAGGTCCGCGAGTAGTATAGGTACCTGTTTGTCAGACGCAGCGAACAAGGGTTTTCGTTCGTGGGACAAGTAGTATGAACAGAACCTTGGTCGGACACGCGATGGGTAAGGCTTGTGGTTGAAGAGGCCCATAGAATAAGGATGATCGTGCGAATAGTACAAGTCGATGCTTCTCGTTGATTAAATTCTGTTCTCCCTAAAAATACCCTCGTCCATTATCGATCCCTTTATACCAGTTGGCCTCTTTGTCTCTGCGGCCCTGTTACCCGCACAGTAAAAGAACACCGTACATTACCGCAATCGAAAACAGTCGTCGTGTCCCGTTTCCGCAACTTTCTTCTTCGATTTATTACCGCGAATCTCGTTGGCGGTTCCGATTCAACGAGCGGAGCGGGACCCGCAAAAACAGGGTCGCGGGAGCAAAAGTTTCGTCCGGTATTCAAATCAGGGTAAACAAGCCAACCACCGATGTTTCACCGGCTAATAAACGACCGTCCGACGTTTCGTTGGCCTGTTTCACTGGAAGAACGATTGCCCTCCATTCGTTAAGATTCACCAAGAAAGAAGAAACCCACGTAACCATGCGTACACCGCTTTGCGCTTGTAGAACACTGCTCCAGGTGTTGGTGAGATTAGCCGGTGAGGACCGGAAAAGAGTTGCTTAACTTCCGGTCGGCACTCGTCGCGAGAAGATGTCTTCCAGGTTTTTAGTCGGGCCCCCCAGTAATTGACTTCCGCGAACTGAAATCTTGTCTCGAAGTTTCCCGAACCCTTTTCTCCAGCCCCGCGCCAGAGGATTCTTAAACAGTTGGAAGTATCATGACGCTCCTCGGGATAAGAGTTATGAACTCTACCGTGTATCCAACCGGTACTCCCGAACTTCTTTACCATATCCCGTTAGAACAGAAGAAGCCTGGAATTCAGGGAACGAGCCGAGCTGTACCGCCGGGACCTTGTTGTCCCCTGTAGAACATTAATGAACAGACCGTGGGAAGTTGAAGGAGATTGTCGGGATACTAACCAGACTCGATTATACGCTACGAACTCATTTTCAACATTTTTTTATTCTCGAACATCTATAGACAATTACCAAATTTTCTTGAACTTGTGAAATAAGGTTGAAGCAAAATTGGGAACAGCCTTTAAAGGTGCGCTTATACTGGGCTCATGGCTCGGCAAGCCAGAGCCAAAACCCATAAATTTCGAGCTCGGGTTGACGGCTCCCTGCTATGCGTGCCCAAAAAAAAGGTCCCCATGGGCTCCACGGCTTCTCTAGGCAAACTACCGATAGCTCTCCTTTAAGACATCATGGAAATAGGAAACGTTCCTGCCATTTGGTGTGAATTCTTCTTAAATAATAATTTAAAATAATTATTAGAAAATATGTCAGACACACATCCCCTTGTTCTGCAAATTTTTCCAACGGTTCAAGCGTGTGAAAAAATTTTTAAAGATATGGTCGTATTCTACGTAAACTTGCACAATTTCAAGAAAATTGTGGTTCCGCGAAAAAAAATTTTTTCTGAAATTCAAATTCAAATTCAAATTCCAGATTCAACCAGATTTGAAATCAGCGTGGAAAAATTTACGGGAAATGATGTATAGTATAATATGTACAATTACTCTTTCTTTCTACAAATATCTAGCTTAAATTGCACTCTCGATGTTACTAGCATTCCGGTCAATCCTTGAAATTCATTATTTTATGATAATCCGATATACGTGGTCGGACTCCCAACGCAGGTAATTCGAATCACAATAATTAGTACGACGAAATGGTACGTACGTACCGGGTGTCCCAAGATTAAAGTGTCAAACTTTGTCGTTGGTTGTTCGAAAGATAAAAAATATTTGTCCTTGTCTAAACAGAATATTTTCAGGACATATTTCACATATTTTAAATTCTTTTTTCTGAACGCCGGATTTTCAAAATCGAATTACTTCGAATTTTCAGTTGTAGTTTACGCAATACACACTTTTCCGGGTCGAACAGATTTCGTTTCGATGGTTGAACGGCGCGATAAAGTATTCTGAAAATGAGGAACAATGGCGGTACAGTTATCCATAAAAGAAATTTCGAAATATTACCTAGCTCTCGACGCGTTGCACGAGAGTCTGCTCTCGTAATGCTCAAATTAAAATTGAAGCTTTGAAATATATCTGTATTACTTGGTTCGTTCCATGGCTGCGCGAACGTGTTCGCGACACAGAGACATCAACACGGGCTCAGTGAAATACAGTGAACACTATATGTCAAGGTGGCACGTAGCGACTACAGCGTTGATCAATATGAACGTTCTTTCACGCTGCCAACATCGCCTTCTCTCTCTTTCTCTCGATTAATATGAATGCTCCATTTTTACTGGAACCTTCTCGTTTCATTCATTACCGGCGCGGCGCGGCGACGGGAAAAATCAGTCCATTCCTCGCGTTCGCGGTGAATGTTTTTTTCCCCCTCGTCGCGTCGGTTGCACCGCGATCAGCACTTTAGATCGACCCACGTCGCGTCGGCCAGAAACAACGAAACAAAACCCGGCCGACGAAGTTTTCTTATACAATAATAAATCTTGCCGTGGTGACGTGCCATACAAGCGCGAGCGTCGATCGGGTCAGGCTCTCGTGTACGAGGAAGAATGTGTTGCGAGTTCGTTCTCGAGAGTCACCGTCCTCAACTACTTAATTATAACGTTCTCTCCACGGTGCTCGGCAAATAAATCGTGAGCCCTCGGGCTTATCTGATC
This sequence comes from Lasioglossum marginatum, assembly GCA_028455795.1. Lineage (NCBI taxonomy): Eukaryota > Metazoa > Arthropoda > Insecta > Hymenoptera > Halictidae > Lasioglossum > Lasioglossum marginatum. The sequence continues at coordinate 8,567,768 of CM052253.1, read as the reverse complement.
CATCAGCTCCCGACATGCTCGTCGTCCGTGCTCTTTAAATTGCTGCCACCCTGTGTGCTCCATTCTTTCCCTACTATCCAGCCCACTCAGCGGCTCTTTCGGATATTCAACCATTATCTCCACCGTCCTCCTTATTTTCACGTCGCGTTTGTAGTTTAAACTTGCGCCTCAAGAATATTCTGGATTTTTCTGTGTGTCTAAACTTCAACTGGGGAAACCAGAAATTTTTAACTTTTTTAAATGCCTGTAGATTTTAACGGGACAATGCCGAAAGTTCAAGCTTCAATCTTAGGAATCCACTGGATCGAAAGTTATGCGTGTGTAAAGTTGAAAATCTTTGGTTTCCGGAGGCGAATCTTGGTCTCATTTTAATCAGAAAATGTCAGAAATATGTTCGTAAAAGTATCGTAGAGGAATAATGATAAACAAAAACGTTTTGCAATGGGATTCTGCGGTAGTGGGGATACATTTTTCACAAATATCGAGACAGTTCTGTACTTGGTCGCAGAGTGACAGACACATACTTCACGACCCGGTGTCTGTGTAGATCGAAATATTTCACTTCTGTATGCACAGTGGATCGTGGTTACCTGTTTACACAAGACACCTGTTCACACAATTTCGTGTACGAATAAATACACATTCTACTTGCTGAGATACAGGACAGCCTCGATTCAATTCTGTCCCAGGGAATCTCGAACTACTTGCCTGACCATTTCGACTCTGATTCCACTTGCTATTCCACTAAGGTCTCATTCCCTCAGTCTGATCACACTTCATCCTAATCTACTTAGTCCGAGCAGCCTAGAAATCTAATGCATACCACGAGCTGAACGCAAACTGCCATCACTTTTCATTTGGTGCGACACACTTCTTTACATCCGGTGACGTATCTTAACATTAACCCTAATTGTGTTTAATTTTGTCTTAATCATATTAGTCATCTATAAAAAGTTCAAAATTTTTGAACTTCGTAGAACCTCGTAGAAAATCGTAGAAGCTCGATTATTCGAACCGACGATATTTGAATTTATTATTAATTCCCCGTTCATGAAATAACGTATTTCACAAATATTGTAAAATATTGCAAAAAAAGTATAGACAAGAAGAATTAGTTTATTGAATGACGTCTAATAAATGTGTTGAAAAAATGCATTTCGTTCGAATTGTGAAAAACAATAGTAAAAATTGATTTTTACAACTTTTTTAGCTGAGCCAATAACGAAAATTTAAAAGATTTGTTTGGTCAACTCGTATAAATTACATATACATTCTGAAAATTTCATTGAAATTGGGTAACTGGTTTACGAGTTATAAACGAACAAAAGTGGTAAAAATGGCTATTTTTCATGATTTTCGACCTTTTTACCATTTTTGATCGTTTATAACTCGTAAACCAATTACCCAATTTCAATGAAATTTTCAGAGCGTATATAATTTATACGAGTTGACCAAACACATCTTTTAAATTTTCGTTATTGGCCCAGCTAAAAAAGTTGTAAAAATCAATTTTTACTCTTGTTTTTCACAATTCCGACGAAATGCATTTTTTCAACATATTTTTTAGACGTCATTCTTCTAGCCTTACAGAGAAATTGAAATCATTTGGTCCATTCATAAAAAAGTTATTCTGATTTCAAGAGTGTGTGATCAATTATGCTCCTAACTGTAGACGGTGGCCAATTTATTTTTCCAAAAGAACTAGCTCTCGTAAGAGTTCCATTAAAATCCATTAAAATTGCGCAACTTGAACATGTTTGCTTGTTACGCGAAAACGTCCAACGCACGTAAACAGCTTGAGGTTGTATTTTAAAAGAAGAGTGATATTGCGTGCGGTCAGGTAAGCAGCTTGGGTATAATCTGTCCGAAACTAAATTAGTTTTACATTATCAGAGTAGCTAGAGTTCGGACGGTTCAGTGCGGCGTCAGACGTAGCAGCAGAAGAACACCACCCTGGGACATTAGAAATAGCTTTTAGTGTTCGGCGAAATCGCTGATGTCGACATAACCGACCGTAGTGTAATCTCCGGAGATTTTCGTGCACAAACGTAAGCACGATGTAGATACACGCGCTTGTTATGCATGTCTCCGGATATGCATACGCGGCCGAAGGATGCATATGTAATCTCGCGTGAATATGCAGGCGCGGCACGATTACTCGGCAAGAAAATCCGAATTTATCATGACCACCGGCTCTGCCCGGTGATACACTTTTGCGATAACCAAGGGATTCGATTAAATTACATTCTCCCCGTATATATATTCTCCGTATTCCGTTCTCCGATATTTCGGATTAACTTTTGAGTGTCTTCTATTTTATATTATATTATTGCACCGACTTCGATGCATTTGATATTTCCCGTAGGAAATGAAAACGGGTTTAACACTATCCTGGCTTTTCATTTTCGAAAAATCGATCTTTTTGCATTTATTTCAAGTGACGGCAAGTGTTGTAAAACAGGGTGATTCAAAAATTTTTTGTTCAGAGTGGAGGGGCCAAGGCGATTTCAAGATCGATTTAATTTTTTGAACCAGAACCCTATATTTTTGCCCTGTAGTTCGTTAATCATGGCATAAGATCATCCAAAGTCATGCTAGGTCACACGGATCAAAAGTTTCAACTACTATGTTCAATTTTATAAGAATTATCCTGTATATCATTTTGGATTCTACGTCGACAATTCCGAGTTGAACGAATAGTCTTCCACAATAATTCCTCGAATTGATCGAACGGTAGAATGCTTTTGTTAATTAATGACAGTGTCATGGGAGGAGCTTTAGTAGCACGGAGAAGCTTCTTAGCGCTGGCAGGGAATTTTCCGGAATTTACGTCGATCTTTTACAGCGCCATTCTTGCACAGCACCGACATCACAGCTGCACGTTTACGGCGAACCTACCTTTAAAGTCCGTCAAAGGTCTGGGCTCTGTGTCGGGCTGGGTCGGGCTCTGTCGGGCTCTTTGCCGGTTCTACGTCGATTCACGATTTAATTCGAGACAATGAGTATTCGCCAGATTTTCTAACTCACTTCTCCGCGTTTCGAGTAATTTGTTCGTGGTTTCGTTACGCAATTGTTACTTGCGTTTATTCACAGATTCCAAACACTTGAAAAGACCAACAAAATCTATGACATTCGGGTACCCGAACCTTACAAATAGACTGCGGATCTTCATGCATTTATGGCTGCTGAAAATTTTCAAAAAATGCCAGAATTCAGTAAAATTTTGATATATTTCAGATCTGCATAGGCTGCTACCACTAAAAATAATATTTTATTCGGTTCCTTCTTAAAAATCGTCTCGAAAAATTGCGAATTGCATAAACTTCCTCAGTTTAATAATAAATTTTCAGGTTGTCGACCCGACCCGAACCGAACCCGAAATTTTCGGGTACCCACCTAATAAAACTAGAGTTTAGCACCGGCACCACGATAGCATCGCGAATACGGCGGAAAGTTTCGGCCTTTGAACGCGAGCAACCCTCGACGAAGTTTCCGCAGCGTCGGACATATTGATATTTTTATTTCGTTACTCTTCCGAAGCTGTGCATCCGGTTATAGATTAAAACAACAGAGTGTTTCCCTCCGCGTTGTTCCCGGCCGATACGACGCCGCGAGGACTCGCGCGAAATTTATGTACTGTTTATTTAATTTTCTGTCGTACGGTAGAAGCGTGCGACTCGATAGCTCAGCTTTTTGAACGTTTCCTCTCGCTGCGTCCCGGTAAACTCTTTCAGCCCTTTTAGCGCGGAAACGACGCGGAGAGCACGCGTCTGTGTGTGTGTGTTTTTTTTTGTTATTCTGGCCGGAAGTGTTTTTGTTGGAACGTTATACAACAGAATGCTGGGCGAACTCACACACGGTATCGGATTAATGTGTTTTCGACAAATTGGTCTTTCGTTGCGCTCTCTATTGTTTCCGGTTTGCAAAGGTGGACTGTGATACGGGTCCATCGCGCACCAGTAGAAAATTACTTTCACCGTAACCGGGATTCTACAAGTCACAGGAGTACAATTGAATTTCGGTTACACAATCAAGTTCTCTAGACGTTTAAGAACATAGTACAATTATTTATGTTCTATTCATGCAATTAATAACAATTAATTTTCTGTACCACCAGTTACCGACCACCCTGTATAGCATTTGTTAGAGAACATTTAACTCTCCATTGCATGAATTTTTATGACGAGTTGAAACAAATATATATGGCTGTTAGTTTACTTAAAAATGAGTGTGGTCATGAATATAAAATTTTATTAGGAAATGTTATTTATTGCATTTTATGACTGCTCCTGTATGAGAACTTTAAACCCGGTTTTATTCATAAGCGCAATGTTCCCACTTGGAACCAACATGCTCAGAGTCTTCAGTATTGTCTACTTAATTTACTATAGAACATTTGAAATTTAAGTCCCCAATTGGGAACGGAATGAGAGTTAAATCGGAGTCGACAAATCAGGGGAACTGACTCGAATCGAGGGGAACACAGTTACCCCCTCTCTGCCAGTACCGGATTAGTCACGTGACATCGTGACGTCATATGAAGGTAGAGTGGGGACACAAGTACAATACAAATTCATAATTTTGTGTAGACTTTTCATAATTGTTTCGATTCGCAACGTAAACTCGTAAAGAAAATCTTGCCGAGGATTTTTTATCATTTCATTAAAACACGCTGCAGAATTATTTCCCCGCAGCCGCGTACAATAACCGGAATTGATTTTATTCCGCCGATTCCGATTCGTTCGAACGTTTTCAACACCGCCGGTAATAAATCACAAAAAAACCTTTCGCGAATTATGAAACCCGTCCTCCCACTAATGCAACGAATTTATGTTCGTTGTTACAGCAAATTGGATACCGTGAACATTGTGCAGTTATAATTGTTCTCCGTAAGTCGTACGTAGGGGCGCACAATGCAGCCGGTATATTTTTTCTGTGTGACCATTGTTGAAATTCAGTTTCCTGGAAACATCGGGACGAGGCTCAATTTATTCCGCGGTATTTCCCGGTGAAAATTTGTTTGTTCATACGGTGGGGAGGTGTATTTGCATGTCGTTAACGTTTTTACAAAATCCGCGGCGGCCGACGGACATAATAAATTTCTCCGTACAATTTACAAATTCGAGATTTCGGGAAATGGCCGCGTCGCGTCGCGACGGCAACGCGAAGGGAGTGGGGGCGAGGAAAAGCCGGCTCATTAAAAATTTTAACAAACGAACGCATTGCAAGTTTTATCGCGCGAGTGTGCGCGCCAGTTCTTTTCTGTATTCGCGTCACGCGAATGTTGTTCACACGCTAAGGCACTCGGGGACGATGATTAATGCGAAGGAATATTAAACGTAATAACGGCGGCACGGTGTTGCACGCGGGAATTGCTCGTTCGGATTAAACGGAAACGCCGCGGCGCGCCGGGCGATCCCCGATTAAAAATGCCCCGAAAACCTTCGTCGCGGGATGAGCAACGAGTCACTCGAAATTACCATCTCGATTAACATTCGTCCCGGCTTGCGGCAGAAATATTACGTTGTCGCATATGAAATGTTACCGCGTAATGAAGTCTCGAGCAAACCGCTGACGCGGTACCAGAGTCGCCAGATCTGGAGAATTGACTCGAATCGAGGGGAAAACGTTGCCCTCTACCGGTGCCGGGTTAGTCACGTGACGTTGTGACACGTGCACCTAGACCATATACACTACTGTGCAAAAGAAAGAAGCATCCGGCCATATTTAATAGAAAAGCATGAAGAATCAAATAAGAACACAGTAAGTTTTGAAAAAGGATTTCGCTGTTTAATTGAATAGTTCTGGGAATATATATATGTGTGTCATTGCGGATTATCTAATACTGTAAATGCAATAAATCAGTCATTGTACAATACAATTTCTATATAAAAATATTGTGTGTCATTATATCTTATAATTATACTGCGGATCTTTATGCAAAATAAAAATGTTTTGCATTGATCGTGGGAAGCAGGAATAACATAAAAATTGATTTCATCCCTTAACGACTTTGTTACATTAAAAGCTACGTTACGATATTCTTGACTTTTTAAAATCTTTTACTGTTTTACATTTCACCCAACCAATGGTCAAACAATTTTACATTTCACCCTTCATAAATGGATAAAGATCCGCAGTCTATTTATAATTATACTGGGTGTTTCTTTCTTTTGCACAGTAGTGTATACTATTTTTAAAGGAAAGTCATTGTTTCTTCTAAATTCGTAGTCTTTTCTTTGAAGCTTCTATAAACAAGTCGAAATTCCAGTGTGCCGGAGCAGAATTTGCTCGAATACGATGCAAATACGAATACGGTGTTTCTATCGAAATAAAACGATCCTCGCGCTAGCTAGTCAGAAACTCTATAAAACATGTGTTAGCTCTCTCGTCTGGAATATTTAGTGAAAATGAAAAATGATCTTGTTGGCACTATTGGTATACGAATTTTATTACGACGAAAATGAGTAGGTGCAATTTGGAACAGTGAAAATATAAGAGGAATTAAAAAAAAACTATTATTTTCAATCTATTGAACATATAACGAAAGAAAATAAATTTTTGTTTCGCTCCAGTTTGTCGCAATTCAAGTGGAAAATTTTTATTTCGCACGATGATCCACTGTCTAATAATAATATTTAAATTCAGTGTTAAGTGCGGTACCTTTTCGATATAATTCAACGTATCTGCCGAACAGTAGTTAGAAAAAATTCATTACTATGTTTCCTCGATTTTCAAGGAGTGCTTGAATTCTGCGTTTGCACGAACGGAAGTAAGTTTGTGTCTGTTAATCGATTGTCACGCGAATAAGCGAGGCCTAGAAGAGTTAAATTGACAGGTGACGTTCCATTTAAATGCAGCTGTGCTTCCATTAACGAATTAATGGAAAGGCTTCGACAGGTCAGATAAGAGAATGTCTGAATAATGGAGTATAGTCATTTCTCTGGTGAAAATGATTTTGTACACTAGAAAACACTGGGTAGTGCAGTAGGGAGGTTCAACGACACAGAATAGTGTATCTCCCATGTCAATTACAGTTCACGAAGAATAACGAGAAAGTTTCTTTTTTATTTATTTATTTTTTGACCGTCGGCTAACAATGTCGCATACTAGAAGGCGACTCATAAATAGTTAGAGCGCGATATATATCGCACTACCGTGGCCGGAGGAATTATTAGTTCGTCCGCCGCACTTGAAACGTGCCGAGCGGAATAAAAACAGAAGGTTGCGCGTGTTCTGTCGCGTTTCAGGCGAGTTACGGTACCCAGGCGTCCACATTTTATTTCGACATGGATACGTGTACCGACGTAATTTCGCCCCGTTATAACAGGCACGTCAAACGTCCAACATAAATTTAATACCGGTACCCATCTCGCATCGTATAATCTGGTGTCCGTCCGTCCGTTGTAATTTGAATGAAAAATAAATCTATCTCGCGGACAGCCGTCTGAATTACTGTATCAGATTCAATGTCAGTGAGATGCGAGCATGAACAATTCAATGGGTTCGACACTTCGCGCCGAACTAGGCGTACACAGTATCTACACGTGTACATATATATAATATGCCATCAACAATAAAAATTAAGAATTCACGTTCAATTTTTACAGAAAACATTTTACAAAAATAGGGGCTGGTTCTCCATCACAATGTGAGGCGAAAATGAAGAATAACAAAATTGCGATTTCGGCTTCGTCTCTTAATTATTCGCAATTCAAAATCCGCCTAAAATGCGGCAACCCGACCGACAGATCGCACATTGGTTGTACGTCATACAGACGCGCGAATTGTACATCTCTGTTGGCCGGATTGCCGCATTTTAGGCGGATTTTGAATTGTCAATAAGTGAAGACAAAACCGAAATTGCAATCTTTTTATTCTTCATTTTATTGTTCATTTCACTCCTTTTGCACTCGAAAAAAACCCGAATTTTTCTTCCGATCTGAAATATTTCTATTTATATAAAACTGATATAATACCTCGCCCAATACCTTCAGTGGTTTATTAAAATATTAAATACGGTTCAGTAACTTATTGAATACAAATTTAATAATGCAACAAACATTGTGAATAATGGTGTAAGAAGCAGATTTCTTTTTCGTAATGTCATACATATGCGTGCAGTATTGTCGAAGAGTGTACGCCTTCGAATATTTTATTTATTGAAACGAAAACCGCTGAGAGATTTCAGGTGAGTAGTTTCATTCTTCGAGGATTCTTTTCTTTCATCGGACACCGAGCATCTGCCAGAATTCCACCATGTAAGAGGGGCATACGATCTAAGAACAGCCGATCATTCCTCCCGTTGAATCTCTTATTGTACCGACGAAATCCTCGCAGTAATATATTAAGTCCAGTATTATTCCGTAAAGCCATATAAATCCAGCTGGAATACATTACGTCGAATAGCATGCGATGGTACGGAAATAACGCGATTTGCATGGGATCATTCGCGACGACCGTGCTCTCACGGTTTATTTTTATTTGAGAGATCTTGCAAACCATCCTGGTTCACAGACTAATTCGAGACGAATTCGCAAGCTTCGATGAAGACAAGTCTTTTGAAACGTGTTGTGGTGTGCGAGAATCCTCGAGGATGCCGAAAATCCCTGGAAATTGATGTAAGAAAGCAAAATTAACTTCAAGCTCAAAAGGTCCAACATTTTTTTTTATTGCCTCTGATTCTGCTCATCGCAAGGATAAAAAATGCAAGCGTGGCCATGGGTCAAACTCGTTCTCTTAAAAAATTATGATAAAGTTTGTTCATTATCAAACTGATTTTATTTATATTATATTTTCGATATATTTCCAACGAAATCATTTCCAACGGCCTCATCAGAATGAAAATATAATATAAGTAAAATCAGTCTGATAATAAAAATAATATTATCATAATTTTTAAGTGAACGATTGAGTTTCGACCGATGGTTGTTCCTTTTGCACTTTTTATCCTGGCGATGAATAAGACATGTAATTTCTATGCACTGTGTACAGGGTGAGAAAATCGAGTTTGAAAATGCAGAAATCCGCATTATTATTAGAAAGAGTCGACAGCCACAGGCATTAGCAACGAGTTAACACATTCTCATTTTCATTTATGTATGTTAAACACCTACACATACCGCGATCGCAGCAAATCCCGTCTCGTTTACGGTTTACATTTTTAACGTAACGCAAGCTCGATTTTCGGCGCAATTATAATGTAATTATCGCGGCAACTACACAGCTGCACGCAACAGTGCAATAAATTTTCGGTAATGCATATTACTTTCGGTGCATTAATCAGAGTTAATTGCCCGAGCTGCCGTGTAATTCGTATACGTAATATGTACATGCATATATTTTCTTTTTTCTTAAATCAATGCACTCGCTAATCGATCGTGAGTACTTGTAATAGAGTATCGTTCGCATAACGAATTGATTCGATAACGCTCACGTATGCATTGAATCGAGCGTTGCATTGAAACTACAAGATATTTCTGAATATTCTTTTGTAAATATAATTTTTAGTTTCCGTGTGCCGGGCTCGTTTTAATTAAAAGTTACGCGGGATAGGTGATTTCGGCAGAATATATCGCTGAGGTATGGAAGTTGGGATGTCTTTTGATTGTGTTTGTTACGAATTCATAAATTGCGGTGATTCACACAGCGTGCCACTAAATGAAACAATTATAATACGTGTGATGAAAATAATGGTTTTCATTATCAAAACAAACTGCGGCTTTGCGATAAATTCTTTGGGTGCCAATGCTGGTTTAACGGTTGCGTTATTATGTTACATGAGAATCAGTTTTATTCAGGCGAAATATGAAACGGAGAAAAAATATATCATCACATTATTTCAAGAGAATATCTACATTCAAAGTTCACAATAATTTAACGTTTTCACAAGGTCAAACTTTAAGCGAGTTCACTTCTTCAATTAATTACATAAAAATTTTTGATCACTAGACTATGGATCTTTAGGTATTTATAGAAAAATTGAGTAGATAAAATTGAAAATTGTTGAAAAATATTAAAAATTGAAGATGCCGATATGTGATTTCTCCTCTATTAAAATCATTAAAGGAAGAAATAACATTCAATTTAGTTTCTACTTCTTGCAGTCGATGCAGACAATTTTTATTTTGCATAAAGATCCGCAGTCTACTGATCACGAACGTATTTTTCTGATTAAAATGACACTAAACACGATATAATTTGAACTTTAGTGACTTAATTCTGTCGGCTACCCCCACCCGGCCGACCGGAGCGCGATAGTGGGGGTAGCGAATTCTGAAATGCGCAAAAATATTATTAAACGTTCGCATTGAAACTTTTTGGACAACCCAATAGTTCTTCTCACGCGATCCGACATGTTGGTCGTCGAGCTAACCGCATCTTATCGGAAACCGATTTAATTCGGATGTAACGCAAACTATTTTCCCCGCCTCAGTTCCCCGAAGATTCGTTAATCACCGATCCAAGGGAACGTCGAGTAATCGATAGGCGGGCGTCTGGAGTTCCGTGACGATCCTTCAAAAGTTTCGTGCACGAAATTGAGAAATTAACCCGACGGGATCGCGGGAGATTGCCGGAGAGGGTGGTTCACGCGCGCCAGGGGGTGGGATGTTCCGGTAAGGAACGTGGAAGGAGACGCACTCTGCTCGGAACGATAGCAGATACGTCGGTAATTTATCTCGTATCGCGTCGATTTGAATTACAAATTGTCCCAGATTATGGTTCTGTCTACCCCTCTCCACCCTCTCCCTCACACCCGCAGAAATGAATGCGTAAACATGGTGACGCGCGGACTGTTTTCGAGTTCGCGATTGCATGATTACGTAATCAGATATTCCACGAAAGTTTTCACCCCTTCGTTTATTATTGGCCGAATATATTATATTTTTCTTCATAATTAATGCAGCGTTCAAAACAAATTTATTCCCAGCTTTTATATAATCAATATAAGAGAATCCCTTCCTAAAATCATTGTTCAGCGTTTCTCAAAGAATGAAAAATTAGAAAAATATTAATTATAAACTAGAAGGGTTCTAAACAAATAATTTCTTTCTTTGGAACGAAACTACAGTCATGCTAATGAGATATTTCCCATATTACGACAAAACAGGCCGGCTATAAATCATTATCACTACTGCTATTGATTAAGCATTACATTGTAAATAGCCTTACCCATTTATAATATTAATTAGCCATAACGTAATTTAATGTCGAAGTGATTGATTAGTTCGCTCCACTTTCGTACCTTCTGGTGCGAAAGGTAATAATATTTCTCGTTAGAAAGTTCAATGTGATTTCTGTAATTTTTCATAATTGATTTTACCATCGAGTTGTTGCTGAGAAGGGTGTACGTAAATATTGTTACGCGTTGTGTGTTGGTACTGTTACTGTTCAAACAAGGGTAGCAGAACTGTTTCCTTACATTTTGTTATTCTCGTTTCAGCTGCCAGGAAGTTTCTATTGTCACTTTAAGTTAAAGATTACCGAACTTTCGTCTCGGGCCATTTTTTGCTTGCCCCCAATGGTTCTTGAGCACCGATGGGTGAAACTTTCGAATGTTCTTTTATCCCTTGAACTGAAAGTGGAGCTTAAAGGAGATACCCTGTACAAATACCGAAACGATACTCAATTTTATATATACACTACTGTGCGAAAGAAAGAAGCATCCAGTATAATTACAAAATATAATGACAAACAATATCTTTATTTCTAATGATTGATTTATTGCATCTAAAGTATTAGATTTATTAAATACGATTAAACAGTGGAATTCTTTTCCAAAATTTACCGTGTCCTGATTTGATTTTTTACGCTTTTTTAAATGTGTCTGGGTGTTTCTTTTTTTTGCAAAACAGTGTATGCATATGCACATATATTTTCATTTAGCTTTCGCAATGTAGTCAATTCATTTTATATATTTCATAGAAATTTCGCGAGCGTAATTAATGGAACATTCTCCGCGTGATGACGAAGCGAAATGAACATTTATTACGCTCACGTCTATATTTGATGCTCAATAAAATCTACTGATTAAATAGGACTTGATTAATTACAACAATGAATTAAATGTTATTGTCACGACGAACGAATGTTTCAGCGATTCGGAGTGACAGGTGACCTACTTTGATTTATCAAAGAAACCAAATTATCAGACGAAATTCAACTGAATAATAATTCGGTGTGTCGTCGCTAATAATCCAGTGGTCGATCCGATATTGAACCTTTATTCGAATAAAAAGAAATACAGTGGACGTGGAATGCAATTGTGAAGCAGTACCGGAAACCGTCGATATTATAAACTTTTCCACATTCTCCATGGAATAGTAGAAATTGAACGTTTCGAGTCCTCATTAAGTTTATATTAAAATTGTTATTGTCCTCCTAAAAGCAATATTACAGTGATTCCCTGTATATGGATTTATTTATACTGCTAATGCATTGCCGCGTCGCGTTGTCCACATTTGTCATTATTAACGTCTATTAAATCAACAGAGAGTTAATTATACATCGGAAATATACATGTATCTTCCATGTCGAATATTTTCCCATTCATTATTTCAAGGCATAATTGAACGAAGGTAGTGCAACAACATTTATAAAATCTTTAATTAACGCGTAATGTTTTCACAACTTCAGTCTCATCTTTCCGGTAAAACCAGATGCCGCGTGTCAGGTGCAAACATTGTAGAAAGTGCAAAGAACATTTTCTGGTATTTACTTACATCGATCCGGAAGGATTTATTTACGATTCTACAGAGTCGTAACAGTTCGTTCGTCAGAACGTAAGTTTCTCATAATTCACGGCTTACGGTAAGTGCAGGAAAATAAAGAACTCGAGGGAGAGCGCTCGACAATTCTACACGGCAGGGACTCCGTTCGAAAAAGGTTCTCCCCTTTCCCGCTGTTCTACGCAAAAGAGGATAGAAAAAAGTGGTCAGTCGCACGCGATGAAAGGCTTGTGAAAGGTTAAAGTCGGCTTCTGGCAGTGCGCTTGGCACAGGCCACACACAAGCGTCGCATCTGTCGCGTCGCACCCCGTGGAACATCGAGTGTTCGTGGTTCGGGGTAGCTGATGAACGGAATTAAGTTCGGCACATTAAAATGTGGGAGGTGCAGTAATAAGAGATTTACATGGCAAAGACTATATTATCGTCGTCCGAAGTATAGGCTGGTCCGCGTGTTACCTCTCCGGTATTTACGCTGCCATTATATAACATTCTCTGGATACCGGTTACGTTGTACAGGGTGTTCGACTACAAGAGAAAATTTAAGGGGTGGTTCTCCATGATAATGTTAGACGAAAATGAAGAACAAAAAAATTGGGATTTCGGCTTCGTTCTTCAGTTATTGACAGTTCAAAGCCCGCCTGAAATGCGGCAACCCGCCGTACGCAACGTACATCTCTGTTGGTCGGGTTGCCGCGTTTCAGGCGGATTTTTAAAATTGTCTTATATTACCATGGACAACCACTACTTCAACTTTCTCAAATCTGTGGTCGGAAATTCTGTATAAGAATGATTGTTATTTTGGACAATGATCCCGAAAGAAATCATTAGATTACATTTTTGAAAATGGCTTGTTGGTCCAGCATTGGTACATAAATATACAGTTTCGATCTAGTTATTGTACGTTTTACCGCATTCTTAATATTCTATTCAAAATTCGCCTGAAATGCGGCAACCCGATGTACAGAGGTGTACGTTGTGTACGTAGGGTTGCCGCGTTTCAGGCGGATTTTTAAAATTCTCTTACATTATCATGGAGAACCACTCCTTCAATTTTCTCCCACCTGTGGTCCGACACTCTGTATAACAATGGTTGTTATTTTACACAATAGGAATCCTGAAAGAAATGATTGGGTTACATTTTTGAAAATGGCTTGTTGGTCCAGCATGTACGTTCTACTTACATAAATATACAGTTTCGATCTACAATAGTTATTGTACGTTTTACCACATTCTTAACATTCTATTCAAAATTCGCCTGAAATGCGGCAACCCGATGTACAGAGATGTACATTGCGTACGTCGTGTTGCCGCATTTCAGGCGGATTTTGAATTGTCAATAACTAAAAAACGAAGCCAAAATCCCAATTTTTTTATTCTTCATTTTCGCTTTAAATCGTCAAGGAGAACCGCCTTTGAAGTTTCTCCGACCCGCAGTCGAACACCCTGTATATTAGCGGGAGCTCCCTGTTACCGGGGCCATTATCGGAATAATATTTTGCATTCCGACGTCCCCTGATAGACTCGTTCGCCGTTTGTTCACGCTCGCTAGCGTGTTTTGCTTAGATAATTCGGCAACCCGACGCGATGCTGTGCCTAGTAAGGTCGAACCGATCGATTCAGGCTGTTTTCGGTTTGTTCAGCCAATGTTTGTTAACATCTCATTATTAGACGGAGATAATATTTGACTTCGGTGGTATTTGGACGGTTCACAATATGTACCTGTAAATACAGTCGGTGACCGAAGTCTATAGACACCCTCGAAATTAGGAACGCCTCGAACGAAGAAATACTGGTTTTCGAGATTTTATCGTCGGTGTTTATTCAATATTTTTTAATGAAACATTTTGTACAATACTAAAAAAAATTTCCGTTCGATCCAATTTTTAAAAAGTTGGTAGTGCCAGTTTTTCAAAGGGTATCTACTTAATTTTGGTCCATTCTGGGTTCACCTGTTCAAAGAGAAATACAGTTCGTAATAAACAATTTTCGATGGGGCATTTTCTAAGCGGACATCGTTTGGTACGGTAAATGTCGTCGGGGTGTCTTCCAGAAACGTATGCACGAGGCTCATAACGCAATTGTACGAGCGGAAGGCATGAGAAAGCTGCCGACTGAAATGGCGTGGAACGACGCGATACAATGAACCAGGATCTCTTAAGCGCTTAAATTATACGGTAACGCGCAGCAAAACTGGTCGAGTGGATTATGAAGCGTCAAAATACTGGCTTCAGTTCAATCTGCTTTATGGCTGGAAAGGCTTAACGACCAATGTGCAGCCAGTAATAGCGGCGACGAGATCATTAAAAGCATGTCTGTCGACTATGCAACCTCCGGACAGATATTCCTACGTAAGAACAATCATGTCGGCGTTGAATCATGGTTTTCATTTATTTTTTCTCTTTTCAATATTCTATCCCCATTATACTAAATACTTACGAAATGGTGAAAGTATCGAACTGGTGAAGAACATGTAAAAATCGAAGTTTCTTTCCCGATCAAATTATAGCTTTTGCAAGTCGTATCAGTGCTGAATACTTGCTGGAAGAGTATATATAAGTTTCATGGACGGCGTGTTTCGTATCTGAAGTTCCTAAACGGTCGGTATTATGTACACGAGTGTTCCACCGGTCGAGTCTTTCACAAGCATATCGATTTTCCATCGAAACTATAGCCTGTTCCGTATACCTTCCAGATTCGACGACCTCGTTATCGCCGGTTAGGCCGGGCAAATCTGAACTCAGCCAAATTCAAATCGAATTTCCTTTTCGCTCGAACGGATTCCCCGATTTCGAGCGATTTCCGGGCCAAATACAATCGTTTTACGTCCTTTACGCCACGGCGATTTCAGCCGGATGCCGTTAGGCGTCCCATTCAAAATGTTGCTCATCCCTGTTTACATTTTCCTTCCGTTCAGACCTCCCTTATAACTCCATTCTCTCGTACTTCATATATCTCTTGCGAGTCTCTTCTCAGAGCTTACCGCGAAACTTGAATGAAAATAATCTGGAAGAGATGTGGTTGTTTATAAATAATGCAAGGCTTTAAAAATATTCCTGCGAGAATGATACTCTGCGCAAGAAATGTCTTGGCTTCAAACCATTTGGTTTGTTGCAACTACGATTCCCACACACTGTCATAATTATTATATAAACATTCAGGGTTTTCGGCTACAGTTGGGAGAAAATTTAAGGGATGGTTCTCCATGACGATATAAAGCGAAAATGAATTTTTTAGATATTGGCAATTAAAAATCCGCCTAAAATGCGGCAACCCTGCCAACATCACGTATCAAGTCTTTACACCTCTGTTGGTCGGGTTGCCGCATTTTAGGCGGATTTGAAAAATATTCTTTCACATTTCTTATTCGCGGGACCAATTCTCCACCGTATTGTGATTGATTATATGTTATTATTACCGGACAAAAGAGCAACAAATAAAGAGATTTGATCGGCCAGAAAGGACGTTGCTTTAGAAATCTGTTTCACCTCCGTCAACATGCTTGGAGCAGAATTATAACGAGACGATGCAAATTACTAGACTCCGGATTTTTATGCAAAATAGAAAATTTGCGCATCAATTTGCAAGGCACAGGGGCTATATATCAATCTATATTTTTCATTAATAATTTTAATGTAGTGAAAATAATATATTAATACTCTTGAAGTTTTTAAATTTCATCTACTCATCTTTGCTATAAATGCATCAAATCCGGAGTCTACAAATTACCCACGTATCCATCGGACAACGGGCTGGATTTTTTCCGAATTATTCAATTCCTCGGTTTGTTAATTGGTTGCGCGAATAGGGACAACAAATTTCATCGGGGTGCTGGTTTGCCGATAGAAGACGACACGTCCAGGAGCCGGCCTTCTTTCCGAACAAAAGAACGGAGGCGCTGATTTAGTGCCGCGCATAATTTCGTCCTGGCATTAAATTAATATTTCCATGCCTTTGTTCGCCTGTTCCACATAACTAAAGGAGAGAAAAGAATCTTGATGAATATAGTCTCTTTTAGGCGGCCACGGTGAAATATAGAGAGAGAGCGGTGGGGTCTTCCGATGTGGGATTTCAGAACAGGATTCCTACAGAGAAGATTCTTTTGAAACGGAGGCGATCCTTAGCTTTCCCATGCCTCACAGGCTCTTCTCAATGTTCCTGAAATTCATTCTTCGCTACGGAATTTGAATCTCTCGGTTTTACATTTTAAGTAAACGGGGAGACCGGGCATGGTTGTCGCATTTTCTTTTTTCTACGAGTTACAGCTACCGGAATGATCATTTTTGACATGTCTGATACGAGCCACCTGCATCTGCCTTCATAAAACAAATTTTAAATAGCTAAGTTCATTAACCCCTTGCCTTATACGATTTATTTTTACGGTTTCAATGATTAGAACTTTTTTGTAGATCGTAATTTTCTAAAATAGGAGAAAACTTACATTTCTATTGTATGCCTATATCTTCTCCAATAGCTGTACATTAACAAAACCAAAATAGAACTTTATTTCGGTTATAGGAAATTATCGACATACATTTTTATTAGAATCTGTTCTGAATCTTCATCACGAGTCAGACACGATATTTTAAGTCAAGGGGTTAATATATTAGCGAGTACAGAATGGATGTTTTTGTACATTAACAAAACCAAAATAGAATTTTATTTCGGTTATAGGAAATTATTGACATACATTTTTATTAGAATCTGTTCTGAATATTTATCACGAGTCAGACACGATATTTTAAGTCCAGGGGTTTTTAGCGAGCACAGAATGGACATTCTGAGAAATTTTGTGATATTTTTGGAAAAACATTGACAAATTAATGAAAAGGAACATGGTAAATTTGGCGAAGCTGTCTCAATCGCAAACAAATATCTAATATCGGACCAGCTCATCGGACTGATGTGCTGCTGCCACATCAATACATTTTTACCGTCGACTGTTTCTGTATTACAGCGTTCGCGACAGCCTGCTCGTGTGAATTTGCAGAAGCATTCGCAGCCTAAGCCTTCCCATGCTGTAAATCCGCTTAAATCTGCTTCGTACGTTACATTTCACGCATAAATCATCGTTCACGCTAACTCACGACAAACGTGTTCGAACCTATTCTACTGTCGCGCGAATAACGCCGCGAAATTTCCCGGTGAACTCGAGTCAACCGAATTGGTACACAGACACGTCCCAGTTTTAGCTACATGTAATTATACAGAACTCGAGGCTTACATGCAAATCGGTTCCTCTTCAGTAGGATTTAATTGATCCGGTGTGATATGCTAATCTGATACGATTATGCGTCTTTCCAATAATGAATTGGGACCGTCATGGATCTGGAACCAATCGAATTTACAAACGTTTGCTGACGCAGCCCGGGACATTATCGACAAAAGTAATCCTCCGAACGTCGCGTCGCGCCGCCTCGTCGTTTCGACGACTCCCCGTGTTATCGTACTTTCAATAGCATCGTTCTCTGCTTTGTGTTTAAACGACGAGCAATGTTGTTTATTTTCGTTGTCGAAATTTATAAATTAACTGGCGTGATGCACGGAGAAATGTTTCCGATGCAATTCTTTTCGTCGGAAAGGTTTCTTAACACTAGAACGAATTTTTAAAATTAACTTTTTTAATTGTTTTCAAAGATACACTAAATGTCTTGAGGACAAAGTTGAATGGTAAAATGGGGCTCACACACGATACCAACAAATTTTTGTTTTTATGTCATTTTTTTTATAGATATCAAGGTCACCTTCATTTTTTTTTTAGATGGAACCACCCTTTTTTAAACATCTGCAATGATAGTCCCTTTCATTACGAATTCAGTGACAATAATTACTCAATTTCATAATTTCGAACATTTATGAAATACAGGTATTCCGTTTCCATATTTTAGTTTTATACGTTTTTTCTGTCCGTAACCTTGTATGACCTTGAGTAATTATAGTCACCGAATTCGTAATGAAAGGTACTATCATCGTAGATATTTAAAAAACGGTGGTTCCATTTTAAAAAAAATGAAGGTGACCTTGATATCTTTAAAAAAATGACATAACAAAAATTTTTTTGGAAAAGACATTTAATGTATCTTTGAAAACAACAAAGGTATTGCAGTCACAAGTCTTATGTCAACAACAAATAATGAATATGAAGTTTGGCAGAGACAGAAACGATGAAGCAATTTGTACAAAAGATTGTTGAGATTTAGAAGGAATGTTCCTTCTACACGCACAACCAATTAACAAACCGAGGAATTGAATAATTCGGAAAATATCCTGGCCATTGTCCGATGGATACGTGGGTAATTTGCATCTTCTCGTCACGATTCTGCTCCGATAATTTCGACGGGGGGTGGGTATCTCTGATTATGGAATATGCCGTCCTCAGAACATTGTCAGATAAATTGCAGCTTTTACTGAATCCCTCGGATTTATTTCGAGCTCTTTGCAAATACGTTCACATGCTGCTGCTGTATTGTTTGCTCATATGATAAAATTCGTGTCGATACATTCTGTAAAAGCACGCCTGAAATCAATTAAATTTATACGCGCTCGTGTTTCAATGGGTGTTGGGAGCATTGCTCGTTCATACGGCAAACTGTGAGTCGGATTGTTACCTTTGTTTTCATTTTTTCTTTTTTTTTTATTTTAATCTATTGTTTGTACACACACATGAATGGAGCCGTAGTCGAAGTCAGCAATGTTTATATTGCTAGGCCTCCACAATTTGTTGCAACAGTATTTTCTAAAACGAAACACATTTTATGGTTAAACTTCGTGAAAGGTTAATTGAAGATTTATACGTACACGTGTATAATATTTCCTGAACGATTTTTTTTAATAACATTTTTTTAACAATTTTTACGAATTTCTTTTTATTTTACCATTTAACTTTTTTTATTAGTTTGCGTCACATGCGTTCACAGATATTTGAAACAGGTTCATACATGCATACTTTTTCTTTTTTTAGTAAAAACAATCAAAATTACGTGAATTACATTTCTTTCATACGATATGTTTTAATGACCCATTTATAAAAATGTTGGAGACATTTTATAAAAGTTGAAGATAATGAAAAACTCGAAGATTGTTTAAAATAAAAATATAGAAGACGTGTCATTAATGTCTGTTAGAGAATAAGTGGACAATTTATCTTAAAATGGAGACCAATATACAAAAATCGAATGAAAAATGTCCAAGTTATATTCTTAACGTGGATGTTTTGTTTTAAATAATGTGAAAGTTTGTACAATAATGTGTGTATAAACTCTTGAAATAATTTCCGTCGGTAGTGGGTGCTACAGATCGTTTTTATTCCGTGGATCCACGACGGTTGGTATATATAAATCATGTTAAAAAGCGTAAATCACGGCCCAGAAGTTTGTCAACACGCGAAATTTCACGAATATTGCTCGGGCGTTTCATTTGTAATTTATTTACGAAAAGGACGCGAGCCGAGTAATATTTGCTTGCCGGCTGCAAAAAGGCCTTTTCTCCTTGCGGTACCGCTGCTGCCTCTGCTCTTGTTAATCCGCACAAAGCAAATATATATTCCCTTTCGTATTTATTTCTGAAGCATAATTTAAATCACCGCGCAATATAATGTAGCGAAACTCTTTCAGCCCCGTATTCAGCCGCGGTCTGAGTATGTTCAATTCAGTAAGGGCATTTATACATTTTCAAAACCTACACGCGTGCGCAACCAACGGGGAATCTCTTCTGCTATCTACGGACAAACATCAACAAGAGTTGATTTTATACAGAACGGTATTTGTTCCGTCTCGTTATTCTGTGTTGGCAGACTGTTTTCTGAAGATGATTATATTCACATGTGCAATTTCAAAAATTATTTCAAACTTAAAATATACCAAAATTAATGTATACGTAATTAACTTGAACATATATTAATAACTTTAATCATTTCACTTTATTTTCTCTTTATTATTTCACTATAACATCTTTTATTATTTTGACTTCAGAATTCGAAGATTTAGGGGTGTTACGTAATTATAAAGTTCAAAGATAGAAAGTTTCGCAGAAATATATAACGATTTAAATATTTTAAAAATTGTTTAGATTTACTCATTCAAGAATTACATAATTCGAAGATTTTAATATTTTAATGACGTCACACGTTACAGTGTATTCATTATAAAGTATACACTATGAACAACCGTTCCTGAGCGAAACAAACATTTATTAGAAATTATTATATTCTTGATAATTAATGTACTTATAAGAGAAATACGAGAAACAAAGGCATGCACAATATGAAGAAATGTGTATCGCACAAAACATACACAGTGTGCAAAATAAAAAATATATTTCTGGAATTACCAAATCACGACATTAATTTCTAGTCCCATTGGTTCACCTATTTTCTATAGTGATGTACGTTTGGAAAACAATTGCAGAAATATGCAATTAAATTGAAGGATTTTTATCGTTCGAAGAATGGAAGCATTCGAACAATTAAACCCATTACCATGCACAGTAAACTTGCTTCGTGTTCATTCGAATCGTCATCGAAATCAGGCTAAGCATTTTCTTCGCGTTGTTTCAGGCTGGCAAAGAAATACGATCGTGAATGCCGTTGGAAAATGTTATCGACTTCCGGTCGGAGAATGCCAGCCTCCTTCTTTACCGTGAAAATACTGTCGAAGAACCAGGCTAACGATCGCTTCGGCCTATCTCCTGCCATTCCTTATTGGCCCATTAAGCACGACTTCAACGATTTCGACTCGGCAGCCGCGGATATTCAAGCCAGATTGCATTAAGTATTGCATTTCGCTACGTCACATTTTATTTGGACAGGCAACGTCTGCTTCGTCGAGTTTGTTATAAGAAATTTATACAACGCAGAGTGGGACAGACAATTTTAAAGAAAACGCGAGGAACTCTTTATATTTTTTTTTCTCCCCGGTAAGGAAAAATTGCATTCGTAATTTTCTCACGTCTCGGGATCCTTCAATTTTAAAATTTCATTTTGTATATTCAGTTTTCTCTGGACGCGACGTAAGACATAGAATTTTAATTTCAGCGAAGACAATGGCCGGATTTGATAATAACGCTTTTCCAAAAAATGTTTTTATTAATACATATCATATTTATCATTATTGATACGTATCATATAATACATATACAGGGTGAACCAGTTCGATCGAAAATGTTTTTATCAGATATTCGTTTTTGAAACACTCTAACAGATAGGCGTAAAGAAATTGTAGTTCTATTTGCAGAAAATTGAAGGTAACCTTAAAAAATCATGAAAAAAAAAGAATCTACAAAAAACCATATCTGATAAAAACATTTTCGATCGGATTGTTGATAACAGAGCAATCTCTACTGATCACGAATCGTGGTTCTCCCTGTATATATAATTATCGCGGAAGAAATGAACTGTGGCTGGCCTCCATCCACCATTTTCTTCGGGGGATATTAAAAATTTCACGGGGACATCCTATCGCGCGACAAATTACACCTTTCATTGTGCGCCGCGCTGCCGGTTGCAACACTTCACGCCAGGTGCGTCCGTGGAACTTTCCTTGTCCCTCGCAGGACGGAATCCTTCGAAGAATTTACAATTCCCGGGACTGTGCGAGATTAAGACGAAATCTTTTGAACCTAGAATCCAGCGGAGACTTACAAAAGTGCGGTACTATAATGGTACCTTGGGAAATCAGTCTCGAGTAAGGAAGTAGAGGATACCGTCATTGGTCAGCCACAATTCCCAACTTCCAATTCTCTCATCCATTCACTAATTTCGGAATTTCATGTATTTTTCAGACTGGAGGACCTACTTCGTCCACTTGCCTCACGGTGAGTGTAAAATGCAACTATAACAACGTTAATTATTTATTGGCGAAGTATTCATTACAAATCCTGGAAGTTCGAAAAACAGATTCAATCTTCTGCATACACCTGTAACAATACTATACAAGTAAATATATTTATTTATTATATATAGACAGCGGATCTTTATGCAAAATAAAAAACAGGAATTTATTTTCTTCCTTAATATGTTCAATAGGTCGAAAATAATATAATAGTACTTTTAAATTTCGTCTAATGTTTTACTGTTTTAAATGACACCTACTCAATTTTGTCATAAATGCATAAAATCGGCTGTCTAATTATATAATATTATTGTTTGATGAATACGATATTTTCAAGAGGACTTTTGCTCCTCTCGACGAGTAGATCACGATACAATCATACAAAGAAAGAAATCATAATTTCTTGACAATCCTGTACATAGAAAAGAATACTAAATAATTTAAATAATGTGAATATGGTACCTTTTTGGATATAATGATCTTAGATCGATCAAAGAAAATCATGATTAGTAGTTGGTTGCATTTCGTATTCGTTTGCCGTTTGGATTGTTTATTGTTGACTGAGTCTCTTGGGATAACGGTGATCAGGCCAACGAGCGTATCATTACTTGAACAAATTGCGCGAAGGATTTGCAAACGGCGCGATCTGACGCGACGCGAACCTAACCGCACCGTTCGTCGAGTATTACAATATGTATTCCAGCCTGTTGCGACCCGGTGTGTTCCCGTGACGCGAAAATACCGTGGCTCGGGCGAGTCGCATTTCCATAATGCGCAGCCGGTGACAGATCAGCCCGACGAACGAACGATTAATCATATCACGTAGCCGGAAAATATCGGATAACTTTGATCCCCCTTTGAATGGGATTGATTTACCGCGGCCAAAGATACGTGTCGATGCACGGCTTTATCAGTTTATCAGGAGACTAGATTTATAACCAGACTCTGTGATCATTTTCGGACTGTGAGTAGCGAAATTTAATGCCAGATGTGCCAGATGTTATTGCAAACAGATTTCCAAAGCAACGTCATTATTCTCTGTGACCGAGATCAAATCTCCTCATTTGTTACTCTTTCGTCCGGCAATAATAACATATAATCGAGCACGGTGAACAATCGCATTGTTGCTCACGCGAATAAGATATGTGGAAAAGTATTTTCAACCCTTTGCACTCGGAACTATGTTAACTTGAAAATTAAACATTTCTTCCGACCTAAAATAATTCCGTTCTATATTAATTTTTTTCTTTGTACGATTGAAAATTGATATAACATCTCGTGCAATACTTAAATGTTTATATTCAATAATGTAAACAATATTTTGAATAATGGTACAGCAATTTTAACATATTACCGACCAGTGATTATTGCATAATTTTGAAAAATCTATGGTACATCGCTTTCTAATGGAACCTTCAATAGCAACAGCAATTTTCATTGTGAACTAACAAGTCGCCCTCAATAACGTCATCTAATAGTTTCATTTAAGATTGTAATGTAAAAGAAAATTTCTATGCTTTCTTTTGGTACAGCACAACTATTGAAAATCCTATTAATAGGCTTTCGGTAGGTGAAGTGTTAAATAGTGACTTCGAGAGCCACCACTGTAGTTAAAATCTCCTAAGAGTTAAAATCCGCCTAAAACTCGGCAACCCGGCCAACAGAGGTGTAAAGACTTGATACGTGACTGTCGCGCGCCTCTATGGCGTACAACCAACGAACACTTACGTTAGTCAGGTTGCCGCACTTTAGGCGAATTAAAAAAAAAATGAAGCCGAAATCGCGATTCTTTTATTCTTTATTTTCGCTTTATATTGTCATGGAGAAGATATGTTTAGATTTGTCTATTGATCACAGTCTTTCTATTCCATTAAATTCTGTTCACAAATTTCGCGTCAACAACAAATAATGAAACGATTAAGCGACTTGTACAAAAGATTGTTGATACTGTAAAGTATTTTCATGCCCATCGAACGCAAAGGCTATACCACACATTGTGCAATGAAATTACTGAAGTTCGCTCGCGGCGCAACATAATTAAACACAAGCTTTCCGGCTGGAGGTTGCATAATGAATGTTAAAACTTATGTAATTATCTAGTTACCTGAGTTCATAAGATCCGGGCGAAGTAGCATCAGTTCTGCCGAGATCTATTTCGTAATTAAACTTAGACGATAGAAGCTGTAATAAAGTTTCTACGTACATGCATGCATATACGAGGAGGCAGACCATAGGCGTGAAAGATATTGTTTACGCGGGCTCTTTGGATCTTGTTCATTAGTCAAAATAATTGACAATATATTAACAACGCCGTAGCACGTTGAATGATAAATTTGTCTATAGAAATTGAATGATAAATTTGTCTATACAAATTGAATGACAAATTTGTCTATACAAATTGAATGATAAATTTGTCTATACAAATTGAATGACAAATTTGTCTATTCAATAATGAAACAACTAAGGAAGTTAACACATAAATGCGGAAAAATTTAAATGGTCTCTTTTATCGGTACTTTGTATTAGGGTATACAGTTTTCAAAATATTCAAGAAAAGATATGTTACTATTTAATTGGAGAAATTAGCAGCGATATTAAGAAATCTGTGTTCACTGATTTATTTCTTATAAACAAATCTCTAATAATTTCCGGAGATATTGGTTACGACCCCCAACTTCGAGGGTTGTTTTCACCCCTCCACTGCGGACCATGGCCAATAAAAGAGAATATGTGTGTTCATTAACCCATTCTCTAATTTCGAACGGTAATACGCTAAAACATTTCGTAGCAGGATCCGAAATAGTTTTGTATGCGACGTCACTTCGCGCGAGGCGAAGGTGAGCCGTGCGAAACATATTCGGCGTCGAGAAAATAAAGAAAGTCGTGCGATATACGAGCTGAATATCGCGTTTCGATTCAAAGAGAGGTAACGCGGGCATACGTGCGCCTCGAGTAGCAGCTGCGACACCTTCGAACCGATACAGAGCCGCGCGGCGGGTCGCATTCTTTTGCTAGAGCCGCGAGCGACGACTCTGGGCCATGTTCCGCGTCGTTCCGGATTCTGAGACAATGGTTTCTGACAGTCCCTTTGCCTCGACCTTAGCGCGAGCAGGGTGGCCGGAACTCGGATTCGCGACCCGGTCGAAGTGCCATTAAGAAGCCGTCGAACCTAATAGCGGTAATCCGTTTTTGGCTGCAGTCAGCTAGCAGTCCCTTGTCTACTTCTTTCCCGCAACCGGTTTTCCGGCCTCCTTCTCGATTCGATGCCAGTCCTTCGCACACCTAAGCAGCCAAACGGAACCGCCTTTCTCCTTTCTTTTCCCATCCACCTTCGCGAATAAGTCGCCGAGACTCGCCTCTTCCACTTGCTATACGGCAATCCAACGAAAACAACGCCATGCCGAGTCTCTCGCCATTCCACACCCCACACCGCTCGATATGTCCTCGAGTTCGTTCGTAATTGCTGAACAAATTCGGTCGGATAATCTGGTTAACGACTGTCTTCCAGTAATCCTCTGTCTCACAGTGTCCTCGACCAGGGAAAGTATTGATTTTCGGGTACTTCGGGCTCCCAGCGAAAATTGAACCTTCTAAACCCGGGATTCAACGGAGACAGATGCCAAATTGTATTAGACAGTTCAGGGGTGAGTTTTAAGCAGACACCGTAATTGTTACGTATATACAGAGCGATTCTGTGACAAGTTACTGCTCCTTTTTAAGTGGAATTGTAAAAACTCTGAAAAAAAAAGGAAAAAATCATGTCATGATTAGACTGCAAATTTTTATGCATTTATGACAAAAATGGATGGATGTAAATGAAAACGGAAAAAGCATTAAGACGATTTAACAAGGTCCATATGTAAATATCAAGTTATTGAAATTGTTAAAGATATACAGAAATTTTTTTATATCGTTCCTGCATCTTGTAATTGACGAAGAAAATTTTTATTTTGCAGAAAGATCCGCAGTCTAGTCATAATACGTCCTAACTTCCTACGACCTTATTTTTCATGTGGATGCACCGATGCATCTGCCAGGTGCAATTGCATTTTCTTCTTTAGTGCAACCCAATTGTTTTTTAAACCAATCGATCACCCTGTATATATTGCGAGTTTCTTTTCGTACACCCTGTACATAAGTAGATATTCGTGTACTACCATAAGAGAACAGCATTGCCATAAATGCCTATCAATCCTAGAATGTCGTCCCGATTAATTCGGTCATTTCCAGATTTCGCGGATGCTCAGACGCGGTCCAGCAGTAATTGAACAGAGTCCAATGCATGTCGGATACCGAAAATTTTCAGATACGCCGGTTAATTCAATGTGAATCGATGTCTCGAGTCGTATTCGATGCCAGGAGGGCCGACGCGGCGTGGCGCAATCCGAGGAACAGGTCTCCGTGCATTTCAGACACTCCCACATGCTTGCCGGTAACAGATTGGCTGTGTTCTCGAAATCGCTGCATTTGATTTAGGATTATTTAGATTCAGGATTGAACGCTGATTTGGCACGATGCGACCGACCATGCCAGCCTGCATAGCCAGCCGGGGAAGATGTCTCACGCGTCGCACTCCGAATCTATTTCATATTCAATGGAATACTGGTCCCCTCTACGAGCAAATAAACTAAATATCAAGTGAAGAGAATCGTCCAGGAAAGCCTTTGTTATAGCACGCCAGGGGAAAAGAAATACGTTTCGAGAAAAACGCGTTCAAAGATTTCTAGACTAAACTTCACCTCACGATACCACAAATTTTTAACCTTTTTGAGATCTGATCCTATAGATTTTGATGAGCAAATACCGAATATCGAAATTTTAATGTTAGACCTTCACTGGTTCAAAAGTTATGCGTGTTCAAAGTTGAACGGTTTTCACAGGTTAAATTCGCTGAACTCTAAACACGCATAACTTTTGAACTAGTCGGTTCCTAACGTTAAAACTTGGATTTTCGGCATTTTCTCGTAGAAATCTAAAGAATTACATTTAAATAGCGTTAAAAATTTCTGGTTCTCCCAGCTGCAGTTTTCCACTAACACCGCTACTCTGAGGCAATAGTTTGGGAAAATATTTTCAAGTATCTATACGTTAGACAATAGAATTAACAAAATCGATCTCTAGACCGTTTACATGGGACGCTTAATGGAACTGAAGTTCCACTTAAACAGGAATTTCGCAGTGACAGGTTTATCGGCGCACATTTCAAGTCCCGTAGTGAAATTCCTTTTTCAAAAGAAGGTCTCGGGTGCTCTGTAAACGTCGCGACGTAGCGTTTCCTACGTCACGTACGCACGCGTCTTAAAGTAAAGGTGAGGCAGAGTTACAAAGAGCCCTGCCATTCGAGGTTCTACTTTGAATTCGTTCCCGGCGATTTTATAGCCCTCCCGGGCCAAAGAACGCCCGCCGATCAATGTTTATTGCGCTCGCGATCCCGGAAAAATTGACCGGATTTATGCGAAACGTGAGCGTTCATTTTAACGCGGGCATTGTATTACCGGCCCGCCAGCAGCGCTTGAAATTTTCAACGCGAACGCGGCAACAATCTCGCATGGCTCAGCCACCGCGCCGTAAAATTCGCAACTTCCCGAGAAAAATCTCGGACCCTATGCGCGCCCCACTTCTCGGCGAATTAACGAGCAGCTCGCGAAACAATTTTACCTGCTAATACTTCCGATTGCTTTATCCGACGCTTTGTTCGATCGATACAGTTTCTAAAAAGCATACGTAGCTGTAAAAATATCTCTATGGACGATTTCTTCTCATGAAAAAGGACTTATCCTTCTTTTGAAATTCTGGTTAAACTTCACCTTACGGGACCAAAGATTTTGGACATTTTAAGATACAATCCTGAAGATTTTTACGAGTAAATGCCGAAAATCCAAGTTTTAATGTTAGGAAACCACTTAAAGATTTTCAGCGTTCTAACATTAAAAGTCGAACATTTTTGGTCCCAGTTGAATCCGTTCTCGAGACTTCAAAACTTCATGTGCTGGATTCTGTGGCTCAGTATTATTATGTTTGTCTTCTATTATATGCACATGTACCAACAGGCTTGCAGAAATGGTCTAGCAGCAATGAAACATCAACACAGTCGACCGATGAATTCTTTACGTCTGACCTTTCTGAATCTGTACTACTGGTTATTTCAACAGCTCGGTTGCCCAACAAACACGACGCTTTCAATCATTGTAAACTCACTTTTATCAACCAAACGACTAATATTAAATGCACTCATGAATATTAACGAAAAGGAGTGTCACTTCTAGCTAGAACTACTAAAACTATTGATAATTACAATGAAACGAAACCAATATCGAACAGAAAAATGTTAAAATTCGCTTTATGTCACGCGCCTGTATGACGTGCGTAACGTACACATGTGTTGGCCGGGTTGCCGCATTTCAGGCGGATCTTTAATCGTGAATAACTGAAAACCAAAGCTGAAATCGCAATTTTTTTATTCTTCATTCTGGTCATAAGACATATAAATGTGCCCATAGTTATTAAAGTGGTTCAAGTCAAAATTTAAAAAAAATGAGTAATACTGTTTACATTATTAAATACGTTTGTATCTAATCAAATTAGAAATGTAAAAAATCATAGAAAATGGAAATATTCTAGGTCGAACAAATGTTTTATTTTTGAGTTGAAATAGCTCCGAGTGCAAAGGGTTAATATCCTATACCTTCAAATATCTGGGAACAAAAAATACATGGCTTAGACCACTTTCTTATTTATGGGCACATATTGTCTCGGAGAACCACCCCTCAAATTTTCCCCCAAATAGTCTGCTGAATTATGGCTTTCGAAAATTTTCAAAAAGTGCTGGGATATAAAATACGACAGAATTTAGTACGATTTTAATTTATTTCAGATCTAAAAAGGCGACTACAAGAGTTTCTTAAAATTCGTCTACAAAAATTGCAAATTACGTAAACATCCGCAGCCTATTGATCGTACAATTGGAAATCTCTGGCAAGCACGAGGACACCGACCACCTACGAACTATTAGGTGCTCACTTACCTGGATCGTGCACGCGCGATTTAGTCCGAGAGTGTAGATAAATTCGCAGTGGAAGCCAGCCCGTTCTCGGACCCCGTAATCCTACGATTACACGATCAGATCAAAATAAAAGGTTCACGGTGCACGCGGTCGTCCAGCCTTAATGAGTTATCACGCTCGTATCAAGCGATCGCTTTCCGATCGGATTGGGAAACGAGAAAAGCCGTCGTTATTACGTCCGTATCGCGGACGCAAAAATCCCGTCGGTTTTATCTCTTCCGTCGAGAGATCGTCGACAAAAAAAAAGCGATTTTCAGAGGTCGAACCCGGTAAGGGTCGAACGAACGCAACGCATGTAATGTTTGTTCCCGATGCACGGCCCTTCGTTCTCCACGCGATTAACACGATTGAATTTCATGTGAGCTTGTACGCGCGCGATATTAACGACGATTCTTCGATTTTTTCACCTCGCTCTCCCGTCGACCACCCAGTTAATCTATTGCCAGTATCTGACTAGGACAGACTTATATTTTATTTGCTAGCTTGGTATCGTATCAATTTTTTCCATTTGTTCAGACCGCTTCATTTCGGTTTAGTTTCGTTTCATTTAGCAGAGAGTATCTCGTGTGGCATTCAGTTTATAAAGCACATATATCTGATAATAATTCATATTTGTATTAAATGAAATTTTTTAAATTCCCCAGCGGAAAAACGTTACGCATTTTTCTCTTGGGGATAGTCCTTTGACTGTTGCATTGTTCGCGTGTATGAACGTACGCTCGGACCTTTAAATATCCCTGTAAAATAAATCTGGCGCCGTTAAATCGGGCGATCGGACGGTTGAAATTCGGAGCCCCCGAAATTAAGCGACTTCCGGGAATATTATTCAATTATTTCCACTCGTTGTTGCGCTGAAAATTTCTCTGTGATATATTTGAAAAAAAAAGAACCGTAAAATTCTGAAACGGTAAATTCGAAAATATGCAATAAAGGATACTTTCACTGAATTACTTTAACCAACTATTGATTTATCTCTCTGCTAGGAAATTCGCGCAATTTTTCACTGTGGAGGAATTTAAGAATAAAATCACAGTACTCTGGCAAATTACGAAGATGTGAAGGATGTACACAGGATATATGTACAGGAATTGCCATAAGTTCGTATAACATCCCAACATCATATATAACACTCAACAAACTTGCGGTGTATTGAGAATGTACTGGTCCTGATTTGATGGTCAGATGTTTTATTTATTTGTTCCACTTGTTTGACTTCCGGTATGTATATTTATAACTTATGCGTTCTATTTTTCTGACGTACGTATTATTTGTTGTTCCCTTCGTCCGTTCTATTTGATAATTGAAAAATTCTTTCTGCATTAATCTTGTAAATGTATCACTTCAAACAGATTTCAATGGATTATATTTGCACAGTGGATTTTACGCATTTATAACAAAAATGAATTTAGAATTGTAAACAAACTAGAAGAATTTAAATATGCTGTTATTATTTTCAACCAACCAAACATATTAAGATTGTTGCAATTCGGGTAGAAAATTTCTCTATTTATATAAATATACAGTATATAAATTTATATAAATATATATATAAAAACGTCTATTTATATTGGTTACTAGTAATTAAAAAAAATATATTAATAATTAGACGGCGGATTATATGCATTTATGATAAAAATGAGTAGGTGTAATTTAAAGCTGCAAAAACATTAGAAGAATTTAAAGGTACTATTATTTTTAATTTTCTAAATATATTAAGAAAGAAATTAAATTTTTAATTCACTCCACTTTCTTGCGATTCAGATGGAGAGCTTTTAATTCGCATAAAGATCCGCAGTCTATTAACTCCTTGCCGTATCATTTTCCTTACAGCGATTAAAACATCTTTATCTCCAAAGTAGAAGAGAAAAGAAAATTTATATTTTTCGGCTACATTTATTTTAATGCTTCAATATTCATCACAAACGAACCAAGTTTTATTTCATTTAAAAAGGAAGGCGTAACATTTATATTTGTAAGACTTTGCTTAAAATCTTCATGACGGCAAGGGGTTAATAATCTTCTTCGAGATTCCCTGACAATTGGCATTCATTGAGAAAAATATTAATTCTCGACGACATTTCCGAATGATTTTCAAAATGCCTATTATCTCGGTCCTCCGGTGTGGTGGCCTGTTGAATAATTACCCGTTCCTATTGTCTCGTAAACCATTACAGAAATCTTATATCAGAGACGTCCGCGTCCCAGCGAAGAGTCTCATTACAACAAGAACCATTTCACTTGTCTGGCCAGTGGCGCATGTCGGGTTCATTGTGCAACCCTTAACCGTACGAAGACAGCAAGGTTCTCCAGAGCTATGAACAGAGACCCAGTTCTTTTCCCCCCGTTTAACGAACAGCGGATCTCGTGGAAATAGAGAAGAATGCGATCCGCGGGGATATTTAATAAGAGCCGTTCCCCCTCCTCGCGCGTGGAAGGGAATAAAAACGCAATTACGCGGACACGCCGGACGAGGTAAATTGCCGTGCCGTTTGGCCGTAATCGGGTCTCGTAAATAAAATTGCATCACGCGTAATATCTACTCATACAGATCACTGGCCGTGACTAATGTGTTGCCTCGTTAGATGTAAGCCAGGTCGTTTGCAGATTACTGCCGTCTTTTGTTGGCACTGGCGAGAGACATACGAGCGGGAACTGGGAGAGGACGCGGAGAAATGGAAGCGGGCGCCGAAGAAAATGCCAGAGAAAAGGTAGAGAGAAAGAAGAAAGCCTTTCAAAAGAGGAGCCAAACGAGAAAAAAGAAGAGGAGGGCGAAGGAAACTGTGGCTTCTAGGAGCGGAAGGGAACACTCCGTTAAGCTAAGTCCACATCCTTCACCCGGGGCAATAAAGACGGCTGCGCGTATAACGGCCGATCCCTATGGCTGTGGATGCTCCTTTACATCCAACCGGGTTCACAATCCATCGCTTGATACCAGAAACGCCGCGACGAGCACCGATGCCTTCTGAAAGCAAGCTCGTCGCAGTTCACCGTGCCAGAACGCGAGCGCTCCGCTCAAACTACCGCTCACGGACTTCTACAATCATGGAACAGATCCTCGTAGACCTCTTAATATGTGTTCCTTGAATACCTCCTCCGCGCTCTTCGGTATCTGCACCCTCTGTTCTTGCAAACACGAAACGCCCGTGTCGCTGCCACTCTGAAAGGGAATTCATTTGATGCTGCTTTAACGTATAGTGTCACGCTTCCACGCTCTTATGGAGTTATCCTGCTTGTATCCTTTACAGAAATTAGAGACGCGTTTTCTCTGCACATACTCGGCTCGTTTTCTGTTATGCTTGCATTATGAATCTCGTGGATGACATTCAGCTCCCGATTGGCTTGATGAGAATGTACAGTCAAGGGCATATCGTAGGTACTTCATAGGACACCACAGGTTTCTTTGTTATTCGCTATAAATCAATTTAGCGTACGAGCAATGACCATTCTTTTCTATTTCCCGGCGTTAAGGCGAGGACCCTGGGAATGACTTTATGGTACGGTCGACCATCTGGGAGATTTTTCAGTCACTTCTTCGTAAACACAATTAGAAGGTTTAACTATATTCAATTTAGACTTCCAGAAACACAAGGGGCCCAGTTATCCCCACTTAAGAAGGACCCACAACGGCGGTCTGGGTTAGATATAACACCCTTCTTTGTGATTAGGACCCTATGGATAACTTGATGGTACGATCGACTACCTAGTCGAAACTAGGTTAACAGTAATTTTTTTTCTTGCATCGAGAAATTGCCATTCATTTAGTAAACTGGTCCGAAGCCAACATGTGGTACATAGTAACAAGCACAATTAGAAGGATTCTGAACTTCATTCAATCTGTGTGAGTGTGCAACCACATTCACGCGCGAGACTAGTACCTTAAGGCGGTAGACTCGTTTTCAGGATTGCAAGGGTGCGGGATTCGCGTTCTCATTTCTCGACAATACAAAGATAGAGTTTTTCAGTAGTCAAAAACGCTAGATAGAAGATGGATCTAGAACGCTATCGCCCTCAAAAGTCCTCATTTTTCGTTTACGAGGCGTAATTTGCGTTATTCGGCAGCATGTAGTTATGAAAATAGCTGTATGGGCAGTTGTATGCTACCGAATAATGCAAATTACGCGTCGTAAATCTAGATCGATCTTTTATCTAGCGTTCTTGACTACCGAAAAACCCCATCTTTGTATTATCGAGAAAGTAGAAGGCGCATCCTGCACCCTTGCAATCCTAGAGTCTAGTCTACCCCCTTAAATATAAGTAAATGATCGGCTTCCTTAGAAGCCAAAGTTTTTTAAAAAAGGAGTCTGCTCCCACACGCGAAGCGAACGCGGTTGCAAGCGAATCCGAGTCCCGTTAACTCTCCGTCTCCTTGCTAATCAAGGGCGGGCGCGAGGGCGTTGGGACGAGAGAGCGGTAGCAGGAGCGGCACGTCAAACCGTCAAACAGCGGCGCGCCGGCGAAATGATAACAATTAACCGCCGCTAATTCCGGTTAACAAGAACGATACGGTTGAGCGGTGGATGACTCGCCTCGTAGAAGCTGGGGGAAGTTCCGCGGCCGGAGGAACGAGATGCGATCCAATTAGTCAAGGCACCGCGAACGATCTTGTCTTCGGCAAGGCGCGGCGTAGCAACGCCATTGAGAACGTGGGCATAAATTCACCGGGGCGAGGTTTGCCAGCTTGATATTGCCCACGGGGGAAGCGGTTTAAGAGGGCACCGTGCAATCCTGTTCTCCAGCATCCGCTCCCGCGCGTTCCCTCAGGCGCGTGCGAAAGCCTGCCGCGCCGTATCATCCGCGTCCGTAAGATTCTGCCCGGAGCGGTGACGAGTCTGGAACTTCTGTCGTAAACCAAAGGGGAATTGGACAGCCGGACAGAAACTCGGAATGCAACGTTTAGTCACGTAGACGCCTCGCGACCCACCGGGTTCCGCGAGCTTTGCGCAGCCACCACGAAGCTACGGTGTTCTTGCCACGGTGTCCCATTCTACCAGATAGCTTCCGGGAAATTCGCTTCGATTGCTCGATAACGCGGCTCGCTCCTGTAATTCATGGCTTTACTGTTTGCATACCAGTTGCCGCGGTAATGAGCTATGCTCCGGAATTGATAATGACGCTCGCGTGGTCGGCTCGTCCTCTTGTAATTGCGGAGAGAAATGGTTTGGCTCGGAAGACAATGTATCGGGATACGCCGCGCCGATACAGTTAGTTGATAACGAACGTCTAATGATGCCGCCTATTTTCGACGCGATTTTGATCTGGTAGGCTGATCGGGTGTTAAGGACTGGACTGATGTTTCGATAGAGCCCTTTGAAGTATTGCAACGTGGTGCCGCCTATCATCGAAGGACCACCACTGATGTGGGCCGTGAGCTGTGCTAGGCTAAGCTGGGCTAAACTTTCAATCAGGGGACCAAATATTTTCAACTTATACAATTCGACGAAAAATGATAACTAGACTGCGGATTTTTATGCATTTTGCTTATAGGGAAATTGAGTAAATGAAATTGAAAATTGTTGAGAAATTGAAAAAATTGAAGATGTCAGTATATGTATGATTTCTTCTTTACTAAATTCATTAAGAGAAGAAATAACATTCAATTTAGTTTCTACTACTTGCAATCGATGCAGACAATTTTTATTTTGCATAATGATCCGCAGTCCAATGATAACACTTTAAATTCTACTGCGAGGAATCCAAGTTTCAGTGTGCGGAGTAAAGCTCGGAACTTTGTGGCTTTTATTTTTTTAATGCGGAACACGTAACCGAAAAACCTAGGATGTAAATGTCAACTCATCAATTTGACTAACAAAACATCGAAAATTTTTTTATTTTTGTCATTGTGTCGATTTGACACCGAGGGACAGATTCAGTTCGTGAAATGAGGGACGGATGAGGGTTAAAAGTTGCTGGATTTCAAGAGCGTTTGACAGGTTAGAGCGCTGCCATATTTGCATTAGTTTCTCGATTCCTCGCAGTAGAATTTAAAGTTTTATCATTATTTCGCGAAATTGTATAATATCACATCGAGAAAAGTTGAAAATTTTTGGTCCCTTCAGTGAAAGTTTAACGTTGCTGATCACTTAGCGCTGTAACATTGTTTGCTGGACAACATCGTATCCTCTCTAAACATTGAAAAGTATTTATTTCTGATCAATTCATATAAAAATTGTTTGTTTAGTTTAATTGATTTTCCGAGAAGACATTTTCATTTAATTTCAGAATTGCACGAATCATTTTAAACTTACACTTACACGTCTCCTCTTTCGACAAGTATCCTACACATTGACAAGTATTTATTCCTGATCAAGTTCATATAAAAATTGTTTGTTTAGTGATTGTCCGAGAAGATATTTTTATTTTAATTCACAAATTTACGAATCATTTGAGACTTACACTTACACGTCTTCTCTTTCGACAAGTATCCTACACATTGACAAGTATTTATTTCTGATCAAGTTCATATAACAATTGTTTGTTTAGTTTAATTGATTGTCCGAGAAGACATTTTCATTTTAATTCACAAATTTACGAATCATTTTAATCTTACACTTGCACGTCTTCTCTTTCGACAAGCTCTCGCAATTGGGATCGTCTAGCGTCACGAAAGAAGGAAGTCCTTGTATCCTGTCTT
Source organism: Lasioglossum marginatum (assembly GCA_028455795.1). Lineage (NCBI taxonomy): Eukaryota > Metazoa > Arthropoda > Insecta > Hymenoptera > Halictidae > Lasioglossum > Lasioglossum marginatum. The sequence goes on along the minus strand of CM052253.1, from coordinate 8,531,522 downwards.
GTGCGCAGACGTTATTAGGTGAAAACTTCCTCGACGAATTCATCCGTGCACCCAGAGCAGTGTCGGTAGTTCGTAGCGCGGCCTCAGACGAGATTGTAACCGGATCTGCCTGACAAATTGCACTTTGCTCTAGGCATTTCGTCCCCGGGATTGAAGATTGAATATTCCGCTTGTTCTTTGGCAATTAGGGATCCCGTCATTTCGAAAGACACTAGACACACCCCCGCGAACACGGTTATAATTGCGCGGAAACGGCTACGGCTATTTTCGGTGAAAGATGAATGACGATGGAATGAAATAATGAAAAGCTCTCTCTCGATCAAATACGAGAATCGAATTTCACCATGAATTTGTTCGTATGTATCCTCAATATCAGGGATTTGATTGACGAGGAAAGTCACTCCTATCGTTGCATTTTCCACATTTCATTTCAATCCATCTGCCTTTTTCAGCTGTCCATTATTCCGGATAGGAGATTTTCGGTCGACGGCAAATTGACGGTGTAAGTCTGTGTGGATACAGTCTCCCGGCGAAAAGTAGCTGCAAGCTCAAAATTGTCTACCTGGCAGCGATATCGGCGGGAAAAAAAATGTTCCGAGCTTTTGCTGTTGCTGAAAAATGAAACGTTTCTCTCGGACAACGAACAAATTCAGAAAAAACGTCGGATTCTGGTAACATTTTATCATATACGAATTTGATGAAAAATTTATGTAACGAGCGTAAGGGCGGGGTAATAATTACACAGCGGATCTTTATGCGAAATAGAAATTGTCTACACGAATTGCAACAAATTGGAGTGAAATAGACATCAATTTGTTTTCCTAATATGTTTAATAGGTTTAAAACAATGTAACAGTATATTTATTGCAACTGCATTTTAGTCATAAATGCAAAAAATCCGCTGTCTAGTAATAATAATGATCACTGAGTATATACGTAAACGAGGAGGATCGTAATATTATATTTCATTTAACAATTCAGAATCAAAATTAAATCTGACGATTATAATGGTTAGGAATTAGGAATAGAGAATTATAATAAATTAATTTTTCATATAACTCCTACAATTATGTAGGTGTTATATAAAATTGTAGAAACGAAATTAAATAACATTTTTACACTATTACAATAACATTTTATCAATATAATATATATTTTTAATAGTATTTTTTGTTAGTAGTATTTTTAGTATAATATTATTTTTAGTAATAGCGTAAAAATGTTATTTAATTTCGTTTCCACAATGTTCTTTCAAAAAAGTATCAATCCTAGTCCTCCTCAATTTCTTGTAAGAAGCCCCGAAAATGTTGAATTATCTTTTTGCAATGTGCAGGTCGATGCTGCGAGTGCAGCGGTTGCATTTCGCATTTATTCGAAGGTATACAATTTCCCATGATACAATTTGCCGGTGGTGCACGCAATCTCGACCGTTCGTGTTTCCGGAAGGCCAAGGTGTGAATTACGCGCAGCACAGAGATAGAATATCAGAAAGGATCTTCACCGGAAAAAGTGGACGGCCATCGCATAAACTGTACCGCCACGGCTAACATTAACTGCATGGCTCCGATAACCTCGTAACCGTGCGCACATTAACGTCATTACACCGTGGACGAGCAACATGAAGTCGCGATCAAAAGAGATAACGTCGCGCCGATCGTCGAGCCTCGATACAAGATTTTGTCATTGACGATAAACGGCTGATGCAGCTGGGATCATATGCGTCACCGATGCATGCACCATTTTAGGGTATAAACTATAAACCGACATATGCGACACCGAATATCTGTACCATCCCGTATTTTACCACGAGATGATTTAACAATAAAATTTGCCATAACTGGATCCGATTTGACAGTGTTATGTATAAAATAGAAAATTCGTTTATTTATAATTATACGTCGCCGCATTCCTGCAAGGGAACTTACTGTGATACATGTATAATATTGTAATTTTTTGGTGAATAATAAAGAATGTTAGTTACAGTAGTTAATGTGTTCTTTTTTCACCACCCTGTACATGAGTATTCGATAGTAGAATTAGATTAACCTTCAGAAGAATCCTTTCCTTTTCAGTTTTGGAATTGCGAAACTTTGAAAAATAGAAATTTTTAAGTTTCTGACTTGTCATTGAGTTGCACTACTTCTCCTGATACAAAATACAATTTCCGAGATTTTCCGAAAATTTTCGACCATTTTTCGACCGTCTGACTTGACGTTGAGTTGTTCTACTGAAAATCCGGATACCTCCTTCGATATCATGTTCTCCTGATACAAAGTTCAATTTTCGAGATTTTCGGAAATTTTCGCCCGTTTTCGGCCGTCTGACTTGTCGTTGAGTTGTACTACTGAAAATCCGGATACCTCCTCGCATATCATGTTCTCCTGATACAAAGCTAAATTTCCGAGGTTTTCGGAAATTTTCGACCATTTTTCGGCCGTCTGACTTGACGTTGAGTTGTACTACTGAAATTTCGAAATTTTTCGAGCGTCTGGCCTGACGTTGACTTGTACTACTGAAAATCCGGATACCTCCTCGCATATCATGTKCTCCTGATACAAASYTMAAWWTTCGSGAAAATTTTCGAAAATTTTCSCGAAWWTTKARSTTTGTATCAGGAGMACATGATATGCGAGGAGGTATCCGGATTTTCAGTAGTACAAGTCAACGTCAGGCCAGACGCTCGAAAAATTTCGAAATTTCAGTAGTACAACTCAACGTCAAGTCAGACGACCGAAAAATGGTCGAAAATTTCCGAAAACCTCGAAAATTTAACTTTGTATCAGGAGGACATGATATCGAAGGAGGTATCCGGATTTCCAGTAGTACAACTCAACGACAAGTCAGACGGCCGAAAATGGTCGAAAATTTTCGAAAATCTCGAAAATTCAACTTTGTATCAGGAGAACATGATATCGAAGGAGGTATCCGGATTTTCAGTAGAACAACTCAACGTCAAGTCAGACGGTCGAAAAATGGTCGAAAATTTTCGGAAAATCTCGGAAATTGTATCAGGAGAACATGATATCGAAGGAGGTGGCACGAAATTCAGTAGTACAACTCAACGACAAGTCGGACATCCGGAAATGGTTGGTTTTCAAAGTTTCGCTATTTTCGCAGTTCCAAATCAGTGAAAAGGTAGACGGACGTACATTTTTACGGAGGACAGTAGTATCACTCTAGAAGAAGTCGGACGTTCAGGAAAAATTGGTGGGTTCAATAAATAAACAAGCAGATACACTTTTTTAACACATTATCTTTATTTATCCCTTGTAAATTCATACACACAACATTTATATTGTATATATACGTAACTTATATTCTAAACGTTTATAACAACATTATAAATATAAATATATAACTTCATATAATAAATATATAAATTTATAGTGTTAGAACTTGGATTTTTGGAATATTCTCGTAAAAGCCTACAGGACTACATTTTAAAAAGCAAAAAATATCTGGTTTTCTTAGGCGAAGCTTAACTAACACTAGTATTAAACGGAAAAGAAAAAGAACTTTCTTGTCAACGAAATTCTTGTTATTAAACAGTGTGCCAAATGTTTGTACGGGTATGTACGTATGTACGTAGGCAATTTCTAGTCTTGCGTTTCCAGGTGGAAGAATAAACCGGAGACTCGTCGCTGTAAATTCGCGTTCAGCAACAAAAGAACGTTCTCTCGTTTGGAAATTTGTCCTAACCGGGCCGCGGTCGGTACGCAACACGGCCTGAGATATAGTCTGTCAAAGCTACGCGCGGCGCCGCGCGTCGCTCGAATTTTTCCGCCGCCGTTGTTATTTTCGTCCCGTGGGATTTTTGAAAGGCAAAAGTCCGCCGACCGGTGGAAATTTAAGGGCAACTGCACGGAAAAACAGCACTCGCTGGTCGGGAACGTCGAAATAAGGAGACACGTTCGTTTTATGTAACTGGAGAAGCTTCCTCTGCACGAGCGAGAATTTCGACGAAAATCGTGCTGCTCTCCGGCAATGCTGGCCGCACCGTGATCCTCGAAGCGTCTGCTAAAATTAATCCGACAATTTTCATGGAAATCGCACGGGTTCAAGGGTAAACAATTTTCTTCGGGGTAACGTGATAAATTCGAGGAGGGGGGAACGGTTCTCGCAAGAGCAGAATCCGGTGAATTTAGATCGGAGATTTAATGGTGGCTTGACTTCTAGTAATTTCTTTATTCGCAACCCGAATCCAAAGTTTCAAACAGCCAAGCTACAACATCTACATTTCTCATGCAAAATCCCTCTGTCCACTGAGATAGAAACGTCCCTCTCTCTTTCTCTCTTCCTTGGCAAACACTATCACGGGATTATTATGCACCACAACGCTTTCGGCGTTCCGAAAATCTCGGAATACAAAAGCTTGATTGGTTAAAGGAAGTATAATGCTCTTATAAATTGCATCTCTCCCGCGCAGCGTATTAGACAGAAGGGTTCCGGCGGATTTCAAAGAATCTCAATGAACTGGATCTTGATTACGTTTTCCGTTCATATTTCCAACCGGTCCGCTGCTAACGTTGTTGGTGCAGAATATTTTATCCGCGGAGAGGTTCGTTACTCGCGAATCATGATGTTGGGAAGATCAAGCGGTGCACTTTGAAATGTTCGGAAACGGTCAATTGGAGAATTAATTCTGTAAAAAGCAACGTTGCACGTACAGCATATTAACTCGAAAACGAAGCATTTCTATTCCATTCCAATTTCTTGTGATTCACGTAAAACTGTCTATTTATAAGCGATAACTTAATTCAGTGTGTAATAGCATAAAAAAATAAAATATTCAATCCTTTCTATCACCAGTAAATTCGCGCGCAAGATCAAACGAATTAAAAGCGGCAAAAAGGTGTTGCGCAGAAGTTAAATGAACAGTAGGAGATCGTCGCGGATAGCGCGGCGAGCTTTCAAGCTTCTTTCCGCGCGAAAGTTACGAGAGATTCATACATACGGTGCATCTATCCGCTTCGCCGCTGTGCATCAATGTTCCCTTTTCTCAGGCGGACGCATCAAAGGAGAAAGTGCGATGAAATTTCACTTTGGTTGCTCGATCGCTCGGGTAGAAGTAAAATCCAGAAATCGTCCTTCCGTGAACCACTTCCGCGTAGGCGTAGTATTAAATGCCGACCTCGCGTAAATTCGCTCGACAGACGGAATTCGAGCGCCGCCAACCGCGATTTTTGTTTTCCACGGAACGTCGCGTCTTTCTTGCCCTCGAAACTCTAACGCTATCGAACAGCATTTCACTCGACGCGTGACGGGCGGATTTTTCGAGCGTCCGAGCGAACTTAATGAAACTCCAAACGATTTTGTAAACGGTCAAATTGTTTCATTGTGTATTGTGAATAAACTAAGTGAAACAAGACTCGTTTAAAATCAAATAATAATAAACATATTCGTAGAAGTATTAACCTCTTTACAGTCGGAGCTATTTTAACTAGAAAATTAAACATTTCTTCCGACCTAGAATAATTCCATCGTATACGGTTTTTTCATTTTACGTTTTCATTTTACGCATATGAAATTGATGTAAGACCTGACAGCTGAGAGAGAGAGAGAGAGAGAGAGAGATTTTTCAAACGTTCGAGCGATCTTAATGAAGCTCCATACAATTTTGTAACTGGTCCAATTTTTGTATTGTGTGAAACAGGACTCGTTCTAGACGAGAAAAATGATCAAATAATAAATAAATATATTTGAAGAAGTATATATTAACCCCATTGCAGTCGGAGCTATTTAATAAAAAGTGGAGAATTGGTGTGGGACTTTTAACTATTTAGAAAACGAAGCCGAAACCGCAATTCTTTTATTCTCCATTCCCGCGTTGGCATCGTCATGGGAATCTCTATAGATTTTCTGAATAACGAAAAGTGGAGAACTGGTGTGTGGGACAATGATATCGATTTAATCAGAAGTTACAGCAATGTTATGGGCGAGCGTTGTTAATGGCGCGACGGTGGGGAGTCCCATTAATTGAAGAATGAGGGGGGACGTTTATCGACGCAATTATTTTCTTGGCCGATAAATTCGCAGTTTAGTAAAGTTCGCTGGAGTCGTTTCTATTGCATGATCTCGGGAGTGGTGGTTTCATGACACTGTGAATCAAGCGAGCGTAAATTCACCGGGAGCCTTCTGCTTAATATCGCTTGGGATGCGAAACAACTTATGAAAACGCGAACTTGCCCTTTATCGTCCGGCATCGTTGGCCATTGTTACGGTGATAAACGCGCGAAGAAGTTTCCCTGTTAAGAGATAAACGCGGAGTAGGGAGAATCATCGACAATGGGAGTAGGGGGAAGACAATGCGACCAGGCGAACTAAGCCGGCCGCTATGGGAACCACCGAGAAAAGTGCACTGAATCACGCGTTATGGCGGGACGAGAAGTGAGCTCGAGTAAACCAAGTGTTATGGGAATTGTGGGAGAAAGTAATACAGCCTGGAGAGCTCGTTAAATTATTTTTTAATTAGAACTACCCACCGTACCCCCCACCGTACCCCCACCGCACCGCATCTCCACCGGTGGAGAAGAGAAGAGACTGCGTCGAGGGGGATATAGCTCCTAGCAACTTTGTTTCTCGAAAGCCCAGAGAATACAATTGCTTCTCGCTGCAATCGATATTGCGTTTTACACTCCTCGACGAAATGATGGCACGTGTGTGTACTATCTCGAAAGACTATGAAAGTGATAGGACATCCTAGAAGATAACATAAGTTAAATTTCTTCCACGTGCGACGTTTTACATTGTTCTTCTTCGTTTGGCTCCGTTGGTGAAGATGTTGTCTCGCCTCGCAGGAACTTATCTGGAACAATATAAATTTTCAAGATTAATTATAATGAGACTAAATTGTAGGACACATGTTACCGTTTATCTTTTCTTTAGAAAAATTCTTGAAGAAATGTTTTACTTTTAGGTAGCCTTTGATGAAAGTGATAGGACATCCTAGAAGATAACATAAGTTAAATTTCTTCCACGTGCGACGTTTTACACTGTTCTTCTTCGTTTGGCTTCGTTGGTGAAGATATTATCTCGCCTCGCAGGAACTTATCTGGAATAATATAAATTTTCAAGATTAATTGTAACGAGACTAAATTGTAGGACACATGTTATACTGTTTATCTTTTCTTTAGAAAAATTCTTGAAGAAATGTTTTACTTTTAAGTAGCCTTTGATTTTTGAAATTTTTGATAGTGTTTGTCCAACTGAAAGCTTATTTTTGAAATTTTCGAGACAAATTATGAGACAAAATTATAGGATACACGTTTAAAAAATTTTTACCGTTTATCTCTTCTTTAGAAAAATTCTTGAAGAAATGTTTTACCTTTAAGCAACCCTTTTAAGTAGTTCTTTAAATTTTTAATAGTGTTTGTCCAACTGAAAGCTTGTTTTCGGAACTTCTCACAGGAACTGAAAGTCTCACAGGACTTGAAGCGAAAGAATAATTTGTCGAGTTGAGAAGAAATTAAAGAATTAAATGTTAATTTCTGTCTGGTCAGATTCGTTTACAGAGACTGTATTGAATAAATAAAATTCTTTATATTTACGTTACTGAAGAAGTGATCGTACAGTATATTCCGCTAAAGTGCGAAACGTTTTAAAGGCGCATTCTTTGCGACAATACACGACGAGGATCAAAAGTAAAGACATTACAGTTTCAGCTTCGTTGTTCAGTCATTAACAATTTAAGTGCGCTAACAACGCCGGCGCGGAAAGTACACGGAACCACAAAGAACCGACTAGAATCAAGCAACGTTTGTACCGAGCGCAACAGTTTCAAAGCTTTGTCAGCGGAATAAGTCAACCAAAGCAAGATTCAGAGAAATACTAGAATTAGAGCTACTGCGCGCAGCAATTATAATCTACGAATACACGTTTCGAAATGCATCCGGTGTTTTTAAGTTTCGTGTTCGCCAATTTATTAATACAGAACGCTGAATGGCTTCGAAAGTTTATAATTAGCATCGCATTTGCGCGGCTGCGAATCGAATCACTGATGAAGTGGGTTTCGTAGAAAATGCAGGAGGAATCTACATTATCGACGTGGCGGCGCCCTTACAGTGAAAATCGCTGAACCTTAAACGCGCATAACTTTTTGACCAGAGGATTCCTAAAATGAAACTTGAATTTTTGGAATTTTCACGGCAAAATCTACAGGATTACATTTAAAAATGTTAAAAATTTCCGGTTTTTCCCCAGGTGAAGTTCAACCGAATCGCAAAGTTATGTAATTAGTTTCTCGTGTATAATATAATGCAGATACCTTTCAATGTAAAAAACGAATTCAATAATGTATTTAAATTTTTGCATACACAATAAATATTTTTTACGGAGTATAAATATTAAATATTCGTAGTAGTCATTTAGACGAATTGAATTTTCCTTGTTAAATTTTGCGTTACAGTTTAAATTAGAACCGTAACGGAGTGCATTCTGCATATTCATGCAGGCGTATGTTTATTTCTTGGTAGTCGGGCAGGCCGGGTGAAACTTCCGAAAGTTCTGAAGGAATAGATAATGAACCTTAAGGTGCGTGTGTATCATGTAACTAACAACGTTCCTCGGCTGATTCCCGTTTAAACTGACAGCGAAATGTAGGAAAACTAGCAGGACTTTGCCGCGCTTAGCAGTTCCACGGAACACAGATATTTCGGGAAACAAACTACGACTGGAAGATGGATCTGTAAACGGAGAGGTTGGTTTACGAAGTTCCGCAAACTTTCTATCCCCTTTGTTTACATTTGGTTTGTCATTTTAACGCAATATTGCCGAATTCACCGGCATCAACTCTGTGTATTCGTTAGTTTAATGTATGTTTGTTCAATCATTCTCCTGTCGAATATATGCATACAGTCCGGGACAAAATCAAATGGACAATCTTTGAAAACTACCAATAAATGAAAATGTAAAATGTACTTTGCACAGATCTAAATAATTTAAAGAATTAAACTTAAAACAATTCAAAGGGTGGTTCTCCCTGATAATAGAAGACGAAAATGAAGAATAAAAAAGAATAAAAAAAATTTTAGTTTCGCCTTCGAGTTATTAACAGTTCAAAATCCGCCTAAAATGCGACAACCCGGCCAACAGAGGTGTACGCCGCATTTCAGGCGGATTTTTAATTGTCAATAACTAGAAAACGAAGCTGAAACCGCAATTCTTTTATCCTTAATTTTTGTCTTATATTGTCATGGAGAACCTCCCTTTAAATGTGATAAGACAGATAAAACAGTTAAAAATATTTTTCAAACATATTTTTCACATTTGTTTCTTTCGTTCTCCTAGAATCGTCATAACTTTGTCACTTCAATGAATTTAATAAGGATAATATTTTGTGAAAGTATTCTTACGGTTCCACGTGTATATCTTTTAAGAAATGTAATTAAATTTTAAGAAATTGTTTTCTTGATCTGTTTACACGAGACAGCCCCCATAATTGAAACTGTCGAAATTGACGAAATGTATGGTTAGATGATAACGTTACCCTTCCGAAAATTCGAGAACCGACGAGAAATGGTTGCGCCTCAGAATAGTTGGCCACTTGGAACCATACTGGACTCGGGCCGAGCGCGTATCACCAAGTCTGAACATACTCGGTGTCAGCTCGTTAGGAAATATCAAACGTGTGAACTATGACGGGGCACCGGTGTCTATTAAATTAAGTTCTCGCTAGTTAACAGATTGCAGTGGAACATCGAGGATCCTTGACGTTGCAATAATTTATATGCTAATTATGGTCCAGATTACTGTGTCTATTGTTTCCATTAATTACGATTCATATCTTTGCCGTACATTGTTAGTACGTACGTTAGTAGTGTACAAACGAAGAGCAACGTTTATCTATAATAGACCGTTTGGATATATATTATTCTGTACTGAACAGCTTTTGTAAAGAATACTACTTACATGATAATAAATTTTTTATTTGTGGGCTATGTTAAATTCAAGTGGTGAAGAAGATGCAATTTAGTTACGTTTTCAATGGGTTTCATGTTTTACTATTAAAAATACAAATTTTTATTTTGTATATTATATATTTATAAATTCAAGTGGTGAAGAAGAAGAATTTAGTTACGTTTTCAATGGGTTTCATATTTTACTATTAAAAATACAAATTTTTATTTTGTATATCATATATTTATAAATTCAAGTGATGAAGAAGATGCAATTTAGTTACGTTTTCAGTGTTCCATATTTTACTATTGAACAAACATTTTCTGAAATCATTTTTCCATGAATAGATACCTCCAATAAGGGTGTACGTTGTATGTATTAGATACAAAAGTGGTATATCATGGCTTCATTATTGTAATATTACAGACCCCTCGGATAATGTTGCATTAATGTTGTCCGAATACAGTGCATTGTAATTGATAACCAATAAAGTTACTTTAATCGGTGCCGGGATTGCGGCAAGTATTGAATGGTGGAATCAAATTAATTTACAGTAATTCAAAACAATATTCAACCACTTTTTAAAAGGGAATAACTTTTTTCAAATTGGACCAAACGATTTCAATTTCAGTTAACTAAATGTGTAAAATGAATTCTTTCAAAATGGCATTGCTGCAAGTTGCAATTTTTAAATCTACTGAAAATTTGTATCGAAATGATAAAATTGGAACGACCACGATTCCACTTCATGTATTTTAATTCTAAAAAGAATGAGTCTATCAGTCATTTCATAACTCTGAATTCTTCTTTGAAACGTCTATAACAGTAAACGTTCTTCTAAACTAAATATTTTCACCGTACACTCGAACGACTACAGTACAGCGGAAATACTTGCTTCGCTCAACGGTTTCCGGTGAGCGATGACCGGAAGCTAAAGACGTCACGTTCCTCCGTGAATGTACCTACTGCTCTGAATGAAGTTCTTGCTGTTTGTCACTGTTTGCGCCCGACGCGAAATTAGTTTTTCGGAAAGCAAATCGCACTTCGCGGGACAGAGTAACATATGGACACATCAATATACCGCGCTGGTTAATAACGAGTTCCAACTTCAGCTTCACTGTGCATACGTATACTAGGTTTCAAACCACTAGCAATCTCATGTGTTTTGATAAACAACGTATCACATTTTTCTTTTAATTCACTCTTCTATGAATGTTCTTGTGTACGTTTCATAATATTTTTAATACTTTGAGAATATTTTTATGCTGTCTTGTAGTCTTGTAACATTTCTAATACTTTGAGAATGTTTTTATGTCTGTCTCATAACATTTTAAATACTTTGAGAATGTTTTTGTCTGTGTCGTAACATTTTAAATACTTCGAGAATGTTTTATGTCTGTCTCATAATATTGTTAATACTTTAAGAATGTTTTTATGTCTGTCTCATAATATTTTTAATACTTTGAGAATGTTTTATGTCTGTCTCATAACATTTTAAATACTTTGAGAATGTTTTATGTCTGTCTCACAATATTTTTAATACTTTGAGAATGTTTCTATGTCTGTCTCATAACATTTTAAATTTGAGAATGTTTTATGTCTGTCTCATAACATCGTTAATACTTTGAGAATGATTTTATGTCTGACAAAAGTTTCTCATGAAAATATTTTTATCACTTCAATTACTGTAAAAGAAAAAAATTGAAACCAGTCATGTGTACGTCGTAAATCATGTACCTATCTGTATGTCTCAAAAATTGCATGTCAATAATAATCGTATGTAAATAAATTGTTGTTTCTTGTGTTCAATATTGTGTAAATGAAAATGGTTTCCGATTAAAAATATAAAATGTATTTTAGCCTCTGATACGCGACTGTTTTAAATCCGACGATCCATAAATTGAATGCTGAAGAATAAAAAACAGATTGTACGTTGAGTGTCTGAAATAAGTTCGATCTTAGGAATTCGAATAAATTTTTTTCCGCTCATAAGGCCCGGTAAAAAGTGATTCATGCAAATTGAGTCCGCGACAGACGGTTTTATTAACTTCCCCCCCTTCCTGTGGCCTTTTGTTAAGCGTTCCTTTGCATATATCCATCCGCGTGCTTCGTGCAGCACGAGAGGGTAGAACGTTCTCGCATTGCACACCTATTCACGGGGTCCAATTTCCAATCGCGTTCCCACTCCTAACTGCGATCCGGCAGCGTTATAGATTCGCCAGGAAATCGAAAGGAAAATCGTCGTTTCCCCGGAAACTGGAGAGCACTCGCCACGGTATCGAAAATCTTCGGGTCGCTCAAGGAAGCTCGTCGCGCCCGAGAAATGATCGCCCCGGCACGAACTTTCGTATTAAATTCTTCAAAGATTCGCCGGGATCTTTGAAACCGGTCCGCATTTCACGCTGTCCGTAACAGATAACCAGATGTTTTCGGGGCAGCGGACGAGGGTGGGGCGGATCAAAGCGGTTCCAATTAAATTAGCAGCGAGAAATTTTGCGGCTACTTCTTTGACATCAATCCCGGCGGATTCGCGAACGAATATTGGATCCTTTCCGCAGAATCGCGAGCGAATTAACATGCCTGACTGATCCTAATCTTAAATTATTCCAGATGAAACGACGGATTAATTACCGACTGGAACTTCGAATTTCTTTTAACCCTCGATATTCATTAACATCCAATCCGTACTTTTTCATTCATCCTGGATATAGTTTCAGTTCGGTTACACACTCGCGCGCAAACTTAAATTACTTTTCCAAATGTTAACTATGTTTCTGTTTGTTTTCCCATATCATACACAACAGTCTTAATCTGGCCACTCTTAAAAAAACGATAACTTTTTATCGTTTTTACTAAGCGACGTGCACAAACAAATTTGTAAAAATTGCAATCGGTATGAATTACACGAAAAAATAAAAAAGGCACTTTTTAAGATCATACAATAATCAGACTGGATCAATTTCAAAAAGTGAAGCCCCGCTTTTTCAAAAATATTTCAAGGTCCAAAAGATTTTGTTAGAACTTTAAACAAATAACCTGCGCGCGTTACTTTAAGATTTGATAACAATATTGTAGCATCAAGAGTGACGGACAAAAGGACACTGTAAAAATTGTGATAATAAATTTTGAAAAATTGCACGAATTTAATAGAACAAAGTGGATACACTATGCTACTCGTTGCATGCATAACTCGCGAAGTATGTCTATCTACGTACTGCAAACGTTCGCCTCCACATCCTGACGCAGCCGCGTCTTTGTTATTACAGTGGAGCGGGACGCGACGCGACGGGCGGGTTAAACATGCCGACATAAATTGAGGAGCAAACTTTCCGCTTAATATCGCCTGCGAGAAAACAGTTTGCAAAGCAGAATCAGCTGTCCTCCACCGGGTAAGCCTCTGTTTTCACTCCGGTTGATGGTACAAACCCCCCCAATGGCAAAATAATGGTAGCATTAATAGTTTCGGAAGTTTCACTCGGAAAAAATTCATTTCGACGGACAATGCACAGCCGCTGCGAGAGAGTTGCTTAGTAATTAATTTATGTTTAAACATTGTTAGACGGATTTTAAACTGAAACGAGATTATCTGGAGTGAGTTCAAAGCAACTTACCCGGCTGCGTGTGTCACTGCCGACAAGCTTCTATTGTCATCGCATGTGTTAGATTGTTTGTTATAATTGCTACAAGTTGTTATCTTTGTTGTAACACAGACAGATTTATCGGTACGAGGAGGAATTGGATTTCCATTGTATTTGATTGTTGCTGAATTAAATTTATCTAACGATAATTCATGCACAACAATTTATAAGAAACTTTATGCACGTGTTATACATTAATAAACACCACTCACCTGTTTTAATATTTCTTGTCGATGATAGGCAGCCATTACGAGCAAGGGTGAGTCCCACTCCTGATGTTTCTTTGGCTCGTGTGGCATCCATCGGACTGAAAGTCACAACACACGAAGTAGAAATCAACATACAGTTTATTTACGAATTACAAAATGAACTTGCCTTGACTTGCAATTCGTCCTTCAGCGAGCAATCAATTCGTCGACATTTTCCGTTCATCCAGGTAGAAGGGTGAGAGTTGTCCTCTCGTGGCCATAATTACGGCGGGCGTAAGGGAAGAAACAAAAATGCCACATGTTGGCGAATCCACCGACAGGAATCCGGGTTAGACTCCACCTGAGGAAATCAGAAATTTTCTACTTTTTTAATATACAATCCCGTAGATTGTGACGAGAAAATGTCGAAAATCCAAGTTTTAATGTTAGAAATTCAGTGGTTCAAAAGTTATGCGTGTTCAAAGTTGAGCGATCTTCGCCGTAACGGCGCCGCCATTTAGTATGTTGCCGCTAGGTGGCAGCACAAGCACGCGCTGCTGTCGATCTGCACCCAGACCACCTTCTACCAACCTCCGTCTACATCTTTAATTTCGTATGTATATTTGTAAGGTTGGTACGAAAATAATTCGAAAATGTGATCTGTAACTTGGGTAACCAGAAATTTTTAATCCAGTAGATTTGGACGAGAAAATGCAAAGAATCCAAGTTTCCAACCTAGAGTCGAAAGCACTGAAAATCGCTCAACTTTAAACACTCATAACTGTTGAACCACCGATCCCCTAGGATAAAAACTTGGATTTTTGGGATTTTCTCATTCGAATCTACTGGATTACATAGGAGAAAGGCAAAAGTTTCTGATTATCCAAGTTACAGTTTAACTGAAGTATGTATACGTAGTAATTGTAGTATCACAATAGAATTCCCTTATTTTCTGGTCCACAGAATCGACACTCGTAAATAAAGGTGTTGACTGTCCACGCTCGCTTTCGTCCATTCAATTTAGACCAGGCCACGCCCCTCCGTTCTAACCACACCCAGTGAAATCTCTTTCCGCAGAGCGTTCCACCAAAAGCCCCTCGCGTCAGGCCTAAAATATTGAATATAACCCTTTTACCGGCGAGGCAGTGCTTCCATTTTCCGGCAACAATTTTGTCCTACGCGGACAGCCGCGCGCGCACACAGGGGAACGCTTACTGACATTTAACGTAACCCGCTGTAGCCCGCTGATACAAAAGCAACGACGAACAATGCCGGGCCAAATTGAACGTCGAAAAGGAACTTTATGGGTGGAAATGCGCGTTTCCGTAAATCGTTCCGCCGTTACCATTATTAAGCGGCAGGTTCCGATAAATTGACAGACTCTAACAAAATTACGTTGCGGCCCTAGATACGAAGCCGGCATCAACAAATCGACGTCGGTGGTTTCATCGATCAGCGGTCCCTCGATGTGTCCTAAATCTTTTAGAAGGTAGACCGTCGAATATTTTTCATATTTTTGGTATTTGTTTCTTGTTTTGTCCTCTGCCGTGTGTCCTTTATTAGACTGCGGATCTTTATGAATTTGCAGCTAAATTGAGTACATGAAATTTGAAATTGTTGAAAAATTTTGAACATTGAAGATGTCAATATATGATTTCATTAAGGGAAGAAGAACATTCGATAATTATTAAGCCGTTGTCAAATCGGTGGTAGCGAAGTCGTGATTTGTGACGGTCCCCACTCTAGCTTCCCCTTCTAAGGCGCTATCTCCACTCATCAGCCGCGGACCGGTCACGCGACGCGTTCCTGACAGAGAGAGGGTGGGTTGTCCCTCTAGGGGGAGATCTAGGGGAGATCTAGGGTTGTCCCCTAGATTCGTGCTGCCTTCCACCATCTAGCGACTCTGCTGAGAAGAGAGGAATGGAACCATGTGCCAGTTCCTCGACTCTGTAGTAAGCTAATTACTCTAACTTTCTCGAAAAATCCAAGCCGTATGATCCGATATTAGAAAAGTTATCGCCCTTTCAAAAGTGTCCGAATATTACTGTGATTGAAGATTACTAGTCCTTAAAGATTACAAGCTATGCATTTATAAAGCTCTTATAAAGCTAGATGACTCATGTGTACGGGTGTTTGATAAGCTAAATAACTGAACAAATAGAACCATGAAGAGATCGCGTTAAGATCACGCGATCTGCAAACGGCCGGGTTTGACGCGTGTCGGCGCAGAATGGTCGAGGAATAGTCGTAAAAAGGGACCAAACAGAGGGTAAATAGAACAAAAGGGTCAGGGTGATTTCGAGGGCTTCGTAAACCGCTTTCCAACGGAGGATATTAACGGGTAGCTGGCGTGCGGTAGAATTTATGGCACTAAAGCAGTTGGCCCTGCAGGCCCCTGTACCAAAACCCGTTAATACCAAAGACAAACTCGCCCGGAAGCTTGCGTTCCCCGGTGCTTAGAGAACGCGGACCGGTTTCCGCGGTAGTTCTTCGACCGGGGGTCAACTTGGCTGATATTTACACAGCACATCCAAGTCGACCGGGTCTGCGAGGATTGGATTGAAATTTATCGGTGGATGTAGGGGTGTGTGTGTGTGTGTGTGGACTTGGTCGTTAAGGTGAAACTCCGTTAACGACTGAAGAGACGCAGAAGTTTCTGAATGGCCCGGACCCAGTCCCGATCCCGGACCTGGTCATTCTAGTCCATCAACGCGGACGGGGTCGAAGATTTTTCATTCGTCATCCACAAAGGAACCCTGAAACCCTACCCCGTAAGGTCGTCCTGAAACTACTCTTGCGACCGATCAATCGCCTCCAACTATTTTTATAGTTTTCCCTAACAGACTCGCATTGTACAAGCTCTGTCCGAAAAGTAATGCGATCAGAATTTTTAAAAAATAATTTACTGGACATATTTAAAATTCCTCAAAGCAGGACCCTTGGGCGGCGAGACTTTTTTTTCTTCAAGTTTTCAAACTGGCATCCTTTCTGCACATTTTTGATTTTGATAACTAGACTGTGGATTTTTATAAAACATTGAAAATATTCGTATCGATTGCAGGACACAGGAGCCAAATAAAAATTGTATTCTTCTCTTAATTATCCTATTAAGCTGAAACTAATAGATTGATGTCCTTGAATATTTTTAACATGTCCACTGCTTTAAAACGCGCGTGCCCATTTTTGTTATAAATGCATAAAATCCGCAGTCTATTGATAACGCAAGAACAATTTCATCGACATTCAGCATTTGTATGCATCCTAACAAAACAATAAATATTTCCACTCTGCTTGGGACCCTCTATGGTGGTTTAGTAAGTTTTAATGCCTACGGCACTTAAGGGTTCATTTCCATTCGTGTATAGCAATTAGGCCGGAGTAATTGCCCCCGACTAATTTCGCTATTCGAATATTCGAAGAATACCTCGGGGCGAACTTTCTCAACGAGTTTTACAATTGATCGTACATTGCGGGAAAATGTTCGCGGAACGAGTTCAAGACAACGCGATCGTTCGGCGAAAAATTCGAGGCCTTTTTTCGTTCAAGGCAGTCCAGCTTGAAAGTTACGGTTTAATTTCAAGTGGAAAGTGTAGGACGCCGAACTTCCGGTCGCAGTTTAGGGGGTTCGCGGTAACCCCTGCCACTCGTGTTGGATTTAATGTCAAGATTGCTTGAACTGCCGTACTCGGACATCGACCAATGAGCAAATCTACTTTATCGACATCAGCGCATGCTTGTAGCGCCACCTGCGAACGCTTGACCTTACGACGAAGATCGCTCAACTTTAAACACGCATAAGTTTCGAGCCAGTGAATTTCTAAGATTAAAACTTGGATTTTTGGAATTTTCTCATTAAAATCTACAGGGTCCAATGATTAAAAAGTTAAAAATTTGTAGGCGCGAGGAGAAGTTTAGCCTAGATATCTTGAAATGCGCTTTTGTCGAAACGTATTTCTTTTCCCGAGATTAAAATTTGTATTTTCGGATCTACACGATCACATAGAAAAAGTGAAAAATTTCTGGTTTCCGGATACAATATAATATCATACAATATAAAATCATGGTTGATTGGCGGCGAAAGATGGACGATTTTATTTGATTCAGAATCGCAATACGAACGTTGTAATTTTATAATCGACCTTACAAAATCACTGCACGTCGATGTCCTTGAACCGCGCGATAAAAACAAATCGATCGAATTTATTAACGAACGAATAATCGAGCAAAATTACACATCCGGATAGCGTAGTTAGGCGCATAATTAAATCCCGCAGGAAATTGCTCCACAGGGAGACTTGAAATTCAATGGGAACCGTTCTGCAGGACATGGGGGACCGATTTGCTCGTCAATATATCAAAAGAATCGGCGGTTGCAATTATACACATGTAGATCCTTCTTTTCCGGCCTGATAAATTGATCAGAGGTACAGGACCATCAGCAGAAAACTGCGCGAAACGTTTACCTGTACTACTTACTGCTCGCGGATTCCATTTGTCGCGACTTGTCCTTCTTTATCGCAATTCGACGACATTAATCATTCCGGCCGGTATTTATTATGTATCCGCCCAGCGGGGGCACGGTAACATATTAAATAATTCCGTTCCAGAAGTGACTTTTAATCCGTTATTCCGTCGACAGACCTCCATTATGTAGCCGCAATCGCAGATTGAAAATGCGTGACTTGCATCTGGCTCGTACCGGTCGCTTTGGTAGGATTTCGTTTCAGCGGATTGAATATTTCAGAAGCTTATCGAATCGGCCCCAATTACGCCGTATCAATTAGCAAATCGTAAATTGATCACCTGTCTTTGCCGGCTAATAAAACAGCTCGTCGAAACGTAATAAACACTAAAATTCGGCAAGCGAACTAGGTTCTTTTAAAAAAAAACCCCGAATGGGCGGTCCTGAATCAAGAAAAGAGAGAGAAGGAAAAAAAGACTTTCAGAAGTGGAATAAGACAGTTTCCATTCCGACAATAAGAACGAAAAAGCTTCCTGCTCGAGCAAGTAGAATGAGGTCAGACGACGCGGATCAGACGCGTAAAAATCTCGTTTCTATTGGCGACAGTTCCATAAAGTAGAATAAACAGGATTCGTAGATGGAAACGCGTGAAAACGAATTTAGGTAATTCTAGGAAACTATTCTACTTTTTAATATTTTCTTTTGGGCGGAAGATATAAAATAAAAGAACCAGGCAACCAATTCCAGTTCCGCCTATGGAAGAACATCTAGAGAACTCGGAACAGCCGTCAAAAAATTATATCCAGCGAGAAATTACACAGTTGTTGTATTAGTTTTTATCGCTGCGCTGCGCACGGTTGTTCGCGTCATTACTCTGATAATGTTGAGAATTTTTGCAGTCCACCCATCGACGCGACGATGTTCTGCGTTATGGAAGTGAAAGCAAGTGAACAGTTGGTCTACCTACCCCCAAATTCAGGGGAGAAAGTTACCCTTTCTCTACCGGTAGCGAATTAGAAAGGGGAAGGTAGAGTGGAGAAGAACATGTGTGATTTAGCAGCCGAAACAATTCAGATTCATTAATTACTAGACAGCGGATCTTTATGCAAAATAAAAATTTTCTACCCCGATTGCAACAAACTGGTATGAAATAGAAATTGATTTTCTTTCTTAATACGATTAATAGGTTAAAAATAATATATATAACAGCACTGTTAAATTCCTATAAACTTTTTACTGTTTCAAATTACAACTACTCATTTTCTGAATGCAACAGAAATTGATTTTCTTTCTTAATACGATTAATAGGTTAAAAATAATACATATAACAGCACAATTCCTATAAATTTTTCACCGTTCTAAATTACACCTACTCATTTTCTGAATACAACAGAAATTGATTTTCTTTCTTAATATGATTAATATGTTAAAAATAATATATAACAGCACTGTTAAATTCCTATAAACTTTTTACCGTTTTAAATTACAGCTACACATTTACGTCAAAAATGGATCAAATCCGCTGTCTGTTAATTACCATGCAAATTGTAAAAATTTCTTGATCTTGATTGGAACAGATGAAATTTAATAACAGAGACGAGACTATTAGTTCCAACACGGGAGGCTTGGTTGTAGAAGGAAAGGAAAACATTAGAACTGTAGAAGGGAAACATTTTTCCATCGACAAAACGGGAAATCCTTCTTTGACCAGCTAGTGAGTCAAGAGGCAGTCGGAGAAAAACCGATGTAATAGACTCGAGCAGGTGAACTGAAAAGCGGTCTCGTTTTTTTAGCCTCATAGCGTATCCAGCAACGTGGTAGAGGTTTTCTCGAAAGGCGGGCATAACTTTGCAGAATAATTATCGATTCCCGGCAGAACGAGCTGTGCCACGCTCCCGCGGAATACTAAAATCGGCAATAACTTGCGGAACACCCGGTGCATGAATGGGGTCGGTTCGATAGCGGGCTGCATTGTTTCCGAATTCCCATTATAAGCGCGTTCCGATTCTGGCGAGCGGTCGGCTCCTTTGTCGCCGACACCGGAGCGAACTTTCGTGCGCAGCTTTTCGCAGCGTCGCGCGTCGCGTCGTGTCGTCGGGACGCGAACGGACGGTGCAAGAGTAACGAGGAGTAGTTTGCTCGAACCACACCGGCGACGGAATTAAATATGAACAATAAACGACGAAAAGACCTATCAATTACGTTTGAATAACTCCGGGGAGTGCAGCTCCGAGTATCTGATTCGTAGACTCCTGAAGAACATTTCTTGAAGGCTACGTAGAATTTTCTCTCGTAGCCTTTACAATCGGTTACCAGAAATTTTTAACTTTTTCTTGTGTAATCCTGCAGATTTTGGTGGAAAAATAAAGAAAATCCTAGTTTTAATCCTAGGAGATCAGTGGTTCGATAGTTATGCGTGTTTCAAGTTGAGGGATTTCAAGCGTTTTTGACTGAGATTTGAAAATTACCAACTATATCTAACAAATATGAATGTTACTTTCTTTTTAAATGAAGTAAAATTTGAATAAAGGTGGCCATACAAAAAATATAAATTTTCTTTTCTCTTTCAAAACATTTTTTTGGGGATAAAGACGTTCTAATCACTGTAAAGAAAATGATAAGGAAAGGGGTTAATTGTACATTTATTATTACGACCTTTTTTAAAGATACACAGGCCACCTACATATCTCCTTTAGTTTTAATATAAATATTAGTTTTAACAAAAAATATTTGTGGCATAATTTAAATGGTACCATAGAAGAACAATTTTTTTGTCCGGTTATTTTTCAAGTCCATCGTTATTTCATGTCTTATTCTTTTTCCATCTTGTAGCGACTGAAAAGATAAATTTGTATATGCTTAAGTCATTACCTTCGGATGATCTTGAGTACCAAAAAATGTGATAAAATTGTAGGATAATATTAGGATTACATTTGAACTTACTGTTCAAAATTGTTCTTCTATTCCTCCTTCGATACCATTTAAATTATGCCATAAATATTTGTTGTGCTATTAAAAATAAAGGAGATATGTAGGTGGCCTTCAGCTGGGACACCTGAATTCCGAGTTCTGTCGCTTTTCTGACGAGCGAACGATTTATTCGTGAATCGTGATCGGTGTATAAATGTCGTCGACAGTGTTTCGACAAATTCGCAAATCCAAGTGAAGGGGTAAGGAACGGTCAGATGAGGCGACGATAGCAACGCAACACAACGGCGCAGCGCGCGCGGCGGCGTTACGAGAAGTCGTAAAGGGACGAAGAAGTTACGAGCGCCTCGCAGGGCACTCGGTCGGCCTCGAAGGAAATTAGAGCGGACTACGGGAATGGCGTCAAAATTGCTTTCACGACCAGCGGATACCCATGGATCGTGCCACCGTATCGCACCGTTCGCTTTCCAAGTTCTTAGCCGGGAGCGCCGCGAAGTAAACGCACTCGCCGCAATTTGCAGTTACGCCGACGCATAAATGCCGTCCATCGCGGTCATTCCGGAGTTACGGCCGGGAGTCGTCAGCCATGGAATTTATCTGCGAAATACACTCGCGCGCTCATGACACTGTCTTTATATCGTTAAGCAATGAGTGCGCCCGGTTACGATTGCCCGGGAAGAAATACTGATTTTCTTATCGTCGAACGGTTTATCGTTCGTGGAACGTAATTCCGTAGACAGGAGAAGCTTCCGGCTTATTTTTACGACGGCGGACTCCTCGGTGCGGGGAATTACGTTGTCTCTGTCCTTAAAATTCTTAATCTTCTGTGCGTCGCGATGGTACAGGGTAGACGTACCTGGATGGCCCTTAATCGTGAAAGTGGTCTAAAATAAAATTTTAAAAAATATGTATCAGTTATTTCGCATCACGTTATTTTAGACTAAATTAATTCAATGTTTCTACGATATTCTAATACGGAATTTATTTAGTGTTAATATCCCTTTCCTTCAGACCATTTTTTGATAATTATGGACACGTTTACTCTCGAAGAAAAATTTCGAACTTTTTTTCCGACAGGGATTGCTTCAATTGATAAAAATAATCTGCGCGAAGTTCGAGCTCGATCGGGCCCCGAAACATTAAGATAATCAATTAAATGCTCACAAAATCGTTTTTCTCGGTTACCTTCTAAATTATTGACTCTATCGAAAAATATTAATAAACACTGAAGAATACGCAGATATTTGTAAAAAATAAATTCCTCGCTGTATCACGAAAGTCAACATATCCAAATTCGCGGCGTCGATAGTAAAAACTGCAAGCCGTAGTAAATGTAATCTGGTTGCGCACCAAATCTAGAATCCGAGTTCCTGTTAGCATGTCAAGGACGACATCCTCTTCATTACGGAAGATGTATCGGCAGGAAGGTGTGCGACATCCTTCCATCATCGCGCGTCATAAATCCATAGGATCAAAGTCCTAACACCGGAGCGGTACAGAGCGGTGCGGCGAATGGGTATAGAACTCGCGGATGCCCATAACGCATGCGATTGTCGGTTGTACAGAGACGTCAGTGTCGGGGACGATGCAGTCGCGTGTACCCGAATGTTACCGGGCTGACCGTGCCAAGCCAGGAAGGAACTATCGATCGATTCGTGCCCACTTACTTCCGGTGTCCCGGACGATGCTTCCGAACGAACCCGACGCGGATGTACAGTGTGAAATGCGGCCTCCGTCGAGGCCGGACACTTGGATTTCACGGGACCGGAATCACGCTGACGCTTAGACAAATGCCCGGCATCCACCTCGAGAGATGATACCCCATTCGCTTCGCAATCGAAAGCTTTTCTTTCGGTCAGCAAGCATATTCAACCAATTCAGCCATTTATACCTTGTTAAAGCTTTTTCTTCGTTTAGTTAGCTTTAGTTTTTATAGAATCTTTTTCTTGCAAGATACGTTTATTTTATAATATTATATAATAGGATAAATCTCATATTTCTGCTCGATTTTAATATTATTGAATTATTATATTTATTTCAGATTTTGGGAATTTTGGGAATTTTTATATTGTGGTCATTGAGACCAGCGTGTTGAAAATTTGCAATTCGCACGTCGCAACCTTGCGTTTTGAAGCGTTAGACTCTAGAAATTTCCAGAATTCAAAAGTTTTGAATCGACAAAAATTGTAATGTTGTATACTGGGATTCTTCGATTTTTAATTGACGCCTATTTTGTGATGCTTGTTCTTGAAAAATACGCGGAACTGGTTTCTTTCCATCAATTTCATTATTCAAGTAAATGAATGTTGCTTCATTTTCCATTTCTCTGCGCGCATCCTACGAAAAATGATAATAGAGAAAAATTGTGCGAAAATGAGGAAGTGCGTCGTGCTTTTAGCGGCGTGTTCATGATATTCTGTGGAATGTATCATAATTTGAAAAATATATCAGGTCCGCGCGAGGCTTTTAACGAGCACTTCCGCCCGAGACAGTTGCAATTTCTTGTTCCCGCGGACGAAGAATTGAGGGTGCCAGCCAGAAAGAATGGGATGTCACTGTTCTTTATAGATGGCCGATTATTACGTCACCGGCTGTTATCTTGCAGGAAATTGGTCAGATAGTATAAAACTGTTCGACACATAATTCATACTATTTTCTTTCGATGCTAAAACTCAGCAAATAATTCACCTCGCATTCTTGTTCGACGTTATTTACCGTGATGATTAAACAACCGAATCTTAAAATTTTTCAATTCATTTCTCTTAACAATTAATCACCTCGTTTCCAACTTTCTTCTAAATAAACTTAAATATTCTGATGACTTCGGAAAAGTTAAATACATATGTATATATCTCGAAATTGTTATTTGCAAAGTATAAACAACTCCAACAAACTCGAAATTCAGACTCACGAGGAAATAAACTGTATTATTGTAATGTATTATTTAAAACATAAATATATTTAGGAACATATTGTGCGTACCACAAATCTATTTTTATACCCAATATTATTTAAATAATCTACTCTTCAATGTTCCATTTTTTAAAGCAGGTTCGTGCTGTGCGCGCACTCATAAACTGAAAAAAATATTTTCTGATTTTGAAAGGCTAATGAATACAACAGGTGCTACATTGTATGGCGTAATTTTTGTTAACGACGCGACGGGTTGAACATAAGCCGCTATAGCATCATTATTTACAGCGATTTATAACAAAAAAAATTGTTGAAGTTACTACTTCGGTACTACAGTCTCGTACATAAATTTCTTCTTCAGTGTCTTCCTGTCGTTTATTAACAAAGTTGAGAATTACAATCGATTAATTACGAAATCGTTGACTATAAGAAATTGTTCAAATTAGAACGTATTTGTGTATGTATTCGCAACCCAACTAATTTATGTTATAACCGAATAAATTAATATTTAGCTACATTACTTTTCTCTAATCATCCAAAAACATAAAAGTCTACAATAATTGAGCTATTTATCAACGAAAATGTTAAAGTAGTTTTAAAAATGTATCTGGTTATTGACAGAAGGGTTGTAAAAATACATCGTGTCCCCATTTAATTTCCAGAACGACTAAGGAATTAAGAAATAAGTTAATGTTATAATTGACTTATAGTGACTCCCACTAATATTCGGACACTCTTGAAAAGACGATAACTTTTTTAATATTGTACTATACGATTTGAACTTTCTTGAGGAAGCTAGAGCAATTAGTTTGCTACAGGATGTGAAAAAAATTTTTCATCTCGATCTACAAAAGGTATTTTTTAAATTTTCAACATAGGCCCACATAAAAAAAAGTTGTAAAATGCAACTTTTAGTATTTTTTCTACAATTCCGATCAGTTGCGATTCTTGAAAAATTTTCTTTTCACTTCCTGTAGCAAACTAATTGCTCTAGCTTCCCGAAAAAGTTTAAATCGTATAGTACAATATTTAAAAAGTTATCGTCGTTTTTAGAGCGTCCGAATATTAGTGGGAGTCACTGTTCTATATTCTGACAAGGGGCCAGTGGACAGTGTTCCATATTTTCGCTGAACAGGAAACTGCGTTCAGTTTCGCGTCGTTTCGCGCAAGGTTAACCGGAGAAGGGAAACAATGCCGCGAAGAATATTCACCGGCGTAAGTTACTCGCACTTCCGGCACTCGGTGCCACTTCCGTCGGATATGTTTCGCCGTGAGTTCGAGGTGGATGCAAATATGGGGAAAAACTTGAGTCGATTTAGACCCCCGGCATAGACTCCGTCGGCATCGTTTCACGATACCAATCTCTCGTAACTGCTAGCAGTTGTTTGGCTGCACAATCCTATTTGCCAAGCAATCTGCCACCGCCGGCAGTTCGTGTAATCCCGAGGGGGTTACGCTCAGTTGCGGTAATACGACCGGAAGCGACCCCAAAAAGCTCGCCGATTTTCAGGGTCGTGGTTCATTTCGGAGCCGCCTGGATCCGTCTTTGATAAGGGCTAACCATTTTACAATGTTCCCGCTATGATCACAATTGAATTCAGAAACTGTCCGAAACAATTACAGCGTACTATATTATATTATATTAGTTGCTGGGAAATAAATTTACTATCACAATGCCTGCGCGTTTCCCACGTTATAATTGAACAAGTAATTATCGCTGCATCGATTACCGAGCAGTTGCTCGGTTCACATAATTATTTGTTACATTTTTTATCTTTTCCTCTTGATGCTTTTAACCCCTCGTACTACTTATTTATAATAATATATATCATCTTATATATTTTACTAATACATATTGACCCCCACCGCTACCGCGACGCCTCACGTGACCGGGCCGTGGTGGGGGAATAGCATCGTAGAGGGGGAAGGGTAGAGTGACATTGCTTCTACTGAATTGCTATACTTATTGTTAATATCAAAGACTTATTCTAAAACAGCAAAATGATCAAAGTTCTGTTCTGAAAATGAACTATATTTTTTATTAATAAATAAGCTACTGTTGCCGAACTTTTAAAACAGTTCCATGCATTTTTTGTCGCGTTTCTGTTGTGTCGTTATCATTGAGAAACTGCCTTTTTGTCGCATACGCGAACCTCGCTGCGGAACAGATTTTTATTGCGCGGAGTTGAATCGTTGCTGGCAAAAAGTCTGTCGAACGGTTAACTTATGTATATATATATCTGGCAACAGGCGACACGGCAAGCTGGGGAGAAGCTCGCCTAATCTGGCGCAGACGAATCAATACAGATACGTCTTCCTCCGGATAAAGTGTTTATCGAATAAGCGACCGATTTTTCGTGAGTCTAGTCGGGGGAGACGGTTTGTCGGGTAAACGGCAGCGGTCTCGACGGAGGAATCAGTCGTTCAATTTCGAATGGCAAGCCCGCACGCCATCGGTCGCGCACTTAATCTGCATTTCCTGCAATCAGCCGACCAAGAAGGAGTCCGCCGGTGTTTTATTTAGGTCGTGGTAGCAGAATTTAATCAATGAGCCGGGCGAAACCACCGTCGAATCCGGCGCACCAACATCGCCGCCACTCGACGAAACATTGTTAGGGGATCTAACGAGTTTTTCCGTGCGCCGAGCTTTCGCCCCCGAGCCAAGCCCGAATCCTTGAAAATATGCGCATCAATTACCGAAAACCGACCGAGGAACACCGGCTCCCAGAAGAAGCGGCAAATACGCCGGCACAATGGCATTTTACTTCCATCGAAATACGATTTCAGCTAATACGTTCTCGGTGGATCGTCCCGCAAAACATAGAACACAGATGCGGAAAGGTTTCGCTCTTTACGTACATTATTGATGACTCTGGTCACAAAGTGTTACACTTGTCCAAGTACTGTTTCGGAGTTTCTTCAAATTTCTTCACAATACCTCTAAAATTGTTGATTTTTACAGACGTGTGAAGAACAGCGTCATCAAAATGAGTTTTCGGGAGCTCGCAATGAAAACATGTGAGAGTGTCTACCAAAAATGTTCTCGTTTCAAAAAAAGGTATTTTTCACCATTTATTTTCCAGAGTTACTGGAACTACTAATCCAGAGTTACTGGGAAATTTGTAGGGGCCACGTGATGTCCCTACTCCGCGCTACACGTCTTCCACTATTAGCCAAATCTGGAGTCAAGAGTGGGGGCGAAATCGGTGCCATCTCCTGATGGAGATCAGTACATATTGTGGATGGTAGTGGTGACATATAATTTTGATACGCACCGTACATATTCCACAAAGTAAGTTTACTTCGAAAAAACTGAATACGTTTGAAATACAATTAAATTTTAATCAATTTTTAATCAAACAGATTTTCTTGATCTTTTTCTGAGGCCGCAGCATTCGAACGGGTTGATTCTAAAAACGAATCGGCTAGCCGGAAATCTGTGAAATCGCAGAGAAATAAAGTTTCTAGCGTACAGGTCCCCGCACTGATTAGCGGTCTACCATGTCCGTCGTTTTTGCCATCATTGCAATAAAATGCTCGAGTAAACGGCCGATAGTCGAGCGACGAGGGGACAATCGCGTATCGATCGCTCGCCGAGGGCCAATGACCGAGTATAATGTAAATAACACGGTATTTTTGTCAGCGAACGTGGTTCACAGCAATACCGACACAAGCTAATTGTCGTAATTAGATCCGCGCCGATTGCGTCGAGGGCACAATTAAAATCTCGTCTGCATAATCGACGCGCCGTTATGCATGATGACGATGCGATGTAACAAGTTTCGCGAATATTATTCGGAACCCCGGTGGAAAATAAAAATATGTATGCTTAAAAAGTAGACTTTAAATGATATAGCGGTGAAAGAGAGCGGTTAGCTAACAACGCTCCGGTTTATTGGCTCAAGTCAGCTACAGGCTTGTACCAAACAACGGTAATCCACTAACGGTTCGGTTGTTAGAAGAAACTTGGAGCTTCGGAGCTTTTGAAGCTTTAGTATCAGAAGTTTAGACTTCACGACTCTAGCAAGACGGAGTTTAGGAGCTGCGGAACTTTGAAGCTGGCCAACTCCCGGCTCCTTAGAACTTTGAATCCTTGCAACGGAGAGTCCTTGAATTTTTAGATTTCAAACTCTCCACGAATCGGCGAACATCCATCTTAAATCTTCCGGAGAATGGAATTGCGAGTTTCATTATTTTAGCCGCACATCTTCATCAGATTTTACTCTTCGTCTACTTAAATGTAGAGTACTTTGATCCTCAGACTTTTTCGTCGATCCTTCGATCTTGGATTTCTACATTCGACGTCCATAGATTTTTAGATATCTAATGAAAAAAAATTGAATTCATCGAAATTCAGCAAAATCCATGAAGAAGAACAGAAAGATGTTTGGTATAAACTGTTACGATTAGATTGCGGCTCATTCTGCATTTATGGGTTCTAAAAATTTTCAAGAACTGTCACAATATAAAATTCCACAGAATTTAATACGACTTTTATTTATTTCAGATCTATAAAGGCCACTGAAAATGAGATTTTAAATGTCCCCACTTTCTTAAAATTTGCCTACAAAAATTACAAATTGCGTAAACATCCGCAGTCTAGTTACGATACATCTGATGAAATATGAATCATTTTTTCCCAATGCAATTCAGACAGCTTCCAAATAATTTATGGTGTTCTAATGACCAAATTATTCGCGACATTTGAGGAGAACGGTCGGATAGTTTTCCAAGTACACTTCGCAGTTCAGAAGTCGAAAGTGAACTATACTTCTAGATGTTATTGAACAGCACTCTGGCGATAGAGACGCGTTCAAATACGTGCCGGCGCATTGCGTGTGTGTCGAGAGGGTCTTTGAGGATGCAACGCGAGTGGTGCTTAATAAAGGTAACGGGAACAATTTAACGGAATTGAGAGGCAAGAGATTTCTTCGAATAGAATGCCATTCGGTCTATGCACGATCGAACGAACCGGCCGCCGGTGTCACGGAACTGCTCTGGACAAATTAATTACAATTAAATTTCGCAAATCGATCGACCTCCAAGTCGGCTGGAAAGTTCTCTTGCATTGGAAAATTTGCTATGCATCGATAGCGAAAGGTGTTTAGATATTTTCATTAACACTACGACAAAACTAGTAACTTGTAATTTAAAAATTCGATATTTAATTTATGCAGGAAAAAGTTCTTTCTAATGATCTTGGGAATGAAATACATTTTTGAAAATGATGATGACTCGTTCCATTATTATAGGATGATACCGCAGCCAGCAAGAGATAGTGTGTATACTATTTCGAAGCAAGCCGATAACTGTACCCGGATTAAATTGTAATTTAATCATTGATCTCATAAACTGATTCAGGATCACGCACGCACAACCACGTGTCCGGTGCGTTCATTAAAATTCCTTATACATATCTCGTTTCATCTGATATGAGTTCGAATTTTCGGAACAGATTGGACGAGCAATAGAGTAGTAATTATACATTATTCTTGACGACCGTAATTCGACGTGATGGACGGTTAACGATTTAATATTAAACGTCCGTTCTGCCAGGTAACTTGTTTTAACAAGGTATTTCATCAACTGATTAACCTGGTTATTAGGTTCAATGGAACTCTCCCCCTTCGGAACAATGAATGCATTCGAATAATACTTTCAGTATTATTACTAAAATAAAGAATAGAAATATTGCGATTACGTGGTCATAATTTAAAATCCGCCTAAAATGCGGCAACCCGATCAACATAGGTGTAAGTTGGATACGCCATATTGTACACCTCTGTTGAGCAGAGGTTGCCGCATTTTAGGCGGATTTTTAACTGTCGACAAAGAAATCGCAATTTTTTTATTCTTCATTTTAGTGTTACAATGGAGAACTACTTAAATTTTCTCTCACCTGTAGCCGAACACCCTGCATACGTATGATATACAGTATGTATACACGAGATTCTTCGTCAGGGATAGCGTAGAGCACCCGGCCAATTAATCATCTGGATACCTAAATGAACTCGAGGTTTTACGAGAATCCCGAAAAGCACTTCCCCTTTTCGCATGCGAAACACATAGCGCCCATGTTCACGCTCGCAAGGCATAATGGACGTGTGACGTGTGACGTGTGACGTGTGACGTGTGACGTGTGACGTGACACCGAGCACGTCCGAAGGCAGAGTGACAAGAGAGAAATAAAAGAGCAAGTGGCGTACGGACAGCGGAAAACAATTTGGGCATAATGTACTGGGTGGTCTTGGCAAAGTACTGTGATTTCATCCCTTAAGGTGGACTGCGGAGTTTATGCACTTACGGCAGGGATGAATAAGTCAGATATACAACTGGGAAAACATTCGAAGAATTTAATATTATATTATTTTCGACTTTGCGAGAAGATTTATTTTCATTTCGAAATATCTCCATGAACGATTCGAAAAGGTTTATGTGCATTGTAAATGTTATGCTTTCATCTATTACAACAAAATTGTTTCTTCTCTTTTAGACTGTTTTACATATTATTAAAGTATTATAATATTATTGTTTCTCCTTCGCTTCTCGAAACTGTTAACAAAAGACACTTCGTTTCCACAACAAGAGACAGAAAATTCAGCCTACGCATGAAAGTCTGAAAGTCTGGTTACAAAATGATCTCGAGGAAAGAGACAATTTCAAAGAATAATATTTCCCTTAAGCTTCGAAAACGATCGTGCTGTTTTATGCGAGTCGCTCTATGTGCTTGCGTATATATTGCATATATACATATAACATATAGTAGATTCTGCTGCGCGCAGAGTAGCGCACACGCTTGTTTGCACGCAATGAAGGATGAATAATGCCTAAACGGTATTCTCCGTCGTAGCGCCATCCCCTTTGACGTTGACTTATTTTTTCGCTTATGCCGTTGACGCCTGCCGCGCTCGCGACTCGACAGCTTGTCTTCCTTTTTTTTCATCCGTCGCGTCGCGTCTGCGTCCCGTCGTTCCTTGTACACAGCTTTCGCGAGGAAATTTTAATTATTATACAGTTTGTCAGTGTCTTAAATAATTTACCTTTGAAAATTGCGCGGAAGAGAGGCTCCTCCGATTCAACGGCTAAAAGGCCGCCAATGATTCAATGAATTATTAATGATTCGTTAGTTTACACACAGATTATTTCCCCGAGAGACTTCGCGCTGAAGCGACGACTTTGTTTAAAGTTACTGGCAATGAGTTTCATAAACATGTAATTATTGCTTCCGCGAACATAGCTTGTCGTTGAATATTATTATTATTTGTCGTTGAGTATTATACAGGGTGTCCGAAAAATGTTGTGCTGTGATTATTTGAAACAACTTTCTCCTTTGCGAAAATGTTCTCCGCCGCTTTGTTTAGGAGTTATTAACGAAAAACACCGACCAATCAGAGCGCGACTGCGAAAGGCCCCACTCAGCGTGGCGTTGCCATTGGTCGAGCCGGGATCCGTCCGCTCAGCGGGGCCTTTCGCGCTCTGATTGGCCGGTGTTTTTCGTTAATAACTCCTTAACGAAGCGTCGGATAACATTTTTGCAAAGGAAGAAGGTACTTAAAATTGAAACCACTAGTCTATTTTCATAAAAAATTATACGGATCAGTTTAAAAAAGCAATTTTACACGTGTAAACCTCATCCAGAATTGCACAAAAAGCAGTAATAGTGTCTCCCAACTTTCACAAAGTAAACTTCCATTATTTTGGTTTAGATTCAAATGCTGTTTAACGTAATTTCGTTCACTGGTGTGTAGCAGTCGACTAGTGCGTTTCCTCCTCGCGAAATTATCTGATTGTAAACTTTCTGAACCAGTTGGGAACGTTCTGAACAATCACAATATGATTCCCGTACACAAAACAAACCTCATTGGCAGTGTTGCGTCCCCAAACATCGCAATTCGTATCCCGAATTTCGCGGGGTCGTAAATCTCGTTACGCTTGCTTGCGACGATATTTATACAGCGCCGGCGAATATGAAATTAATCGCGGTGCCTCATTCAGGGGAATTAAGACATACAATAGATTGTATCAACAGTCTATAAGCATACATGTACTTTGAACTTAACAGTTTAACGGTGTGTATGTAGAATATAATTGTTGCTCGAATACGTCGCGTTAGAAATTTCCGTTGCATTGTGATATTAATAACGATGCGTTTAGAATTAACGCGTTTAAAGCCTATGTGTAATTAATGGACAGCGGATTTGATGCATTTACGACAAAAATGTGTGGACTACACTAGCAAATATTTATTTCGCATTAAAGTAGTTATTTTATTGAATAAAAATATATTTATGTTGGAGTCACATAAAGATCTATGTAACCGGTTACGTAATTAACGAGAATACGTCAACAAATTAGTGCAGAATGGATTGAACATTGATAAAAGCGTAATATTTTATAAATATTTTCGATCCTTCCATAAATCTTGTGTAACGAGTTATATTCAGACGTCGAGTGTACGTTCTTGTGCAGCAGACTGTAATTTCTTTTGAGTACACACGTTGGTAATGTTGAAATTACAACGCCGTGGTACGAATGCAAAATTCCTCGATATTTCACGGATTTGCAGCGACGATGTATCCGGTTCCGACTGTCGAATAAATGAAATATAATAGTATGGAAAATTCCTTCGTGCGTTCGAGTATCGAGCCAACCGAATAATTTATTTTCACTGTTTCAACACATTGCTGTCCTACACGGGCATAATTAAATTAAACTGCACTTAAATGTACTGGCAAATCATATGGGAGCGGCGTCGTAAATTCGCATGAATTTTCGCGCGAAATTCCGCGGGATTTTGCGAATGTTCCTCGGTCCTTTTTCCCACGGAAATTCATGAAAAATTCAATTCTTCGAAACCAATGCTTACGAGGATTAACGAAAAATTTTACGCGCGCGAATAATAACGGAAACAATGGGTCGCGCAGTTCGTCGGCGAGCAAATACATCGAAACGATACGCGGAAATAAAAAAAGCATTTATTCGGCATTTATTAAATTCTCGTGCGACCGCAAATGACAGACTTGGTGTGCTTATTTAACACGACCGGGCGGTTGTGTTTTAATTGACGTTTATCGGGGAGATGCGACGCGGAATTTACTCGGAATCAGATATTTTAATCCCCATTAGTCATGATCGTAGACACTGACGATTTATCGATGCATACTTACATTTTTCACGATCCCTTTAATTAGTCCGGCCGATCGACGTGCGTCCGCGTTTTAACATGTCTCGCCGCATTTCCGTCCGACTGTTTTCGAATAAGCGCCCTCGCAACTAATTACGCAATCGTTTCGGCTCGATGATGGCCGGCGCGAGATAAATCTATCGCCGGGACACCGCGGATTGTGTAACGCCGGACGAAGATTTCATAACTGTTCCACGACCGCGGTTTCGCGGTAAACGGCTGAAACGAATCAATTCGATCGTCCCCAAACATTTTTCACCGATTTGGCAGCGCTTGATCTGTCGACAAGAATTTCAGAGAATCGACGGATAATCAAGTCCTTAAGAGAAAAGAAGCCAACAAATTTTGTAGAGCATCTGTATAACAAAAAGATACCACATCTTGCATATTTTTTTGTTTTAATCTTTCTAGTACTGTGATTAAATAGAAAATATACTGAAACACGACTAAGCTGTTGTTAACATTGAACCTACCATCACCGGTCAAAATGACCGGTTCCAGATTTTTTATTTTACGATTATTGATATAATGAAAATAATTTCATAAGAAATGATTGTATATATATCTTCAGTGGAGCATATATTACAATAGGAGCTGCACAAAGTCTAAATAAAATAATTCTTCTCATTTTTATTATAAGGGAACATGTACCTTTAGTTACTTTTAAGGCTTGGTTTAGTATTAATAAATAATAAAGAGGATATATTGTAATTCTTGTGGATGTATTACTAACACACTACTGTACGATAAATTTACTTCAACATCTCAAGTTATCAAACAGCATGTCTAAAAGATTTTTGTTTCACTTACAAGTCTGACAAGAGTTCAATATTTGCTGCTTAAACACGTTTCAGCAATTAATACTGCTGATCGGATCAACAGGAATTCTCCAACACAATTCCCTCAGATTTCGTAAGGTCGAGTCGCAGGCAATCCTATTCTACTGCCTCCTCAAATGTACGCACTCCCTACTGTATCGGCAACCCCACGCTACGGTTGGTACTTGTCTGCTGGAAAGATAGTTCTATACTACTGTGCATACATGACCGCTTTCTACCGCCTGCCTGGTCAGTAATGGACCGTGTTCTACGCGTGAGACTAGAAGACTATTCTGTTTGCCCAATCGAGTACAGTATCTACCCACTGTTAAAATTCCCATCCGACCAAAAACGATTCCATTCCGTTGCCCCGGAGGAACGATCTTGATCTACATTCTGCGAGAACATAATAAGGTACAGGATACACGGACTCTGTTCTTCATTAACACTAAACCTACCGAGCCTTAAAAGTAACTTGTACATGTTCCCTTATAGAAATGACAAGATTTCATTTAGACTTTGTGCGGCCCCTATTATAATACGTGCTCTACTAAAAATATTTATACAATAAATTCTTATGAAATTATTTTTATTATTTCAATAATTGTAAAATAATAAATCTGGAACCGGTCATTTTGACTGGTGGTGGTAGCTTTAGTGTGTTAATATATTTTTACTTCTTTTCTTTTCATTCAACGAAAATATAATATTTCGTTCATCTTTTTTCATCTCCCGATATACAGCGTGATTTTTGGGAACTGGGACAAGTTACTACTCTTTTTAAGTAAAAATAGAAAAAAATGGTGGTGGTAGCTGTAGTGTGTTAATATATTTTTACTTTTTCTATTTTCATTCGACGAAAATATAATATTTCATTTATCTTTTCTCATCTCCCGATATACAGCGGAACTGGGACAAGTTACTGCTCTTTTTAAGTAAAAATTGAAAAAAATGATGGAGGAAAAAATCTATCTTAAAATTCTTATGATCTCATTTTTTATGTGGATGCACCGATGCACCCGCCAGGTGCAATTGCACTTTATTCTTTAATGCAACCCAATTTTTTTTTATTAAACCAGTCGATCCCTTTTATTATCCTACGTATGAAAGTTCCAGACTCTCGACACAAAATGTCAAATATCTCGTCAAATATCAAACATTTATTTTGTTTGTTAATCGCGCAATCAGAAAAATTAGGCCCGGCTGATCCATTTCAGCTCCTCTTACACGACGCTCGGTTCCCATTCGATCAAACAGGAAATATAGAAGCATGGTCCATAAAAGTTGATCGTACAGCTCAGCATTTGCCTCGCAAATTGCAATCGTGTAGCAGATTTTCCTCGGATATTCGTAGTGTCGGGTAAGTGTGAGCTCGAACAGTACGAAAAATGATAAAATATCAGATAGCGAGAGAAGCTCGAGCGTGAACTTACATCTCAAATCGAGATAAAACTGAATACAACGGCAAGATGGGTTCACGAATTGTCTACAGCTAGCTTGCATGTGCCAGCAAGAGAGTGGAAGCAGAAGCATTCGAGGCTATTCGACACATAATATGGCTGACATCCGAAAGGTGGCCAGGGCTCTCGTTCGCCTCGTTCTCGAGTTGAAAACTCCCCTGTCGCTTACCAAATTGATATCGGCCGTCGCCGGAAAGTTCGCTGCCGCATAAGCTTCCCCTGCGGTGCGCGCGGATACATGCGGATATGCGTGGGGAAACTTCCGCGCGACGCAAAGATTATTAGCGCGGCAACTTGCACAAGAGAGTATCCTATCGCCGATAAAGTTCCCGACGCGACGCGCAATTCACGTGGCTGTTCGAGGAACCAGGTTATCGAATGACCGCGACCGATGTCGCGAAATTGTTTCGCCGGAACTCCCTCACAACTCGCTAACTACCACGGAAGGAGTTCCGATTTATCGGACTGCGTGGACTTTCTTTCAACTAGAATTTACCGAAATCGGTTCTCGAATTGCATCGAGACGCGCCTGACGAGTCGAGTAGATTAGTTTCTTGATCGACGACGGCTGTGGGATCGTTTACCCTCGACAAACAGCACGGAACTACTGTGCAGGATGTGTAAAAAATAAGCGTCCCGATCAGCGTGATTCTACATCTCAAAATCGATGCTGCAGATTTATGTTGGGCTGGAAAGTTCTGTCGTATTTTCAGACGGTAATTCTTAATAATGCAATGATGGGGTTTTTCAGTAAGTAGTCAAAAGCGCTGGATAAAAGATCAATCTATAACGCGATCGTCCTCAAAAGTCCTATTTTTACGTTTACGTGCCGTAATTTGCATTATTCGGAAGCATAAAGCTGCGCATGTTGCTGTTTTCATAAACCTGCGACAGCTACATGCTGCCGAATAATTACACCTCGTAAACTTTTGAGGACGAATGCAGCCTTTTCCTAACACTTTTGATTACTGAAAAACCCCATCTTTGCATTTTCGAGAAATGAGGAGGCGCACCCCGCATTCTTGAAATCCTAGCAACGAGTCTACCCCCTTAAATAAGTAGGTATATTTTATTTATATTTTGCTTATAAATAAAAAACATGTTGCTAGTGAGTAATTGGGAAATATTTGTTACACAAATAATGGAAATTATATCATTGAATAATATTAAGCAAATATTTTTATAAATTCTCTCCATCCTAATACATATTTTGCAGGACTTGTCGTCGACTGATCGCGAGCTTACCGTTATCGATCAATACGTATATCAATCGGGCTAATAGAAGGCAGCTGTTAACCTCGTTATAATACCCATAATGCCAGGTAGCCCCGAACAACTAACAATAATACATAGTCAGGGAATATTGTAAATAGAATATTAAATACCTCTAATATCACAGGTAAATACAGTGCAAGCCAGCTGTAAGCTGTAATCTACATTTGCGACCGCCTATAGAACGCTCTTTCACATGGACAGCGTAGCCAGGACTTTCCCGAATGTGGATGTGCTCGCACGCATAACCGCGAGCGTAATTCATGCACACGCGCTTTCACATGGAGATGCAGTAACCGCATGATTTATCGTCTTACGTGACCGGACGGACTCTCGGTCCACTTCTATCATCGGTTTCCCTCGATTACGTTTTCCACGGCGACGTACCAGCCAGAGAAAAAATGAGTTTAAACGGCTTGAAAAATTTCTTTCCCGCGGAATATGACACGAACCATCCCTTGTCTCGAAATGCTTTCCGAGTGTGAGTAATACTCGCACGCTGACAGACTCGAAGGTCTCGTCGATTAAGACGTACTCTACTTTGCAACCACGAACGACGCACTTTTATTTAGAAACGTTTTTCTTTGTCTGCACACGTTTTCTATACGTATACCTATACGGTGTTTCAGTATTTTGTTAAACAAAAGTGCGTATACAGTATTTTGTTAAAAGAAGAAGTAGCACACGAATATATCTAGACTCACAGCTGAACTGCACCTGAGGAAATCAGAAATTTTTAACTTTTTTTAATATAGTCCTGTAGATTTTGATGAGAAAATGCCGAAATCCAAGTTTTAATCTTAGGAATCCACTGGTTCAAAAGTTATACGTGTTTAACAGTCGAAACGCTTAAAATCGCTGAACTTTAAACACGCATAACTTTTGAACCAGTGGATCCCCAAGATTAAAACTTGGATTTTCGGGATTTACTCACGAAAATCTACAGGACTACATTTTAAAAAGTTAAAAATTTCTGTTTTTCCCCAAGTGAAGCTCAGCCCCTCATTCTTGTTCTACATCTACAAAAACAGCCAGAAAGATCGTAAATTACTCGCTCTTTATAAGAAATACTGCAATACTGATTTCATCATATTTTAATCAACAAAGTAGATTAATGAATGCATGAAATGTTAATAATGTATGCGCACGCGACAATTTACTCTTCAGCTGAATGTTGTCGCTGCTAACAATTAAGTATGGTAATTCTGACTTTGACTAACTTAGGGAGCGTTATCGGAGACGCAAAATTTCGGAACGGCACTGAACCGGCTAATGAACCGTCAAAGATCGTATTTCTGCTTGGTTATTCATCATCGGCGCAGGTCGACTATCATCCCGCGGGACCAACTTCTCTGCCTCGAATTCCGAAGTTCGTGGTAACGCGTACATGTGTATGCATGTATATTCATTCAGCGCGGAGCATGTCTGCATCCAAGTTACACGCAATGCATACGGAAAACGTTATTTTTCTCCGAGCGGGAACTTCTATTGATAACAACTGAATCTAACAACTTGTCTGTATGTGTTTCTGAATTCTTGGATTGGTTTTCGCGATCGCGGCCGCGCCGCGAGCTTCAACGACTTCCTCCGCGAAATTGCTATGAGACCAAAGGGAAACTATTCTATCCCGTCGAATCTTCGCGTTCCTCGAAAAAAAATTCTCCACTTCGCCGATGTCGATTTCATGGAAATCGAGGGACATTCTTTCTACCCTTTGATCGCCATGCTTATACAGAGTTAGAACAATCACGATTGGATTTATGCATCTATGACATAATTTAATCCCTTGCTGTCTTCCAACGAGTCAAATTGATGACGAAGATTTTAATAAAGTCCAACAAATATGAATGTTACTTTCTTTTTGGATGAAGATTTCAAAAAAAAATTAATAAATAAATTTTCTTTTCTCTTCTACGACATTTTTGGGGATAAAGAATTTCCAATGTACCGTTATATTTAGACAGCGGATTTTACGCGTTTATGACAAAAGTGAGTAGGTGAAATAGAACAATAGGAACGTTAGAAAAATGTAAAGACACTGCTAAATTATTTTCAACCCGTTAAACATATTAAGAAAGGAAATGAGTACAATATACGATGAAATAAAAATCAAATTTGAAAGTATAATTTCGAAACACCCCGTGCACATGTAGCTGCAGTAGCTGTCCCGTAAGTCCCGTAATAAATTGCTAATCGTTTAACGCGACGATCAAGATTCAATGGGGCCGCTTCGGAAACAGGTCGAGAGGAAAAGTAAAACATCAAGGTCTTCTCACTCTTCTTTTGGACCGCGTCAGCTTGTCGTGACCCGTGTCCATATTGTGTCACCTAGCAACGTTCCGGAGGTCGCGCGTCGCGTCGTATTTTAACAAGTTTTTTTCGGCCGGATACGCGTCACTTCCGGAACTTCATTTACGCTGAACGTCGAATAAACCGCCAGATCTCGTCGAGTAGTTTCGAATATCTTTTTTTTCCTTTCTCCCTCTCCTCTCTCGGCCGTCGCTCGACATAGCCGAGGTACCCGTGAATCAACCGAGAGATTCTGCCCACGTTTTACAGCTTCGCTTTTACACCTTCCTCCTCCCCTCACCCCTGTTCGTTCCTCAACTTCCTCTTCTTCCAGTTTTTTTCTCCAACCCCTTCTTTTCCTCGACCTGAAATTCCGAAGTCCTGCTCGCCGCTGCCTTTTCATTTAGAATTTAATGTTTCAGCTGTTCTCTCTCCGGCTTCTCTCCTCCCTTCCCTCTCTTCCTCTTCGTCGCACTCTTTCTCTCTGCCCATCGAGCTCTCCGTGGAAACGAGGTCGTGGTATAAAAGATATTGTAGAAGAACAAAGCGAGAGAGGGGGAAGACGTGAAGTAGAATGCTGGGCCGGAAAGGGTCGTTGAGAAAGTTTTTATCGGACACGGGCTGAAGACCTCGCTCGTGATCGATTTTCCCGATCGACCAAGTGCCTCCTGACCACTTCCGCGGTCCTTGTTGCGTCGGTTTCATAGCGGAGGACTTGTCGATTCAATTTCGTCGTTAAAACGACGAGTTGTCGCCGCGCGGGCAAGGGCCCCGCTCAAAGAGTACTGAAAACATTTATTGCCGCGGCCTCTCGAATTCGCGTGCTTGCTAAGTACGTGCAATGTGCATAACGATGGAATCAAATCACCGAGGGTTCGATCACGTCGCCAAACAATGGACCGCGAACTCTCGTTCTCGATGAATCATACGTCAATCTTTCCTGCTACCGATATCAATCGCGGTACAAGTGGTCACTGTATGCACATACGTGTACTGCGAAGCTTTATGCATTTCTCCCGTAATAAATGTTATCATACCTACTCTGCGGAAGATCAGAGAACGTTTAAATTCGCACTCTAATTCTTTTTAGCTTTTATAAAAAAGAAATTACAAAAATAGAAATTTGCAGAAACAGTCGTTCACCGCGGATTTTTGCGGATGTCTCATATCATTATTTAAACACAAATAAAATATGCAATACTGCGAAGCTTTGTGCATTTCTGCTGTAATAAATGTTATCATACCTACTCTGCGGAAAATGAGAGAACGTTTAAATTCGCATACTAACTTTGTCTAGCTTTTATAAAAAAAGAAACTACAGAAATAGAAATTTGCAGAAACAGTCGTTCACTGTGGATTTTTGCGAATGTGACATATCAATGTTTACACACGAATAAGATATAATAAATGTAATAAATGTTATCATACCTACTCCGCGGAAAATGAGAGAACGTTTAAATTCGCACTCTAACTTTTTCTGGCTTTTATATTTAAAAAAGAAACTACAGAAATAGGAATTTGCAGAAACAGTGGTTCACTGTAAATTTTCGCGAATTTGTCATATCATTATTTAAACACGAATAAAATATGTAGAAAAATTTGGAAATACCTGTGTAAAATGAACATTTTAAATTGAAGATTTTTTTTGCAAAATACCGCACCCTCTTTTTTACGAGGAGCGAGTGCACTCGCTAAAACTATAGCTCGCACAGAAAGTTTCATAATTTCATTTCCGAGTTCACTAACCTTTCTTGAAAGAATCTCTGTAATTGGATATTCATCACGCTCTGCCTAGAATAACCACTTGTGGACAAACTACCGTCGAAACTACTGCCTTCTGGAAGTTGCTGAAACATCGATCGGTAATTAGTTCCTCCTTGGAGGATGGTACAGGAGCGTATAATTATATCGATTGCCGTCGATTCATCCGACCCGGCGCGCCGAGAACGTGTATTTGGACACGATTAGATGCTGCATCATCGATATACATAATAATAATTGGCTCGTATAATAGAATCGCTGGCGTAGCCCGCCTGTACACGTAGAAATTTCGGTGACCGGCCATATTGGCAAATATGTACACACTTATTTACTCGGCAAACGGCTCGCGTCGGGATAAACGCGCGTCGATAATCATACCTCGCATTTCAGGGGAGAAGTGTCTATAAACCAGTTGTTTTTTATCAATTCTTCATTTAAACGTAACATTTTAATTATAAGGATTTGGGCATAATATTTGAGAAAGTATTTTCAACACTTTGGAAAAATAGAATAAAGATGCTTAACCGAAAATCCTTGCGATCCCGTCTCTGAAGAGATCTCCTGGCCGAGACGGATTTGAACAGAAACGTCCAAAGAATTATTGATCCCAAATATTTCTAATCGATAGATCAACCAAACAAACCCGCAGTAGGTATTTGTTTTATTGGTGGACTTTAGTTGTTAGCAAGCGTGACCGTTCGGCGTGTCAACAACATCCATACCACTTCGCACTCTTATCCGTCGTCGTAAACCAAGCTTAGCCTGTCACTTCCTCCAATATTCGATATAAAGCATCGAATGAATTGTAGCCTGATCCAACATCAATATTGATCAGGTACACATCTGGTAAAAGCCATAACTTTGCTCGCGCGGCCACGCCTGACACCGAAGACACCCTAACTAATTAAATCTCCGGCGTCTTCGCCCTAAGCGACGAGAGTATCGATGGAACCCACGTCAGTGGTAGCAGTGATAATCGATCAGAAATTGTGTCCATGCTTTTTCCTGCTGGAAATGACAATAATTGAAGAAAAGTACTAGAAATTATTTATTACTCAAATTTATAACCCTCTCAATGTCCATCCAACGCTTTACGGTGAAGATCGCTGAACTTCAAACACGCACAACTTTTGAACCCGTGGATCACTAACATTAAAACTTCGAATTTCGTCATTTTCTCGCCAAATTTTTCGGATTAGATTTTTAAAAAGCTAAAAATTTGTGGTCCCGTGAGATGAAGTTTAGCCTAGAAATCTTGAAATGCGTTTTCCTCGAAACATATTTCTTTTCCTAAGATTGAAACTTAGATTTTCTGCACTTTCTCGTCAAAATCTACAGGATTACATTTTAAAAAGTTAAAAATTTCTGGTTTCCTCAAGTGAAGTTCAACCGATTGAACGTTTGAATATTTTTCTTTCTAGAAAGTCTTCGCCTTTGTCCGTTGCCGTTTAAATAACAAATTTCTTTTGCTTCATTACAGTGACGGACACGATCAAGAATCCTGTGCGCCTTCAAAGGACTGTTAATTTCCAGCGGCCGCGCGGGTACGACAGGAAGGGTGAAGGGAAATCCGCGGATTATTTCTCATGTCTGACGCGTCTGGCGGCGTTAGATGGACACTTAGAAAGTTTCACGAGCGCCGCGCAGCGCCGGTAAGCGAAGCGTTTATTTCTGTTTTAATCGGTCCGTTTGTCTCGGCGATAAACCACGAGAGCCATGTCTTTTCCCACAAGCTTACAGCGTTCACGGACAAGTGTCCATTTATTCCTGGGACCGAAATGAGTCGCGCAGTAAATTTCCACCGTTCCCTAGCTATCCGCGGGGATTCCGCACCCCGCCCCGCACCTGCCGCAACTGACCCCCTTAAGACATGGCGTATAACCATAGAAAATTGCATCCCCCTCCGCAGATTCTCAAGACGGCACCGAACGAATTTCTTTGGTGACGAAAGTTCCGTCGTATTTTAAAGAAAACATTTGAATGAATTTATAAAAATATAATATATATTTAATATATTATTAAATGATATAATTTCCATGATTTGTATTTCTTTTTCCCAATGACTCTCGGCAATATATGTTTTTGATTCACAAGCAGAATTACTTGTTTATTTAAAATACAACAGAACTTTCTCTCCAACCTAATATATTTATTTATACAGTCAGGTGCAGCACCTGACTCCTAATAATTTGTTAATTTCCATTTGGTAGATGAAGAAATTTATCAGAGAAAGAATTCACCATTTCACTTTTCATCCCGGAAGTGATTCATTCGAGCTGAGATTTGTATAATTTTCA
Source organism: Lasioglossum marginatum (assembly GCA_028455795.1). NCBI lineage: Eukaryota > Metazoa > Arthropoda > Insecta > Hymenoptera > Halictidae > Lasioglossum > Lasioglossum marginatum. The sequence goes on along the minus strand of CM052253.1, from coordinate 8,488,418 downwards.
AATTGTTTTCCGCCTTAATTGGTGCCACTCATGTGCCGCTCCAGCAAGATTTCCCCGGGCATTTTCAATAATAAAGTAAAACAAGGTGGAGCGAGCAAACAATGCAGTAAATCGATAAAAGAGGAAGGGGAGTAGGCAGAAAGAAATATTAATTAGTAAAGAAAGGAGAGGGTGTTATTAAACCAAACGCAGGTATTCTCCTGCGAAAGGAAACAAGAATAAAAGAAAATTGCACAGAACAATCCTGTGCAGATTCAATTATAATATTTCGCATAAAGCTTGTACGTCTCATTATCTTGCTTGTCGGTGTGCAAATTGGAATTTTAATTTTGAGAGATCAATGGATTCGTTGCAGCTAACAAACGAGCGAATAGTTTTTTTTTCGAGCGGTGATTTGATAAAATATTTTAACGAAACATCAGACGGTTGAATGCACAACTTCCAGCGTAAAAACATATGGTCTAGCGAGATTCGAGAATTACGGGAAATTGTAGGAAATCTGGGACAACACTGTTCCAATTATCCTCCGACACTTAAGCTCTTTCATCTTTCATTTTTGCCTACGAGTACTTAATATAATTTCTATTTGCTCGCAGCAGTCGCACGTAAACGAGCATGTTTGTCCCTTCCAGTTGCATTACGGTCTTTCATAACGAGCAAACTTAATTGAAGCAGTGGACAGTAGGGCACACCAGCGCACCGTCTGACTTATATGTAATACTACTACTTAGTCGGCGACGTCGCAGGGTTATCTATTGTCACCGGCAACGCGGAAACGCATTTAGTCCGTTCTATTATCTACTGCACAAAGTTTCCCATTATTTATGCGTTTTACTACGAGCGAAGTTCGCCGTCGATGCAGTTAACAGTTGTTACAGTTTCCCACCTCTTGCTGACTTATCCCATGCACTTCTCTACCGACGCCTCGCACGATTATCTATTGTGCATGGCGTCTCTAGCAAACGGCAGTCGTGTCAAAAGCTGCTCGTTCGCGTCTGCAGACATCCGAGTGCAGGTTCTCTAGAGCCTCCATTCGATCCTTACACTTCACTAAATTACTCTGCTCTATGCAGAAAACACTCGCTTTGGTCGATACGTTTCTCGACCAAAAATTTGTCTAAACAGAATAATATTTCTTGTGTCTTTACATTCAACAGTCCAAATTACAATTAACCTTACACTTCATTAAATTGCTCTGTTCTATGCAGAGAAGACTGACTTTGTGGACAAAAATTTTTCCGATAAAAAATTTGTGTAAACTAAATAATATTTTTCTTGCACCTTTACATTCAGCAGTCCAAACTACAATTATTTAAACTTAAACAAAAAATACATTCGAAAAGGTATGTAGAATAAAATTTTTTTAGAATAAAATCTCCGGAGAACACGTTACTTTAGAAAATACGGTGATTCTTCAGCTATTCAATTAAATTGGTAATCTTCCATTACGTTGATTCGTGATTTCCAATCATTTTAATCGTAATCCGGTACATACTACTGCCACATTACTCAAGGGCTAACGACACTCCGGCTGCGAAACGAAGCTATTAATCACGAGGATGATACATCGACTAAGCTCGCGAAATTCGATTAGGTAAAACGAATAAGCGCTGCGGCGAGTCTTGATTTATACACGCTCCCGTTTTGTCTGAAAGCTAACTAAGAAATTGTCGAAGTCGAGTGTGAATGTGAATGTAAGTAATTTCTGGCTCTTTGCGTGCAGTAATGTCAAAGAAATAAGATTGTGTTTCGTACTTGTTATTTTAACTGTAACAATTTTAATCTGAAGTGTAAGAAAAATTTAACGTGTTTCGGTAAAATTATCTGAAAGATCGAAGCATCACGATCGATTTTCATCGGATGGAAATTTCCGGTGTTGGAAGAGGAAACGTGAACAGCCTCTTTCCCGTGATACGCGAAACAAACATTTGACGACGCGACGCTTATGGAATGAGGACGCATTACGCCATTCGGTGTGCGACGGTATAGGTCCATTACATCGAATCGACGATATAATAGACTAGTAAATGCATCTGCAAAGACATTCTATTAAAAAAGAGGAAAAACTCTTGTGGGGAAGAATTGAGAATATGCCAATACCAGGCAGAAGTGTCGTACTCCGATACGACAACGGCTCCATGCAGGATAAAACGTGTGAAAAATTGGCTCGATGCTCAACCATTTAGAAATGAAATTGGCCACTAATGTTCATCCTGCCTGGTCCTCAATAATTTGTACGCCATTGCTTCAAAACACTGCGAAAATACATTTTCATACTGGGGTGGTGATTCTGTATGACAATATAAAACGGAAATGAAAAATCCGCCTGAAGTGCTGCAACCCGACCAACAGAGCTGTACGTACATCCCGGGTATGATCTACCCAACGTACAGCTCTGTTGATCGGGTTGCAGCACTTCAGGCGGCTTTTTCAGTGTAAATAACTAAAAAACGCAGCGGAAATCGCAATTTTTCTATGTATTCTTCATTTCCGTCTTATATTGTCACGAATAGACTGCGGATCTTTATGGGAAAATTTTAGCTAGATGAAATGTCAAACAATAAAATATTAGAAAAATCTAACAATGGTGCTACGTTGTTTTCAATGTAAAAACGCCATTAAAAGATGAAATGAATTTTTATTTAACTCCTGCTTCCCACAAATGATGCAGAACATTTTTACTTTGCATGAAGATCCGTAGACTAGTCGTGACGAATCGCCCTAAAATTTTTCCTCATCTGTTGTCGAACACTATGAAGGTCAAATTTTCAAATATGTCGATCGTAGATAGTGCAAATAAACAATTTAATGATATCGGCGCTACAGGTTCAATTGTTACTCACAAAGCAATTTTATGAAGGTCGGTTAATATTTTAAGTTCTAGTTAAGTTGCAAGCGTCCCCAGTCGTCTAGCGAGCATCGGCGCGCAGCGTGGGTCCGCGAATTCGGCACGAAAATCAGATTCGAAGTTCTTTTCATACCGAAACTTTCAATCTATTTCATTTCTATTACGGCGTATCCGATAGCGGTAAGAAAGTACCGGATTACCGATAACGAATGCGAGGAGCCTCACAATCCCGGAGGGGATGCGATAAGGAAAGTTTCGAGGAAAATCTTCGCGTTGCTTCATAAAGCCGCGACTGTTACACCCCCTGGCCCCCTTTTTCAGTCAAAGGCATCAAAAGCAACGGCGGCGTCGGCGACGGGGAGCGGTGAAAGGGGGAGAAGGAGGCTGAGGGTCCAGGGATTCTCCTGATAAACGAAGGATTATTCTTCCTTCTTGATAAACCGCGAGAGCACCAGCGATGAAACTCTTTGCGTTTATTAAAAGGAAGTTGGATCCCACAAAGATCGCCGAGAGAATCGAAAACAACCGGACAGTAAATTTACGTTATCTCCGGCTCGTCTTCCTGAAAATTCCCTCTCGGTTTCGGACGGGCATCGGCGGAGGGGATCGCGACGAGAGTTTGCTGAGGGAACCACCGCGGATGGGAAATTACGTCTGTAATATTACCAGTTACAGGCAATTGCCCGTTATTCCGGACTGAGGGATAGCTTCATTCGATCTCGAGCGAAATCGCGAATGTTGGTGAACGTCTTTCCACGGTGAATTCTCGTGAATTTTGATCTTCGTTAACGGAGCGCGCGCCGATCTTCACAAAGAATTGTGGAGGCTTCGCTGACGGGATAATTGAAACGCAAATAGAAACTCGGAAAAAGAGGGATATTGATAACACGGACTATAAAACATTTTCCACGAAGATAAAGGATCCGTTTCCGACGATAAGGTTCCTCGGAACAGCTTGCGGAATAATTTTCTGCGATCATTGTACCGGCCTCCCCGCCATCGAAGGTATACTTTGCACGGTTAATACGACCCATTGAAGGGTAATGTAATACGACGGAATTACAATGCGCTTGTATCGCAATACACTGTTCCCCGAGACCGCGTGAATTATTCTTGAAAATAATTCTCCAGATATCAGTGGATTTTATTGCGATGCATGCTCGTAATAATAGTTGTTGTTAAATTCATCAAATGTACCGATTAATTATGCACTTGTTCGGCACTTTGTTATCGGCCCGTGAATATTATAAATCATCGATTGTTTCACTTCGCGCAGTAAATACCACTGTAATTTATTGATGCGACTGGTGCTTTGTGAGGGCGATGATTGAAATTATTACGTTAATTATAACTAAAATAATTCATTACTGTTGTCCAATTCTTCTCCGCGTCGAAATCGTTGTCGTTGCATTTCGCGCATTTTTTTTGCATTTAAAATAAATAATTTTAAATCAATCAATTTTAAAATAAATATATTAATTATTGTATCACGGTCGAATTACGCTGCCACGAATTACGTTGTTATTGCACGTTTGAAGGAAGGCAAACAATATCTTAATTAACAAAACAATCGACGCTCTATTAATCCTATTCATTCTAGTTAACTTGAAACTAGTTGAAACTTTATATTCATATCCAATAAATGTCACGTCGATTCATTTTTCATTGAACAATCGAGCAAGTCAATTTTCGCGAAATCGAATATTTCATACACATCCATCCATCTCGAAATTGCGAATCCCGACATTTCGTACGTACAACAATTTACTATCAAATATTGTTTATGAAATTGTTCGACGGCTATGGAGAAATCAAAACGTTTGTAACGAAAGGTGTCTTAGATAATTTTATTAATCTAAGTGGCAGACTTTCGTTTCTTTCATTAAAAAATCAGCTTCTAATTTATTTCGCTGTCGCGAGGATTTCCCGGGGATCTAAAGGGATACGAAGAACGCGCTAATTTTCCGCCAATCCGAGGTGATCCTTGTAGCGGGAAGTAAACGACGCGACGGAAGTAGCGGAAAGGAAGGCGACCAGACGGCGAAGAAAAAGGAAGGGGAATCCTCCTCGGGCTAATCTAATTTGCTGATGTGACGAGGAGACAGTAAATTGTCGGGAACGCGGCATCGATCCACGCAGGAAAATTGAGAATACGTTCGTGTTCAATCTGAAATCAAACTGATCCGCGGCGTATCAAGATTAAGAACGAATCCTCGTCGTTTTTTTACCTGGAAATACGGATCACAGTGACGAAGCTTATCTCCTACAGAAGAGTAGATCTCCTAAAGTTTTTAAGATTTTTAATTTGATCTTCATTTCCATAATTTTATTCCAAGGTGCCAATCTGTTAACGCTTTCATTCATTTTTTGAGTCGAGGGGACAAAAATTTGTCATTTTATCAGTACATTTTATAATAGCAAGTATACCCATTGAAACTGTTTTATTTTTGAGTAGTAATCCAAACTTGGTTATTGAAATTGAACTTTTTCCGCTCCTAATCTTCTGATGTACATATTAAACTTGACCTCACATTACACAGTTTTCCTATAATAGTATTCACTTTTATCTGTTCCCATTCTTTGCTTTAAATTTTGATTCACCTCAAATAAAGAAAGCTATTATTTAAACTGAACGATGAAAAATGACGAGACAGGTCTCCACGCAGCGAAGAAATCCGTGACAGCCACACGAATGCACACACACAAAATCTAATTTGAAGAGCTCTGTTGTTCTCTGAAGGGACTCGACGAATTCATATTTTCGTGTTCAGCGTGACACCAATAACAGCAGCGGTGCGGAGCGCGCAGCAGAAATACGAGTTAGAGGATTTTCCCTGCGTTCGTATTTCTTTCCGCGTGGATTCATGTTTTCTGCGGGAACCGTAAGGCGTATTAATATTTAATAATAGAAAAGAAGAAAAGCCTCGGCAAGATATGTGTGCGGAGGCGTGTGCATATTGAGCGTGCAAACATCCGCGTGCAGAAGAGATACAGAAATAGGGAAGACAAGATGGCAGACCTGAAAATATGAACCTTTTACCTCACCGCGAAGGATAAGAGATCGAAATGTAGCTCCTTGAATTACTCATGCATGCTGTCTTCAATGTGAATGTGGGCTTTGGGATTTTACATGGTTGCTTCTGAAAAAAATGCTCCTCCGCGGATTATTTATGAATGAACAAATAAATGTCTTATTCCGCGGGCTGTTATTATTATGCAACGTCCTTACAGTCTCGGGGACAAATAGATAAGACACCTTATTAATTTGTTCACTATTGTTCAATGGATAATATATAAACGAAATTTCTTGTTTTAAAATGTTGCAGAAATTTTTGAGACGGACTAAAAGGTATAAAATAATTTTTCCTAGCTCCATATAGATTCCTAATCTCATACAGATAGTCCTGAAAATTTATGATTGTGAATGTTTAATAGCTATGAAAATACTTGTAAGATTTAAAACGAAAAACGTTCACCTAAGTCACTAACAATTTTATTGCACTGCAATTTCTTTTCGTTTTAAATCTTACAATCACAATCACAAATTTTCAGGACTGTCTGTATGGGGTTAGGAAAAATGAGTTTATACTTTTTAGTCCGTCTTAAAAACGTGGTACATTAAAATAATTTTTTTATTTAAATAATTATTTTCTGCTTTTTAGACGAACAGGCAGACAAGAAAGCGAGTTAATATTGCATTGTCATCCAGTTCTGAGCTATGTTTAAAGTTTCATATTAAAGCAAGTTAATAAAAACGTGATGAAATGTAAATTTTCAACCAGTGGGGCAAAATGTGAGATATTATTTTTTTTCAGTTGCAAATTATTTTCTTTCAATTATTTCGGGTATATAAACCGGAGGAATGATCATATTGCAATACAATATTTTTATTCTCGTCGGTAAACATTATTCTCCGCCACTTTTTCTCAAGTCGAACACGTTTCCCGACACGCTTTTAAAACTGTCTTTTGTTATTCACAGTTTGTTCACGAGCGTTCGCTGCAAAAGCGCGCGCACTCGTTTTATTTGCCGACTAACCCATTAATTGTTGGTTTATATTAATTACTTCACCGTGGCGCAATTATTTTATGAAATAATTAACCTTAATTACACTGCTCTTCAATTAATCCACCGGACTATGCTTTAAACAATTAGTACAGTAATTGGTGTAGCGACGCATGCTTTACGTAATTAATGCATTGATTAATACAATAACCGGCGTTGTGTCAGTCAATGCGGCCAATTAATTGTGCGATTATTAATGTCGCTGACTATCTACGATAAACTGTGCAGATAAATTCCGATAAAATTTCGAATATCAAGCAAAACATTCTCAACGTGACGTTATAAAAAACATTCCACTAAACAGTAGACATCAACAGTATCAACACTTGTTGCGTCGACGAACACGGTTGGCTACGACGAATCCTTCAATTAAGCACGCGACATAGTCTCCCTCCTCTAAGCAGCCTTCGCGGATCAGTTAGAAAAATACAAAAACACCGCGTCGACAAACGCGATCCGAACAAGCCGGGGCGGGGCTGGTCTCGAACAATGGGACTGGAGCACGCGAGCAAAGAAATCCTGTCGCCGAGCGGGACATTAAACGTTATCATAAATTCATCAAGCCTCGAGAGGCGAGGGTTGGTCGAAACAAGCGAAGGGTTAGAAAAGCGAGAAGGGCTGGCCTGTACCTGGCGGTCTCACAATCAATCTCCTCCTTCCATTCTCCTTTTTGTGTGCGCCGTGCACGAGAGCTCGAAAAGTTCGCGAGTGGACAATGAATGCTCCTCGTTGGAATGGACGGGAAAGAAAAAGAAAGAAGAAGGAGGAACGAAAAGCGAGAACGAGTCAGCGGGTGGAAAGGGAGAAAGCGAAGAAATAAAAGAAACTCGAAGGACTCATCGCCTCCGTCGACCCATCGGCAACCCGACGGATTCCCCCCTCGTATTCTTTAGCCCCGTGTCGCAGCCGTTGACGAGTCCTCCGACGGTCGACAACTTTTCCGTCGGCCAAACAAGCCAATGTTTACCGGGATCGACAAAGGAGCAGGCCAAAGGATAGGCGGGGAATGTAAGTAGTTTCGAGAACACGGTGTCGCATTTAACTGCGATCGATCCACTAATCCCGGAGAGTTGGAACCCACCTCAAGCAACGCGAGAACTGAAATACGAAACTGAAGACGACTCCGGTCTTACCTGAAACTATTTCGCGCCATAGTGGAATATAGGTCCCTGTTCCAAATAAAGAAATGGGCATTGATTTCGCCGGGAAAACCGTGCTCCAGTTTTCTGGAATTCTTAGACCGTACGCGTAGTGTCTTTTGTGCGAATTGTACTGTTTTGTATTGGAACCAGAGTCTTCCCCCACTTTCCACGAATAATGGCGGAGGAGGATAACAGTATTCTCCTCCATTCGAGTAAATTCCCCTGATGTTACTGACTTTACAAATATGTTTGTGTTAATTCCAACCGATTAAAATGATCGAGAGAAGAAATGATTATTTCGCATAAACATCCGCGGTCTAGTTATCAGCGAACCCGTGATCGCGATGCTAGTTTTAGTGGGCTTATTTGAATCCCAATTTATTTTATTCAATCGAACTAATTCGACCGTATTATTGCGATTCGATTTAATTATTCTGCGAGGACTGCATTATTCTCGATCTGCATTAGCGTCCGCAGTTTAGTTAAGTGATAGATACATACGCGCGTGCGTGTATAGTTCAACACAGAGGTGCTGGATTTCTATGATAGTTTATCTGGTGATTTTAGTAACATATCTTTTTGGTTGAGGTTCGACGAAAATGTTAGAGGAATAAGATGACTGTTGAAACTTTTACGTATCAGATTCCCTTGCTGAAAACTCGAATTCGTTGTCGAACCCTTGATCCTCGAATAGCCCGGCCGTTTAATCTCCCCCAAGAAACATTGAAAACGGATCCCAGCGACTGCGCTCGAGATTGCGAGAGCACGAACTTTTTCCCGCGACGCGACGGACAGAGTTAATTAACGATACCTTCGAGTTCCTCGTCCTTTCTTCTTCGCCCAGGCGAGAGAAGCGAAACTCGTACTGCGATTTTAATGAGATTTACCTCGTTCTACCCGGCGTCAAAGATAAAATCCTTAACCTTTGCCTCTCCCCCTCCTTCAGAGGAGGTAGACAGGGAAAATGGACAACTCGGTAGCCGATCCGACGAGAAACCTTCCTACCGATTTTGTTAACATCGCTCGTCTCATCTACCAGCTAAAATCATTTTCCCGATGGAAATCGAAACGATTCTTACGACCCCCAGGGATACGATAACTTTAAGCTCGACAGGAACATCCCCGATTGAAAACTTTTACTCCACTCGGCTTATTTAATCATCGAACAGCGGACTTCATTCGCATTCAAATCGGAAATTTTCCGTAACGCGGCTCCAAGGTTTTCGAATCGATTTCACTAGCATTATATGTATACTTGAACACTTTCTGTTTAACTCTGAGTTTAATGCTGTACCATTATTTCAAATATTGTTCACATTGTACCAATTTTAAACAATCATTGAGATTGGAAATATTCTAGGTCGGAAGAAATGTTTAATTTTTGTTAATAGATATTATTAGACTTTGCAAAAAGGTCTGTTTAGCAATGATACCGTAAATATGACTATGGTAATTATAGTAATCCGAACTTTCTGTCGAGTTTGTACCAAACAGAGAGTTAATTAGATAATATCTCCGCACGTCCTTTAATAAGAGTCCTCCGCGGTACGATCTGGATCTCGAATTAAAACTTCCACAAAAATTATAGCTCGCACGCAGTCGAGACTAATAAGTTTCAGATTTTTAAAAATGACCGTTGTACCTTCCTTTGATCGCTGGCAAGTTTCCCGACAGGATTATACCGGAACCGAGGTTGTACATTTCGAATGAAAGATACTTTAATATTACTGCACCCTTCGTTCCCTGAAATCGCTGAAGCATGCTCGACAAGATGCATGCGTTCATTAAAACAATGCAAATATGTAGTACCTACTTTTCTTTCACAAGCCAATTATTATTAAGAATACACCTGAGGAAACAAGAAATTTTCATTGTTTTTATTTGATCTTGTACCTTTTTATTTGATCTTACACGAGTACCGTTACTTTAAATTATAATGTGCTTTATTGTGATATCGGAGCACAGATTACGAACGTAACGAGCGAATCGAATCCTTTCCTCAGCGATACAGTAAATCGCTTGGTTTCACTGTTCTTTCAAGTCCTGTTCGATCGAAAAATAATATTAACTGTGATCAATTCTCGGGGAAACAAGGCGAATTTAATTCCACGGATGGACAAAGATGCGATCGCCATTTCGACGAGGCGATTTCCACGGCTCGCTAACCGTGTTTTTCTTTCATTAAATTTGTACGCTTTCAACGAAGACACTTCCACGGCTGAGGAGCTTTCGCGTCGCGTCGGTCGTTTTGGAAGAGAAGAGATTGCATTATTAAGACATCCAGTCGAATCGTTGTGCGGTTGCAGAGAACGTTTACAGTATCAAGCAATATTGTGCAGGGTGTATAAAAAGTAATGGTCCTAGGAGCGAATCTACACCTCTCGGTCTGTAAAAGAAACTTGCCGCGAAATTGTTTATACCAAAGAAAATCGTTGATAAAGTTTGCTTTTGCATCAACACCTTCTACTCATCAAGAAGAGAAAAAACTTTGACAAAATTTGATTGTGTGCACTTATACGTATAGACAAAAGCCTACGAGAGACAAACGAAATTTAATCTTAAATTAAATATAATAACTGGTTACATGGAATTTTACATCACTCCAACATAAATAAATTTTTATCCAATGAAATAACTACTTTAATGCAAAATAAATATCTGCTAGCGTGGTCGACACCTGTATTTATGCTTGAAACACTAAATTTAAAATTTTGATATGGCCCGTACCAAATCATCATCCCCCTATCCATTCACATCACAAATTTGAAGTTGCAAAATATGAAAGAAAACGTTGCACCCTTTGTTATACAAAAGAATACTAATCCTACATTATGGAATACTAATGTAAAGTCTAGCTACTTACAAATTTTTCAGAATCTTCTGCTTCTCCGTCGGATCCACAGGACCATTTACGAAATTGTGACAGCAAACGAGGAGGAGTTACTCCGACCACGATGAAACTGCGATTGTCACCTCGGATTTTTCGTGATTGGTTAAGGTCATTTAGGTGGGGAAATATAGCGTTTGTTAATTGGACGCGGACGTGTCGAAGGAAGGACTTGAGGTTGAGGAGTAAGAAACTGTCAAGGAAATTCCTTTGTTTATTGTTTTCCTTATTTCTTCGGTGAGTCTGTCGCACGTGTTGTCCATCTGTCGAGGTTAAGTTCTCGGAGCGCGGTGATTGTAAAGTAATTAGCCAGCTTGGAGGCGATGCGTGTGTGTCTTTTGCAAGCTATAAATGTTGAATTTTTACTAATTAATTAGATACCAGCATATTTAATAATGTAAACAATATTTTGTCTAATAAACTCGAATATGAAACTAACGTGTCCCTTCATTATTCCACTAGCTGAAAGATCTTCTACAACATAAACGAAGTGCAAATATCGTTAACGTTGATATCGTGTACCTCATCACTCCTCCGCAGTATGTTAATGCAGATATTTTTTACTAGATCCGCAGTCCGGTAATACGAATCTCACGTGACGGCTTATGCTAGCGCAGCAAGAAAAAGACCTACGCGTTAAGACCAGTTAGTCGAAATGACCTAACATTCATTAAGCAAAGAAAAAACAATGAGAATTTGCATCAGAAATCAATGAGACGAGAGTCGTGAACAAAAACACTAGTACCACTGTCTATTACGAAATAATGTTCTCTGCTCGATGCAATAGCACGTTGACTTGAATAGAAAAACGACTACTGACAAGCAATCTTTCTTGATAATTCTCCATAGGTATTGAATGCAAATATTGAATGTGCAGACGCGGCGCGGAGATGTTCACGGTGCGACGAGCGCAGGACAATGAAATTTATTTTTAATCCAGCCGGCGCAGCGTGATCCCGATTTTTCGATCGAGAGTGCCGTCCTCGCATTTATTCCATGTCTTTCGCGTTCATTTTGATTTTCAATCATTTTCGATGGAAAGTGCAGCTGGCGAGTGAGCTTCCAAGACGGTTTCGAATGCAAAAGAGGACATTAATAACAATTTTCAATCTTTGTAAGGAAATTTTAAAAAAGTGGAATTAAATGAAATCTTATTTTCAGTGGCCTTTGTAAATCTGGAATGAGTAAAAACCGTACCAAATTTTACGTTCCAGCATTTTTGGAATATTTCAGATGCCATAAATGCATCAAGATCCGCAGTCTATTAACCCTTAGCAACTCGAGTGGTGACTCTGAGGCGTCACTAAAAATAGCTGTACCATTATTTAAAATATTATCTACATTATTAGATATGTTGGTATCTAATCAATTAATTATTAAACATTTAAGTATTCTAAGTATTGTATAATTCGTTATATCAATTTCGTATCTACCAAATTTAAAGAATCATTGAGAATGGAAATATTCTAGGTCGGAAGATTTTTTAATAAAAAATCGCAGAAAACTTTTCGAACGAGCGAGCCCAACCAACAGATCCAGCAGGAGTCTAGCCTCTGTCCCTGTATCAAACGTTTAATTCGAAGGGAAAAAAGTCAAATGAAATTCAATTGTGTTGCTTTTGTTTTGCAGCCGGGGTTGTGGCCGGGGAATAATTCTCGAAGGCGTCGTTCCGTTCTTTTCTCGGTGTACGCGGTTCTCGCCTTTGTCAAAAGTTGCGAGATCTCGGACGGTTAGGTCGGGGCAATGATTCGTAAGTAAATGCAAATGCGTGTGGGCACCGCAGTAAATGCAAATGCAAAGAGACGTCGTCGTCGTCGGTGTCGTCGTCGTCGTCGGTGTCGTCGTCGTCGGCGGCGGTGGCGTCTCAACTTTAAGCTAAGCTAATGCATTCAAGTGCAACGAAAGGAACGCGGTTCGTCGACCCTCCCCTCTCCACGAGGCGACACCCCTCGGCCACCCTCCAGTCACAGTCACCCCGGTGACTCTGAGCTACAACCTTCGTGCAAAGTCCTGGCTACGTCACTCTATTTAATTACCGCCGCTTCCGAGTGCCTCTGATAATGCGTTCCGAAGGCACACGTTTTCTCCTGGAACTCGGTCGAACACCACGGAAACCTGTTACCGCACGTCAATCATGCGCACGACGTCTTCTAATCTGTCGTTTGCCAGCTGGATACAATAGAACTCGATTGTCCCGAACTTCGTCTTACCGATTCGCTCCCAGAAATTCAATCTCTGATAACGTCTTGCGCCACAGACTTCTATTCATTTTTCAAATCGCGGTATGATGGATGCAATGAATTGCAAAAATACCAGTTCCTCCTGCTGGATCGACCAAACGGTTCTTTTTCACACCGGTATAGTGCGCTGTGAATAATTATTAAGTCTTTTATGTGGATTTCCATACCTACTTCCATAGCTATAAATATTCTTCTTGTAAACTTTGAAGAAAGTCAAAGAGATTTTTCGCCCCTTCTAGGTTCCTTGAATTTAGATAGATTACCAAATTTTCAAGTTGAATTAACAATCGGGGTCTCAGTAAGCCAAATTCTAAGCATAGAACAGAAACGGAGGATTATTACTTTTATTTTTACTTTCGCCGCGCCGGCTAGAAAGCAACACGATAATGCTATACGAGACCGGGATTCCCCAATCGACCGCAGTAATGGTATCGGTTGTATACGAACTAATTCTCCTGTTTGGCAAGACGAGTTAATTATTAATATAATGCATTCCTTCCATGGAATCGACGTGGTCCTCCGCTCGAACTATGTACACGCTGTACATATGTATCATACATATTTAGATCCCGATGGAAATTGCCAAATCATGTATTACATATCCAGAAAATACAACAATACGAATTCACAGAACATCAATTATCTGTACGTGAAGAATAAAGCGGAAAAATTATGGAAAAAGAAAAACCAACTGCATTCAAACAAAATATTATTGACATTACTAAATATGTTGGTGTCTAATCAATTACTAAACATTTAAATATTGTATGAGGTATTATATCAATTTTATATTCATCCAAAGAAATAAATTAACATAGAATTATTCTCTGGGTCGAAAGAAATGTTTAATTTTAAAGGTTAACACTAGAATCACCGGACAACGCACGTGCTACAATTGAAAAATTTATAAAATCGTTTTCAGGAGAATTTTATATACAATTTTTATATATATATATTGAAAGTTAAAAGAGTGCTAATTGTCAGTATCGTGCATCTTGACTTTTAAATTTACATTTCATTAAATTCACGTTCATTTGATTAAATTCTTGAGGTTGTTGGCCTGATAAACAGTCAAAAGGTTTAGATGACAAAGCTTCCGAAAGCTTTGAGCTTTTGTTCAAAGGGTGTACCCTAGAGTGAAAGAAGGGTAGAGCTTTCCCCATAGAAAAACTGGGAGCGAGCTAGCCAATCGAAATGTGAATAGAATTTTGAACGTTATTAGAGAAATTTACTGCAAGCACCACCACAATTGCCATGTTTAACGTGGCCCGACACATTATTCGAGCGCAGGTAATTTGTCGACGTTTACACACAGACAAATATACAGAGGAACGTACATGGGTGGGCTGCATTTATCTGAAGTTCGATTATCTGACAGCGTTCCCGTAATAACTAACCCTCCCCAGGATGGAATTTCCCCTAATCGACCGTGACGGTAATGGAAATAAATGAATCCGCCCCCCCCCCTCCAACCCACCCCCTCGCATTTCACGCCTTTATTAGACTCGGAGTACGTAACCGTGTCTAAAAATGTTTCGTTAACCCGTCGCTTTTCATTGAATATTCCATCGCCAACCTCGGGTTCAAATTTGCCGGGACAACTTTAACTTTCGAGCATAATATTAGTATTTATGGATGCCTACCATCGCGTCCGGATATTGAAAATCTAATTAAATTTTCGTCGCTTCGCAAACGGGACATGGCACGGAAGTATTTCGAGTCCGAGAACTATCGATGGCAACGATTTAATAAATGTTGCATGTTCCTCATGTCACGCGGCTCGTCATAATAAATTTTACTCGAACTTAATCTTCCGTCAAACTATTTATTGCTTTTTCACTAGCTAATACTTTGAATATCTTACAAATTTTTTAGTTGAATTATTTTTAAGACTTGTGTGTAAGATCATTTGATTGTAACAGCCGGTGTCGACTTTCCCCGACCGGGATTGAATTTTTGAAAACGCGGGGGTGAAAAGGTCGCGAGACACGAGGCGGGGACGCCGTGTTTCCGCATCGCGGCTGAACGACGGACATCGGGAAATGCAAATGCAGGGTAGTTTGGCGACGTAGGCATCCCCGTTGACGTTAAGCTCGACGGGTTAATGCATTCGAGTATCGCGGACGTCGACGTACGCTTGCATGCAAATACGCGGCGAAGAGGCCGAGCACGCGACACACAGGACGCGGCTGCGTCAATCCCTTGATTGTCGGGCCGTTGGCCGTTACGCGGATAAATACGCCGAAACGACGCTGCACCTTGATCCTGTGAATCCCGATTATAATGCCTTTCGGTGTGGGGTTCCGACGAGCGAACACTCACCGGAACACCTTCGGAAACTTTTTCCAGGTTCGATTGAATCTAAATTCGAAATTAGGATGCTACACAGCGAGGATGTTTCGCCGAGTAGTACGGATAATTGCGTCGTGAATGGAACGAGTAAATCTGTGATTGTCAGGAAAAACGCCGCATGTCACAATTTCAAAAAATTCGAGTTTATGCATTAATTGAACTTTATAGTATAGGATTTACATATTTACCAGAAAGAAAGTCATGCAAACAAATTCGAAAGGCACGACAAAATAATGCAATTTAATAATTGCAATTTAAAAGATTATTATTAATGATCAAGACTTTAAACGGCAATATCTCGAAAGTGAAGGTATGTGACATGCGGCGTTCTTCGTGACAACCACAGAAATGTGAATCAAATTGCGTAGTGTTCAGAGTCGATGAGGAGAGGGAGCACGAATTCAGGGGAAAAAAGTTACCCTCTCTCTCTCTCTCCCGGAATAGTGTCGTGGAAAGGGAAAATAGAGTGGGGACATTAAGCTGTAAAATTTGTGTTCAGAGATTCCACTGCATCGTGAATTAAACGAGTAAATACTAACAAAATTGAACCGTATTCAGGGGAAAAAGTTACCCCCTCTTTCCCTGCCAATACCGGATCAGTCACGTGACCGGTCCGCGGGAAATAGCATCGTGGAAGGGGAAAATAGAGTGGAGACATTAAGCTGTAAAATTTGTGTTTAGAGGTACCACTGCATCGCGAATTAAACGAGTAAATACGAATGAAATTGAATCGAATTGAGGGGACTTGATTGTTACCCCCTCTCTCTGCCAGTACCGGACCAGTCACGTGACACTGTGGAAGGGGAAAACAGAGTGGGGACACAAGTCTTAATCTGACCACTCCGTTTCTCATACGGTCAGCGAACGATCTATTTATCTTGAGATACGTAATAGTAAGTAGCTCGAACACCCAATCTCTATTGGTTCAGGATGGACGCTACGACACGTACCGAATCGATATCGGGAAACGTGTTACGCAGCACCTCCGCAAATCCCTTTACAACTTTTCAATATTACCAATGACGTGATATTACGACGACAGATGTTCCGCGTTCGAAGAAATCTGCTTATGCCGTGCAGCTTGTGCAATCCCTTTTCGAAAGTATTTCTGATACTTTTTCCCGCGGGTTGCGTAGCGTTCTCATTAGCGAGGGAAACGACGGAGAATATTTACACACATCGTTCCGTGATATTTGCGTTCGACAATAGGAAACGAACACGACAAAGCCCCGTTGACAACGATAGACGGGTGTACATATGTATGCACTATTTTTCTTGTCAGAGCGACGAGCTTCTTCGTATAATACATACGTGTAACACGCGATTATGGAGGCTTATTAAAACGACCCCTCCAAGGTCATCTTGATTCGCTACATATTCATCGGAATATAGAATCGTTATACATATACATATTTATTAAGGGAAGACCGTGGAAGCTACTTAATTTAGTTGGCAAAGAACTGGCAAGTGATGCACACTCCAGAGACTCGCATTCATTTTCCTAATGTTCCATTCCATCTCGTATGATGGGTCCCCGGGGAATCAGCAGCGTAACTAATTTAATTCCGTAATTAATCACGTCAATAAGTCCTTTCCGCGACGTCACTCTGAGAGAAAAAAAAAAGCGTTTTGAATCATGCCGCGAAGTAATTAACGGCACGAGTCGAAGGAAGGGCTGAATGGATACCGAAACAAGAAACGGCTCGGATGGAGATCGATCTTCAGTAGAATAACAAGTAATCTACTCGATCACCGATCCGCGAAAAAAGCCTTCGCCTCGGCTGCAAAACAATTCCGCGTCGTCCGCGGTAAAAACGTTCAGCTGGAAACAATTTTCCTCGGGATCTCTTTATTCTTTATCTATCAAGGATCTAGATGAAGTTGACGCAATCCGAAGAGCCGGGCGAGCTTTGCTGGGGTTTAGAATTTCAAGAGATTCGAGAGCAGAGCGGCCAGTTGTCGGGATCGTTTGTGGAAAAAATTCAACGGAACCGTAAAATAGCGAACACCATTGATTTAGTTTCTACGGGAGAGAGGGTGAGAGACTCTGGTTGCAGGGTGTTAAGCTTTCACTGGTGAGAGTCGTGTCTGGCCTCCAGGGTGACAAGAGTGACAAAACGCCACTCCTTTAGGAAAACCACGGGATCAGTCACTGGCATCCAGCCAAACAGGCTTCCTTGTTTTCGTCCCTTGACTTCGACATCTGATTTCAAATTACATTCGCAGAGACGGCGCTACCAATCGGCCGTCCCCTATATCCTCTTAAGAGATCGATGCTACTCGGTTCGTTCGGAAGTCAACCTCGCGATAAGCAATGTTACCAGTAGACAGCGGATCTTTAAGCAAAATAAACATTTTCTAGCTGAATTGCAACGAACTGGAGTGAAATGGAAATTTATTTTCTTTCTTAATATGTTCGATAGTTCGATATGCTCGATAGGTTCAAAATAACATAAGAGTATTTTCTAATTTTTCCAATGAAGTTACACTTTCAAATTAAACCTATTCATTTTTGCCGTAAATGCATAAAATCCGCTGTCTAGTTATCAGAACGTAAGATGACCCTGAAATATGCAAACTAATATTGAGAAACACAGTGAATATACAAATAACGATGCCAATTAAGAAGACAAATATAATTGACCAGTTTTTATTCAGCAACGAAAATACTTGCTGAAAAAACAGTGCAAGTGAAATGTAAAAGTCATATTTGTACTTACTGGATTTACTGGATTTACTGGATCATCTGGTGTCGCAAGCAGAGTCGTCAGATCAGGGGAATTGGTTACCCCCTCTCTGCCAGTACCGGATTACCCACGTGACTGGGAACAGCGTCGTAGAAGGGGAAAGGTCTGCTCACAAGATTCCAATGTTCCGTCGTTTTTACTATAAACCTGAAAGATTCAAAATATTTCAGTCTCTTTGTTCTAGTATGAATAAAAATAGTATTAATATTTTCCAAACGTTGATCAATGCGACCACTACAGCCGAATACGAGAGTTATTTCGTAAACATTGATTTTTGTGGACAAAGCCAGCCAGGGAAATACTGTTAGCGAATAAATGCAATTTATGGTCCGTCCGCGTCAGAGACTTGTACACATATTAATTTGATTTATAAATTCACATAAAGAAAATCAATTAACAGAAAATTATATGAACCTTGGGGTGGTTGAAAATATGAATTTTGGGGTTACTTTGTTCAATTATGGCGTGACAATAAATGTGTTAATACGATCACCTGTGGAACATATTATAAATGTCCTTCGCTGTATAATACCGCCGAGGCGAGGGTGGCAAACGTTCATAAACGATCCCTGGACGACGATAATTTCGTTTAATCATGCTATACGGACGGAAAATCGAAATGTGCAATAAATCAATTGGCTACAAAATATTCAACGACAAGAATGTATATTGTATATACAATAATTCACACGGATCTACAAAATGTATTTTTTAAATTTCAAATATAGACCCACATAAAAAAGTTGTAGACAACAATTTTTCAAAATTTCTTTGTCACATCATGTAGCAGACTAACTGTTCTAACGTCTCACAAAAAATCCAAGTTGTATGGACCGAAAAAAATTATCGTCTCTTGAAAAATGTCCGAATATTATCGCGAGCGACTGTGGGTATTTTTCGCGAGTTTTCAAGGCGATCTCGTTTCCTTGCAAACGCTGGTTTTTCGGGAGGGACTCGCGTAATTCAGAATCTAGGAACGCGAGCTGCCTTTTCTCCGATTTTACACGGCCGAGCACGCGTGCATAAACTCTTTTCATCCCGCGGCTGGCAACCGCTATTTGAAACTTAAACGTATACATTTATTTATCATGAGCGTGGCATATTTTCGCAAACGAGGTGTCTCTCAAGAACGCGGCCCTGTGATTCGTATATACATTGTACGTACATATGTACGTCCCTTAATTTACTCGCTGTCTGACGTTTTGATACGCTGTCCCAGTTTCTTAAATTTTCTTTGAAACGGCCGTCCCGTGCAAAATTGGTTCTACAAGTATGTGCTGCTTACGAAAATCAGTTAAAAAATATTCGATGCATTAGTAATATGTCAACAAATTAATTCAGTAGCCCTTTATTATTAATTATTTAACCGTCAATTACCCGCACCCCACTTTCTACATAACTGTTTACATGGAACTGTATGTACCTCCAACATAAATAAATTTCTATTGAATAAAATAACTACTTCAATGCAAAATAAATATTTGCTAGCGCACTCGGCACCTCTGTTTATGCTCGAAACACTACATTTAAAATTTGGAGACTGTAAGTATCATATATGCGAGTAATTAAAAAAGTTAAAAATATATTCTAAACTCCAGAATAAAATTAGATACGAGATAGAAGTTTGACAAAGTTTAATGATCTTCTAATTCCACTCGAATGTGTATAATATGTAATAGATGCTACTTCTTTAAAGAAAAAAGTTTCATCGACGTTTTCCCAAGAGCCCGAGCGAGCAGCAAAGTCCACCGAGATGCGGTAATACAAAAATAAACAATCGACGTAAGCGAAGTTTGACAGTTTTAGATTCGCGAGACGCCGCACCGCGTCACATACGATCGGCAAACCTATGCACCGATGCATACTTCCGGTCGAGAAACGGATAACTTTCGAGATTCATAACAGTGTATTTCTACGGTGTAACTTTACGGTAACACTTTGTACACAAGGAACATAAACTCGAGTTGAATTACGAATGGGAAACTCCGCCGGAACGTATTCCCGCGAATATGTACACCAGACGGTCCCCGAACTTGTTCCGCGTTTTACGATTCATATTTCGGTAATTCAACGGAGCGGTGGGAATTAGCGATGTCGTTTGAGGACGCGCGAGCGAAGCCGTATCTACAATTTGTTTCCTCAATACTGGATCAACTAGCACAAAAAACTGAATATTTTACGCGTTTATTTCATGTGTTCGAAGGATTCAATAAATTTCC
Organism: Lasioglossum marginatum; assembly: GCA_028455795.1. Lineage (NCBI taxonomy): Eukaryota > Metazoa > Arthropoda > Insecta > Hymenoptera > Halictidae > Lasioglossum > Lasioglossum marginatum. The sequence continues at coordinate 8,467,918 of CM052253.1, read as the reverse complement.
ACTGAATATCGCTGAACTTCAAACACACATAACTTTCGAACCAGTGGATCCCTAAAATTAAATCTTGGATTTTCGTCATTTATTCACCAAAATCTACAGGAGTACATTTTTAAGAAGTTAAAAATTTGTGGTCCCGTAAGGTGAAGTTTAGTCTAGAAATCTTGAAATGCGTTTTTCTCAAGACGTATTTCTTTTCCTAAGAATAAAATTTGGATTTTCGGAATTTTCTCGCTAAAATCTACACGATTGCATAAAGAAAGATAAAAATTTCTGGTTTCCTCTGGTGAAGTTTCACCCCTCGCTGCTCTGATATTGACGACAGAAAAATAAAATTGTATTTCCGCTTGGAATCTTCGAGCGTTAAGTTGTGCAATACTTCCTCTAGAACAAGAAGTGTTTTACTCGAACGTCCTTATTCCGCAGTCACGGTTTTATTTATACATGCATGCATAGGTGTTGCGCAATATGTACTCTGTCTTCGTACTGTCCTGAATTTTCGATTCGTCCGTCTAATGGAAATGTACTCGCCCGACGATCGGGGGAATACATATGTATACGTATATCTTGTGTCCGATGATTTACAAAGCTAGCCCGTGTCTCGGCACCGCGCACGTCAAGCCGTTCGCCCTAACATAATTTTCACGGTCGAATAATAAATACTCTGGCAGCGCTCTGGCCATTTCCTTTTTCTCCTTTTCCTCCCCGTTTCGGGTCCAGAATTTATGTGTATCAATTCTACGATGTCTGCTGGTATTTACGATAATGCATTTATCCGAAATTTCCGCCGATGAGATGAGTTTATACTGGTACGTATACATGTATCGCAGTCTTCGGGGTTGAGATCCGATCGATAAAATCTTCTCCGTGTCCAAGAACATTCGTGTAAATTTATCTACGTATGTGTATATCATTTTGTTTATGTTATTACAAATAATATTCAAGGTGGTCAAAGTTATTGACTCCCACTCTGCCCTTCCCCTTCTACGATGCTGTTCCCCCACGCTCTCCTCGCGGTCACGTGACGCGTTGCGTCACAATGTCACGTGACTAATTCGCGTACTGACAGAGAGTGAGGGTAACCTTTACCCTTCGTTCCGAACCTTTGAGACGCGACGTGGAGCAAATTTCGCTAGCTTTTGATGAGCTTATGTCAGACCCATAATTTTATTCGTAATAATTAATCACAATGTGGATTCGTGACAATAGCACCATCTTGCCCAGGAAAATATTCTGTGGTCTGTCTTCCGGAAGGAGAGATTCGAGACGTACTGATAATTCAATAGCTGTCCACACCATGTCTGCAACCCGCGTACTGTCTACGTGTCCGGAGTAATTGGGTTGCACTGACAGCTATTATGACTCTTTTAGTCGGAGCTTGAAACAATCTACGTTATGTAAAAGTTCTGATTATAACCAAAGTTATAAAGAACTTTTCTTTCTAACAAAAGTGTTTCTAGTTGTTGAATAGAGGCTCCGATTTTAAAGAATATTATCGATACACGTAAGATTGCCCTAATCTCTTCGGCTAATCATTCGGTAAACTATGACGTCATGTGAATCCGGCTGTTCCTTATCTTCTACACTCTGCACACGATAACTATATGGTATGCATCTACAAGATAAATATTCGGCAACGTCTTTCCATGCTACCTTCCCAACAGCCAATAAATAAAAATATTCCAATTACTATTTCGAACACATTTCATCTGAAATGTGCGCTGCTCTGGTGGAGGACGGGGTTTAGAACGTTTCAAGATCCGCTACCTCAGGATTTCGGAGAATTCGCCTTCTTACTGACCTGTTCTGTTAATAGGAAAAGCAAATTGATCGCAGCGGTAACCGGCGCCAGGAAAATTTGATTCGAAAATGGACGGAGGGCTTCGGCGGCACAGTCTCGCTTATGAGACTCTGCAGAAAATGAATACATGACCGTCCGCTGCGGGAGCCGCAATTCGATCGGCCGAAACCTTGGCCGCGGGTTTCAAGAAATTCTGGCGAAGCCGATTTAGAGTTGCGCCCGAGATCCTGTTCGCGAAATCCGCGGGAGACATCTCGCCGTCTTTGCCGCAGGATATTAAAACTTGGCCGGGAAATATATACCGTCTGTCAACTCGACTGGATACGTTCGGAGACGTGAGCGAGGCGCGGATAAAAATACGACTTAAAGCATATGCGGGAAAATGGTATCCAAAGTTTGCCGTCTTCTGACGGAAACTTCGGAGACCGATCCAGAGGCTCCTTTCACGCCAGAATTTCTTTCAAATTCATTACAATATCAAGGACCTTTGAATTCGTGGAGATATCGCGGTGACGCGCGAGATCCGCAAAATTACGAGTTCCGCTGGATGCAATAAACCAGCGCAATTATTCCAGAACGGTTTATCTCCGGCCACGATAACTGTTTCTTCTAAGCGGGCGCCGTTAGCAGCTACCGGTATCTAATTCATAACGCGCCGTGCGCGCGTAACTAGTTTCGTATTGCAGTAACAGGGTCGGCTAAATAAAAGGGAAATACGGTGGAAAAAGGGGACACCGAACACAAAGAATCTGGTTCTCCTACCACTATGAATGAGAATAGGCTATATTCGTTCTACTCCTCCCCTTCCACCGCCCCGTGCTTTTTCATTCTTTTCCCGATACGCTTACACGTTCTTCGGTCGATACGCGTTTCGCTCGGCCGCTCGAAATTCTTTGCAGGACCACCAATTTCCATAAAATTATTACGGGCCGGTGTTAGCGCGCCCCGGAAATTTGCATACCGCGACCGTCTCGCAGTCCCGGCGAATAAAAAATCCCGGCGAATAAAAAGTCCCCGCAGCGTTTCGATCTAAACTGTCTCCTCTCGCTTCGTTTCAACGTCGTGTGTCGCCTCGTAGAATATTTACCGTCTTACCGGCACGAACGTTCCCCTCCAGCATCGTCTGCGATTTCAATCTCAACGATAAATCCGCTATTTCCACCTTTTCCCGCAGCTGTTCTAAACCTATTGCCGGATCAAATTCAATTCGTCGCTCGAGACTGTCGAAACCTGGAACGATGTACTACGGTAACGCCTCGACAAGCGTTACCAGCTCTGGGGCTCACCGCGACACGAAACTGCCACAGGGCAGAGTATTTTTACACCTTACGAGCACTTGAAGAGATAGGGAAACGATGAAAGGGCCGAGGGTCGAAGGATCTGACAGAGGGTGTATTCTGTATACTTTTCCCGAGGCGGAGAACAAGGGTGTGTTGTGGAGGATGATTCTTACAGGTGGTAGACGCGACACTTATCCAGACAATTCTAATTGACAATTCAGATCGAGGGCTAACCCTTTGCACGCGAAAATGAAACATTTCTTCCGACCTAGAGTATTTCCATTCTCTACGATTTTTTAAATTTTATACAATACTTTATGTACAATAATATTATACAATTTCTAAGGGTTAATATTGTTAAAGAGAAGCGAAGCAATTGATCACATGAAACGGAGAGAAGATTTTCCAGGAGATCGAAGAAGACGAGAGTAATTTCTATTAAAAATTTAATACATCTCTTTTATATTTTAAATTACTAATACACTGATATACAATAATAACAGCATTATACCTATTGTCATACTGATATACAAGATTATTTCTGACGTAATACTATCAGAGCTTAAATTAGTACAAAGGACGTCTATTAATGTGACGAAATTATTAACAGCTCCGTGAAAACGTTGGGCCGCGATGGCGATCAAATTATTTACATTCTCGTGTATTGGAATAATCAATGTTTCGACGGAGGGCACAGTACGACTCCCTGTATAAAGAAAAATACTAATCGTATCGTATAAGAGTTAACGAGGCGTCCCACGAGAACGCGTGCACGCTCGAGAAATTAAGTACATACATCGCATTTCTAAAATCTTCTAAAAGAAACTCGGTTACTGAATTTATGCAACGTTGTAAAGGAGTATTAAAACCTTGGACAGAAAAATCGAATCTTTTCGAGATACGCTAGTCTTGTGATTTATTCATTTTAATCTTGTTACTGTGGATCACAATCGGTTTGCGAAAGTAAGTAGCTAGGAAAGATGGTCTCAGATGTTCTGAAGCGTACTAAGCGTAGCGAACCGACTAGTTTCCACTTCGGTGACTGTTTCTCTTGTTTAATTCGTCCTCAATTGGTAATCTCCGTTCTGGGTGATGTACCGTACCCACGGCAACGCTTGGTACCCGCTCTTCTCAATGATCTTTAGGTAGCGCACCTGGATACCGGAAGTCGTGAAATAGGGTATCTCAAATTTCACTTGAATCGGTGGTTTCCCCTCCACGTCTTCCCCAACAACAGAAGGCAAGCCAAAGTGTGCTCTCATCAAGTATTCTTTCCCTCCAGGGAATGATTTGATGAACCAAGTTATGGCGCTCTGCTCTGGAGAATATTTGACACTGCCGATAGTGGTCTTAAATTTGGGGGAATCCGCATCGTTCGGTACTGGAATTACTATTTCTACATTGTTCGCAGTGGAGCGCCTCTTAAACTGTGACCTAGCCTTTATCATGTACTCCACTCTGCTATGAGCATGCCGTTCGATCACTGACTCGATCCATATAAGCGGCTTCACGTGGGTGTTCAGTCTGTACGACATTAATTCAAACTCACCGTCAGGCGGAATGAAAGAAATTGTTCTGTCATTCTCAAATCTGGATAGTCTGACGCACTGGTGAAATTTCACATCTTCTAATTCTACAGATTTCGATTTTCCACGTCCCGTAGATTCAAACAAGACCTTGTCGTTCAGTCCAAGTCTCAATTCCGGCATTCCTGAGAGGTAAACTCTCATCTTTATGGCACCCACTATTTCCGAGCTCAGTACGTTTCCATTGGCATTTGCTAAAAGATTCACAGACTCTATCACGTCGAGGAACACCTCGTTCTTGCGATATTTGATGCCCTCCGATCTCCACGACACAGCATTAGTCACAGCCATAGGAATACGTGGTTGAATCTCAAGTTTGTGACCCTCCTGAGTGATATACTCTTGTAAGATCTTACTGTCCGTGGTTTGAGGATAGCCGAAATCTATGAGCTCGTCTAGTAGCTCGTAGATAACAACAAAATTGTCTCTTATACTCTCCTCTTCCAATTCCTTAAAATATTCTTGCATCACCTGAACCAGTTTATGCAAGAAAACAAATACCAGAGAGATATTGGCATTCTTCTTAGTGGTGGAAACGATGTAAAGGTTGTTGTACTTTATGTACGCGTACGTACACTCCGGTGTTTGAATTATCGGCGTCAGATTTCCTTCCTCCTCGCGCTCCATCACGAGAGGCATGAATTTCTCTATGACACCGGTTTCTATGTCTCCACGATAGTTTCGTGAGATCAACACCTTCCCTTTCACGTCTAAAATATATATTGCGGATGTCGACATCTTTACGATGTGTCAAACTGCAAAAAGAGATGGATTCCATGACATTTTCTGTTAATAACGCAATAACGATTCAGGTAAAACTCAAATCCAGTGTATCAGTAAGATCCAGTTGAGGTTATGTTATCAAGCAGGAGAGAACAAGCACTAGAGCAACAAATAAGAATACGAACATGGCAAAAAAATCGTAAAAATTAATATTAACACACGGCAAACGGAAATGTGAAATAGAAGCGGAAAGCGAACACGTAGAAGGTTCGAGTTGACACTAGACCGTACGTCAAGGTGGACGAACAAGAGGAAAATGAAGAAATTGTACAAATATATTGAATACTCACGTACCGGTTCAATTCCTCGAGGAATAATAATTCTCCGGTTATTTACATCGATGAGAATTTCTCTTTGAGAAAATAATAAGAGAGTTTTATTGATAATAAGTCTTCCCCTCCCAAGTGTCCGAGTGCCACTGTGGACCACCCTGAAGTCGCCACGGTTTCAGAGTGCAATCGAAGCGCATGCGTTGCCAACTTCTCGCCTGATATCGACCCGCCTCTTCTCCGTGTCATTCGAATGGTTTACATGCGGCAGTATTTACTGGGGCAGGTTTTTTCGAATTTTACAGTATCACTGCCTCGATAAAAAAGATTATTCAATGTACGATCGAACTGGCAAATCGTAGATTTCGTTAAGCTGTAATTCGACGATATTTAATTTTCCCTTTTTATGTATTTACGACACTTTTTTACTCGCTATCTCGCGTATTTATTAAAGTATTCACGTTACTCGTTCATGTATTTTGTTATATATTTATGTACACTGTATAAAAAAAAATAAAGCATTTAGGTATTGTTATAACTGGTTACATGGAACTTTATATAACTCCAACATAAATAAATTTTTATTCTATAAAATAATTACCTTAATGCAAAATAAATATTTGCTAGTGCGATCGACATCTCTGTTTAAAGTTTCCAGATTGTAAATACTGTATACGAATAATTAACCCCTTGCTCTACGATTTATTTTATAGTGATTAGAATTTTCTTTGTAGTTCGTAATTTCCTAAAAAAGGAGAAAATTTATATCTATTGTATGCATACATGTTCTCCAATAAAACTATACATTTAACGAAACCAAAATAGAATTTCATCTCGGTTTAAAGGAAATTGATAACATACATATTTATCATCGGACTGCAGATTTTGGACTCTGTTTAAATCCCGTTTGGTTGCGAGCTTTGGAAAGAAAACGAAAAGAAAATAGTATATAGCGCTCGAGCTAGGTACTGTCAGCTGTCATGTTCTTTCCGCCGGAAGCTACACGAAGTCGGTGGAGCGATTCGAATTTAATTAAAACGTAATTAACGGTAACGTTCCACTCGATACTGTAACTCGATCCCCGTATAGCACGATCTAAAAACTGTTTAGATAAAAGTAAATAGATACAGTAAACGCGCAACAAAAAATTGTTCTCTACCTCGTAAAATACATATATACAGTGGTCGATTCCTCTCGAGTCGTCGCACTGTTTGCGTGAAATTCCGCGAGAAATTCTGCGAGAAATTCCATCGTAATTGAACGAGGATGGCTCGATTATAAAGTCAAATTATCGATGAAAAGAAATAGAAGTTCTTCCGGCAAGAAGGGAATGCATTTTCCTCCTTCCGACCTCTCTCCTGTGTACTATAGTCTCCTTATTCTCTCTTCGATACCTTTCAAACTCGCGTTTTTCACTGCTCTTCTATTCCGAAAGTACGCATTTGAAGTAGGAAGAAATTGGACGAATTTCATTCCCCAAGCAACTCGATTCTCCGTTTATCTGAATAATAATGTTGCAGTGATTCCCTGGAATATGTTTTATCTATGTACCCTGTGTTTCTTTTTAAAAAGTTCAATGAATCCATCAGGTTCTCATTTGACGGCGATTTAAAATAAATTGTTTATCCTGGTCCATTGAATTAATGGAATAATTTATGGGAAAGTAATTTGGAAAATATTTAAATAATATATTATACTTTAAGGATGTTCGGTGCAAATGTATAGTAGTAGTTGTTCCCTTTCGAGCACAGCGAAGGTTTACATTTTATAAAATGATAGGTAATTTTAATGTTTATTATCAAGCTATTTTTGTGAAAAGTTATGGTTCAAAAAACTGATTAAAAAGAAGCAGGTTGCAAGGAAGACAATGTCTGAAATTTGACTTCCTCTTCTTATTCTGTCTCCATTGACCAGCCGCAGTCTCTGCTTCTTTCAGCGGTTGTCCCCTGGATCGAGGTTTTGTCGCTGTTTCTTTCGCTTCACCGTTTTATCCCCCGGCGTCAGATACGAACCCACTGGCGCAGAGCAATCCTCCCAGTTCTCGGTCTGTCGGTTTCACCGGATGAAACGTCAATCCCAAGATAAAGTGGCGGAATGCAGGGGCTAGATCTCGGCCGTGCTCCACGTTTGTCGATCGAGCAGCTCATTCTTCGGGGTGAGCTGTGCGAGGAGAGGGTTGGAAGTTAGAGCCGCTTGGGGAGTCCGGCGCGACCGATAATTGAGACTCAGAATTAAATTAGCGGAACTTCGATCCCTTGAACGTCCCTCGTGTGACGTACCTACATAGTTATAAACGCGTTGCCTTGCCTCGGTGTTTTCCGAGTGCCTAATCGCCTGATCGCCTCAGGAAATCGCCCCGATCCTTCCGTGTCCGTGAGACGGAGCAAAATTTAAGTAGATACACGCTAACTCGAGCAATTAGTCTGTTCTAATAAATCTATTTAAACTGTTTTAATTGTTACGATGAACTTCCTACGAAACTTCCTCCGGTCGTACGGATCGCTTCTTGACGAATGATCTTCGTGTTTTTCCCATCCATAAATCATCGGATGCAGACGATTTTCTGTTATTAAAGGACCTATATTATGAAATAAAAATGGTACTTAATTTTTTCTAATGTAGAGAATTTTTTAATTTTAAAATTTAAGTGGGGTATTTGTTTTCCAATTTCGCTTCTAAAGCTGTCCATAATCATCCCACAATTTTTCCAACGTTTATTCAAACAGTGTATATATTTAATTTTCCTTTCGCACATTATCAAATAATCAAATTGGATAATATAAAAAATAAAATCAAATTGGAAGCTTGTATTCTTTAATTACCATTTTGTTGAAGATAAGTACCTACTGATCGTCCAGCAGCGAGAAACTTGTAAGGACCACGTGATATCCCTACTCCGCGCCACAAGTCTTCCGCTATTGGCCGAATGTGGTCGAGAGTCGAAATCGCCGCCATCTCCTGATGGACGATCAGTACAAATGTACTCGAGTGTTTGGATCGTTAATAATTGAGAATGTTTAATTTCTCTCATAATGCCGTGCATCGAGGGATGCACAATTCATTGTAACTAACGTTATAGAATCACGCAACGTTTTTATCACGAAACAATGCTTGTAACGCTGCTAGGCTCGCGCGGGGTTTATGTTAACGATAAAGTTGTGACAAATCGTTTCGTTAACGGTGTGAGTTACGGTTTCGAATCGTGTCTCCCCGCGTTAATTCATTCCACCTTTATTAATACGAAATCCACCCTTAACTGGTGTTCCCTTATCTGGAACTATCAATAAGCACGCGAGTATTTTTTCACAGAAAGATTTATCTAACCCTCCTTTTTTCAATAGTTAACCCCTTCCCCTAGAATATCGTGTCTGACTCGTGACGAAGATTCTGAACAGAGTCTAATAAATATGTTTGCTAGTAATTTCTAAAATTCTACTTTTTGTTAATGTAGAGCTATTGGAGAATATGTGAGCATACAATGGATATAAATTTTCTCCGTTTTATATGAATTATAAAAAAGTTCTGATTCGGAAGCACAAAGCTGCGAAATTACGCCTCGCAAACGTAAAAACAGGACTTTTGAGGCCTAGATTGATCTTTTATCTAGCGCTGTTGACTACTGAAAAGATTATCGAGAAATGAGAAGGCGCATCCCGCACCCTTGCAGTCCTGGAAACGAGAAAATTCCTACCTCCTTAAGATCACGGGCACATCTCGGCTGGTTTCGACTTGCTAGACGTTAAGGATAGTGGGCGATCGAAGGGAGAGAACGTGACGCGAGGCACTGATTGCTAGAAAGAAGACTGGCCTGGCAGGTTATCCCCCTAGATCAGACTTTGAACCCGTTCTCGCGGATTCTAGGCTCTCCGTTCTCTCCTGTATCCTCCACACGCCCTTCGCTGCTAATACTTCAATCTAATACCACCTTTCTTTCCCCCTGTTGGTTTCAGATGGTGCAAGGAATAGCTGCGTCGGCTTTCGGGAACAGGCGACCGATGCGCGTCGGCGGAACTATGTCGGGAACAGGATGGTGCTCCACCGCGTCCGTATTTTGTCATTCACGGGATGTTTTGAGTGTAATTTAACTTGCACGCGGCAGGGTCCGGAGGACTCGATAGAGGAGGGGGAGACAAGGGGGCGCGACAAACGCCTCGAAGCGGAGAAGTACGGGCGCATCGTTTTGCATAACGAAGTCACCAAGTGATTTGTCGGCGACGCCTTGGATGGCCTACGAAATAACACGGAAGCTGTTCCGGAGCCTCGATTGGAAATATTTTTCCATCCCTTCCGGTGACGGGCACGCCTAAGGTACATGTCGAGATTGTAGACCATTTGTGTGCGTGCGAATCGAGACACAAACGTGTATGTAATAGGTGCTGATCGCAATGTGACGCGATGAGACCATCCGCAAAAGTCTCAAACAATGTTCACATTAATTCGAACAGTATGTTACAAATTTTCTAAAATTGACTTCTTCATGCAATGAGAGCAATTTACAATGGCAATAGAAGTTCCACGATACACAATATTATAGAATGTTGCACTGGCTTTCATTACCAGATAGATAGACTCCGGATCTTTATGCAAAATAAAAACTTTCTAGCTGAATTGCAACAAGCCGGGGTGAAATAAATATCTAATTTCTTGCTGAATACGTTTATAACAGGTTGCAAATAATACAGTAGTATATTTAAACTCTTCAAATTCTTTTACTGTCAGAAATTAGACCCACTTTTATCATAAATGCATAAAATCCGAAGTCTACAGAATTTACGTATTCTTCTTTTACGAAATGCAACATGGCCATTTCATAATATCGGACATTCAAACGTCTTAAACAATGCTCACATCAATTCGAACAGTACTATAACTGAATAAATGTCTGGAGGAAAGACGTATCTATGTTACGAATTTTCTGAAATGGACTTGTTGATGCAATGAATGCAATTTGCAATTGCACTAGAGGTTCTACAATACACAATATTATAGAATGTTAGCTTTCATTACAACATAGAGTAACGAATTGATGTGTTCTTCTTTTACAATCGATCAATTCAATTCGCGTGATCCGTGGAAGCTGAAGTCAACGCGATTTTAAAATGCAGCGGCAGTTGCGGTGATCATCTCGGCGATCTCGAGGCTGATCTTCGGCTGTGGCTAAAGTCGCGTTCCACGGTTATGCTGCTGGCGTCGCTTCGGGTGGCCGCCAGCAAATGCTGTCATGCTCTTGTCATGCCAGCCGGCGGCCAAGAAGAGGCCGCTGGCCACGAGGTCCTTGAGCAGCTCAACGAGCTCCGCATCGACGACAGGCCGCTGCCTCCTCCTGATAGCTGTCCTCGTTCTGATCGGCTGCGAGGGATCGCTCGCAGTCACGCAAATCCGCTACGCTTCGCGCATCGTCGAGACGAAAAGCGGACAAACTCGAGGGATCCTTCAGGTATGTCTAACAATTTACCTTCCTTTCGCTTGCGCGTCGAATTAAAGCGTGTATCGATCGATATGTACTCGGTAGAACTATAGAACAACAATGGACTCTTTGGCACAAGTTCGTACTTAAAATTCGAAGATGAAGATGTAAAAGATAATTTCATCCTTCGAGATCTCTCTTTTTATTCAACGAATAAAAAGAAAGGGGAATACGATGCTGTGTAATTAAGAATAATATTACGGCTTGTAACACCGAATAACGAAAAAACGGAAAGCCGCCGTCGTTGTTCCGTAATCAGGAAGTATGAAGAGAGGAAGGAACTCGAGGAAGAAGCGCTCTTAACGGTGGACTTTAATTAGTTTATGCTTGCATCCCTTACACAATTTAATAGGATAGAAATGTGTATTTAGGTGGATGTCTTTTCGAAAGTAAATTCCAGGAAAAGTGGGGTAGGAGATGAAGCGAAAGGTGGGTTTCCAAGGAAGAATTTCTTTAATGATCTCCTCCTTCTCTTTCTCTCCGTTTTCTTCTTTCTACTATTCAACTTTTAAGTTGAGAGTAAACCAACCTTTCAAACCCTCATTAACTCGTCACAGAAATAACCGGAGAGTTATTTTCGGAACGTTATCGTCGAGACACAATGCAAGCGAATTAATATTAATCTTTGGAGCCGCGTCGCTAAGCTTCGCCGTAACATTTTCCAAACACTTTCCCGACGCCTCGTAAAAAGAAATATTCGCGGCAGACACGTGTGCGAGATATCTTTCTTTTTAAAAAAGAATCCGAAATAGACAAGCATCCGTCATACATTCAGGCTCGTTTGCATACCGTATGCATAATGCGCGGACGTGCGGAATCTCAAAGGGTCTGCAGCGAGAAGCAGATTGTGTCGCGGAAACCGGATCAAACAGCGAATAAAATTCGCGTGCCCGTGAGCGTTAAAAAGCTGGCCGTCGAACGATATGAAAATGTGAAGCGCGTGGCGCGCCCGGAGGGCGAAGGAAATCGACCATGCTACGAGCGTAAAACACGTATCCGATGGAATAAATAATTCCAGATAGGATAAGTGTCGTTGCATTACGCTCGGAAATCTTCGACACGGTATTCATGGAATATTTGAGTATATCGATTTCCACCGATTTACATGAGGAGCCGAGCACGGGAAATTGTCAAGCGAAATGGGCGTAATTCAACTGTCAAATTCGACTGCGATTTTAATATAATATTATCGAACAGTTGCAATTTAATATAAAATTGTGTGGATTCTGTGCATCTCTGACAAAAATGAATGGGCCACAAGAATTTAAGGATATCAATGCGTTTGTTTCACCTGATTAAAATCGATAAACTAAGAATCCTGTCTCCTGGAATCGAAAGAAACAATTTTTATTTCACATAAATGTCCACAGATATTACTTTTTCATGTGAAATATACATCTAAATATAAATGTCTAATGAATCGTCGCGACTGTAGAAATGTTTGGAATATTCTCTATTGGGTTTTTGTGTCGTTGATCTGTAACAAATGGCGGAGCTGATCCGACGTTTACTGCGACGCGACAGTCAGCTAACCAGATAGACATTTATTGCATTTAATAGATACTCGTGCCGTAGGGGACGGTGGATCAATGGATACCAAATGATTTTCTAAGTGAGTTGAGCTTGGTAATGCAAAACGGGACAATCATTTCGTTCCTAAATAAATATCCTATAATAAAAAAGAGTTGATGCTCACTCGACATTTTTCGTAGTAAAACACAACTCAACTTTATACACGGGTACTTTTGAACCAGTGAATTGCTAACATTGGGACCTGGATTTCCGAAATTTTCTCGTCAGGATCGCGTTTAAAACAGTTAAAAAATTTTGGTTTTCTCAGTTAAAGTTCAGCCGAAGATTTGGATAGGTGGTGGAAATAAATAGAAACAAGCTGAATTACGACGACGATAATGTATGAGAAATTCGAGAGTGTCGCGTAAATAATAACTAGACAGCGGATTTGATGCACTTATGACAAAAATGAGTAGGTGTAATTTAAAACAGTAAAAGCATTACAAGAAAATTTAAATATATTTTTATATTATCTTCAATCTAGTAAGCATGTCAAGCAAGAACATAATTTTCTATTACTCCAGTTTGTTGCGATTCAGGTAGACAATTTTTATTTTGCATGAAGATCCGCTGTCTAATAATAACTTGTTTGTTCTGCAGCAATGTCAGAATAAAGGAGCTGCATTACGACGATGATAATGTACGCGAAATTCGAGTGTCATAAATAATAACTTGTTTATACTATAGTCTTAAATTACGCGACCGATCGAATGCTTGGAGGAACCGGAAAAGCAGCAATGGCAAAATAAAGGTGGCCGTCGCGTCGTCGCTTGCGTCCGGAAAGGGTGAACACGCGCTCGTTTTCGGTGGACTGCGGATCCGTAATTTACGGGCCGTTTTTAAACCCGACTGCCGCCCTCCGCCGCCGCGGTGGATAGATGGATAACGAGAAAAGTTTTTCGCCCGGGACGTCCGGTGGCCTTTACATTACGTTGTAACGCGTAGTCCAAACCTAACCCACGTTGCACCGCGCAGTTTGTTCGTTTCTCGTCCGCCTCGTTCTACCCATTTCGCGCGATCGAGTGCTATGCACGCTCGACAGAAGGGAAAATGTTCCGCCAGTCGTTTCGCTAGGTCGGTTCCTGCACTCATACTAACGCGTAAACGAAGATTCCGTTGAAACGGTTATTTGTCGCCGTATGCTCCACAAATGAACCCCAACGTTTCGAACAGCAGACGCTTCAAAAAGAGGCTGAAAAGCGGCAGATCTATCTTCATTTCTCAAATAGAACGGCCATTCACAGAAACGGAATTAATTGTCAGCTATTGTTCAAGTGGAAAGGGTTCGGGGATCAACAAAATCAAAAAAGAAACCCTTCTGACAAGTTTCACCCCGATACCTCACTCGCAATAATAACAGAGGAAAATTGAAAAATCATTTTTTCCTCCCTATTCAATCGTAATTAAAAATTGTTGAAAAAAAATCTGACACTTTTCAACCACCACGTCACATATCCGGTGAAAATTCTGGTTGTACAGAATGGGAAAAGTTCTGGCAAACATAGACATGTTCATCGTCTATTGTGAGAAGCGGAGGTACGTTTCAATTGTTTAATAAAGTGTTTCTACAGTTTCTCGAAAATTTTCATGAATTATTAGTCAGCGAACAGATCAAGTTAAATCAAGATTAAAAATTGGTTGCGACCTCTTTCATCCATTGTCCGTCTCTCTATTCGAAGCAATTGTTCGCCGGATACTCCGGAACAGACTCGTTAGCCATTTTTTTTCCTCTTCAACCCTCGTTTAAATGTCTCCTTCTTTTCTCTTCAATTTCTCGCGAATCGGAACGAACGGTCGAGTGATTTTTTTCCTTACGTTTCCCAATGGGAATATTTCGTCCTTCGCGCATCGGTCCGAAAGTTCCCGAGCTCTACGATAATGAGAATTACGATCACGTCTCCGCGCGACTGATTTCGGGGTAGGATCGGCGTTCTGCAAACGATTATAATGATTCCCGTGTCGCACAGTCCTCTCACGTATCGCGTAGTTGATATGTCCCTTCTCGTATGCTGACCAGGATGGTGAAGAACATAATGCGCGACGGGAAGGTGTGCGAAAGAGCTGTTCCTTAGTACGATTTCTTCGTAATTTTCGTTCAGCTTTAACTCTTTTGAGGCACACGATTTTAAAGAAAATAAAAACCCAGGTTGCACAGAATTCTTTTTAATATCAACACAACTTCAACTTTTTGAGGTGGATTAAAATCCCACTGTGCATAAAAACCTAAGCAGAAGGTGGGACAGTTTTTAACCCACCTAATTAATTATCCCTGTTATAATCTCAAGTTGAAAAATATGTTTGCTTTCAAGTGATTAATTTAAAAAACATGTGCTTCTAAAGATGTGCGAAATTTCTGTAATTCTAGTCAATAAACAACAGTTTATTTACGCTGTAAAATTAAAATGTTCGCATTGCAGAGACAGCTATTATATTTTTCAGCAGGATAACGCTGCAATTCTCTTGCCCTTAATATTATGAAGAATGTCTGGACACCGCCAGATGAGGGGAAAAGTTACCTCTCTCTGTATTAGCTTCTACTTTGAGGGTAGAGTGGGGACACAGGTCTTAATCTGGCGACTATGGTTTCGCTACAGGAAGAGACAACTTCGCTGTACTATCTCGTACCTACATACATTATCGCGAGGTCTATTCATAATTCTAAATCTTGTTCGCCGGCCAGATAAAACATTCGAATCTCCCCGCAGATGTACAGATGGTAAGAAGCTTATACATTTTAGCAGAGGGTGTTATATTAAAAGGGTGTCCGGTGGAATTTCGGGAAATTCTTTCTCCCACGCGCTGTCATTAGTCGCGCAACAATTTGCCCGTGAAATCCTGCCGGGGGATAAAATAAAAATTCACGCGTGCACCGTTTTCGGTCGAGGGGACGCGGACGCCTCGGGGCAGTCGGCGCCACGGCAAATTCACGGATATTTTCATTTCCGGCGCGTTTAATGCCCATAAAATCTCTAACATGTGGTAGAGAACGCGCGCATCGCGTCGCGTACGTACAATCGGCATGTAAACTGCTAAATATTTTATTACACAAGCATTGTGTCGGCGGTGCGTCGCTAAACGTGGCGACCACTAGGAGCGTATGTGTACAATGCTCGCCTCTCTGCGGGTGGCCGGGGCCGATGTAATGTCATCGTTCCGTAATTATGTCGGCATTACCAGCCGGCTATTATTATTACCAGATTGCTATGGAGAGCGCGTATAGGGGCCGGCTGTTTGACCGGCTGACTAACGTAACCATAATTACGCCGTGATTAAGGTAACACGATCGGGAGATGAAAAACCGTTGGCCAGTGGACGACGTCCATTTTTGGGGAAAAATGTCGTCCCGAGGAACGGGGCCCGTTTTCATCGGACCACCGGACCGTTGCGTTGCGACCAACCCGGCTTCAAATGATTACTCGTCAATTGTTATTTACTGAAAGCCGCCGGTGATGGCGAAATACATTAAACGAACGGCTGGCTCGACGAGCGCCGAACTTTAGGGGATGCAGAGCCGGCGGAAAATTAAACGAGAATTTGCAACTTCATCGAAGTATCGAGGCACCGTGAAAATGAAAATCGTAATCCGTTGTATTATCCTCGAATTATTTTACCTTGCACCACCTTCATCCGTTTTATTGTAAGCTTGTTTATCACGTGGTAATAACTGGACTGCGGATTTTTAGGAAATCTGTGGGAGATATACGGACAATATTCTAACATTATGGAACATATGACTAATGAAATAATTTTTTTAAAAATTATTATCCAGAATAATTTCGTTCTATATTAATTTTTTTCTTTGTATGAATATATAATTGATATAATACCTCATACAATACTTAAATGTTTAGTAATTGATTAGATACGAATATATTTAATAATCTAAACAATATTTTGGATAATGGTGTAGCAATTTTTAGTGGCGACTATGAGTGACCACCACTCCAGTGCTAATGCTCAATTAAATAACTCAACTTAAAAATTTTCAACGATTCGTGTCTTGATGCAAACTATCATTTAGAAAAATTAGAGCAAAGTTCGAGGGAGCTAAAATGGCCGACGAAGTCACTCATTTTTTAAGTCACTCGAGAAGCTTTTCAGTAAGAACATTGACTCAATTTTTGCAGCAAGTTACGTCGAAACTGTGTTCCAGAAACACCGTGTCGTAAGAGGATAGGCGGTATCCCGCACGACATCCTACCATAAACATGAAAAGTCACGCGATTAACATCCTCCGACGCAACGTATGCGAGCAACCCACTGAATTACTCCCTGCAGCAAGAATCATTGCTAGACAGAGTCTAGTAAGAAGTTTTAATGACTCGAGTCTTGTAACAGTACCACTTCCAAAGTTCCGAAGTCCCGCGATAGCAGCTTTCCCTTTTTATAATAATTTCCAAAGTTCGCCTTCTTTTTCCGGACAAAAGATTATGCAGTCGAAATGTATATTTCGAGGTGGCAGAGCATTCATGGAAGAGCATTAGCGGGAATGAGGAAAAACGAAGTAATTAGTAAATATTGGTTTGACATCTTCTTTTATCTGACAATTTAAAAAATGTGTATAACGAAAACGAATAGCTGTAACTTGAATGAGTAGGAACATTAGAAGAATTTAAAGACACTGTTGTATTATTTTCACCCTGTTTAACATATTAGAAATTAATAACCAAATTACTAGAGCCACCGTACGAAAAATATATTTATGTGTCATAAAATACTTTACAAAAATAACAACAATTCTGGATAGCTAGGCTGTTGCATAAACAATATTTGTCCAGTTAGATCAGTGATCCGTCACACTATACGGCACGTGAACCAATTAAAATTTTCCTCATCGAACAACAGAGTTCCGGTAAATTGAACAGCCCTGATTAAAGTTCGACGAGGGAGATTTCCTTAGACGAATTATCGAAGGTATGCTTATATTAAAAGTTACAGGAAGTTGTATCAACTGTGTTGAATACGAGCGTGTCTGGATAAAGGCAGACCATAACTACTGGAGCCTTCGCTTGCCTGTCTGATTAAATAGAGGTGTAGCTACTATTAATTATAGTACGCTTCTTTCACATGTCTGACGAAGCACAGATACTTCTGCTCCTGTGTCTGGCCACTGGCAGTCTTCTATCACTAACTTTCAGCTCGAGAGAGATCGAGAGAGAAAATAATTGTACGAACGCGTACGAGCTGGCGCGAGCTATCAGAAATCAATCGGCCGACAGGGGAAATCGGCGGTCTCGCGAGGATAAATAACTCGTCAACATCGTTGTTCCATAGGCATTTTCGCGACCGACCGTCGAGTGAAAATCGTTAATTTTTAACACCCTCGGAAATACATGCGTGAACGAGGTCGAATCGCTGGGGAATGCGATTTTTAAATATTTTCCCTATTTTTCGTCTCTGTTCCCGCGCTCGATTCCTGCCATCACCGTTCTTGTCACAATTATTCACCTCTTTCCAGGAAATACTGATTTCAATATTAACGCGGAAACAGAGATTCCCCAGCGTTATTTCCGCCCGTAAACTTTCGAATATTTTACCATCAACGCGGCGAAACCGTTACTGAGAATATACACATTTACATACACGTATCTCTCAATATTATCCAGTAATAAATACTTTCATTACAAAATGAAAAGAGCAAATTGTTCCGTGTTATACTTTTACGGAAGAATTGTAATATCCTTTTTTATCCAACCTCAACGACTGATTAAAACATTTCGATGTATGAATCTTGTTGACACTGGAATTGCAAATGACATTGAAAATTCCTCTAAAGTTAAGTTTGAAATGAAATTATTGTAAGAATTCCTTTCAAATTAAATTATTATAAGAATTCCTCAATATTGCGATTCTCCTATCTTTCTTTTTTTAAGTTACAGCAATTATAATGAAAAATTGCCTGAGGAGGGAATCTGCTTTGTAAGATAGGCGGATGATCAGCATCCAAAGCAAGAGGCGGCATAATTCTGGAACACCGCGAGGGTGGGGGGTTAAAAATAAGGCCAGCGGGGTAAACATTTTTTCACGTCCACCCGTCCCCTTCCCCGGCCCTTTTTATTATTCCTCCGGTAACACCAGCGATCCTCGCGTTAATGGGAATTCGTGATTTTAAACCCGATGCGACTCCATCCACGTTCCGAACGGGGGTAGGGGGGTGGGTTTGAAGGAATGATCTTTCCCTCGCGGCACCCGGAGGCGCAATTAACGTCAACGCGTACCAAACGAGATTTATTAGCTCTTCTGGTATAATTGCTTCCAAGAAAGCCGGTGGACTGCAACCTTCCCCCCACCCCCATCTGTACAATTACGTCTAACGAAAGCAATTATCGAGTTTCGTCGTCGCCCTTATTCTAAGCCCTTTTGAACGGGAACTCGGACCAGTTTGCGATCGGAAGTAAATAAAAACATAGGGGCAGGGGGTGGGGGTTGGAAATATATTTGCAGGCGATCGGGGTGACAATGTTAATATCCTCCTTCTGTAACTCAATGTTGTCTTTTTGTAGTTACCTTTGAACGGTGTGCAAAGATCTTTTATTTCCCTCGCACCCCGTCTCGCACGTCTGACGTAATTAATTAAAATGGCTTGTTACAGTCAGGGACAAAAAGATATTACACGCCACGTTCTTTTTTGTTTTTACCATAAATGCGTTGAATCCGCAGTCTAGCAATAAGTAATAATAGTAAAAATTAAAATTAATACTGTTACACATACCATAGCAATCTTGTTTCTGAATATTGATGGCTTCTAAAAATTTTCAAAAAATGTTAAGACATAAAATTCCACAGAATTTAATACGATTTTTATTTATCTCGGATCTACGAAGGCTACTACCACTGAAAATAAGTTTTCATTTTTGTTCCCACTTTCTTAGAATTTTCCTACAAAAATTAAAAATTGCGTAAACACAATTATCGATTGAAATTGACATTTAAGATATTGTGAAATTAATTAAAAACGTTAGGTAGAATAAGACAGTAAAGAATGCCATTAGTTAATTAGTTCACAACAAGATTGAATTTAGAATATACAATATGCAAATGTATAATACTACATACAGGCATTATGGCACATTATCAGAGTACCGTTGCAAATCCCGCTGCATCGACAAAGTTTATTTGCGACCGAAAAGAGGGAGAGGCTAGAAATCGGCGCGCATATTATTTATTCGCGCGACCATATCGAAGTGGCACAGCATCTGCGGATTGGTGTAATTCAGTGAAGCTCTCGTAAACCACAGATAATCGAAACACAGAAGGTAATTAGGTAATTAGTTTCCGGAAACGCGAACGCGCCGTGCCCAGGTTCCGTGTACATAAAATACAGGATTTACATTTAACTCAGTGTTGTCGCCGTTAGCGATATTAATGTCAGAGATCTCCCTATCGGCCTGCTGCACGCCGATTGAAGTAACGCGGTATTTTCGTTGTTATTCGAGTTGCGAAATTTGTCGGGATAAGGTGAAACGACTCGCTAATCCGTGACAAAGATGTTTCCCGAGCGTCGTATTAACTAATTAATTTATTCGCAACGCTCTCCGACGCGACGATTCTATTACGCGAATTAAGTCCACCGGGCTTTGGATTAAAGAGGCTATGCACCGAGTGTCCTTTGGAATCGCGTTACAATGCACCAGAAGTTGACATATAATATATTAAATACTTTGTCTTACCCAGAGTCGCCGGATCAGGGGAATTCACTCGAATCGAGGGGAAAAAGTTATCCCCTCTCTGCTGGTACCGGTTAGTCACGTGACACACACGCGACTTTCAATATGAAATATTTCAATATAGAGGTCGTACAAAATAAAGGTGGTAGTACACATTATTAATATAGAGCAAAATAAAATGTACGATTTGATTCTTTCTAAAATTCTTCTTGATTTTTCGTTTGAATTTGCAACGAGAGTTCTGCTAACCGAAATTCCGAACTTTCTTTGCCGCAGGACTTGAACAGCAGACACTTGGATCCTGTAGAAGTGTTTCGAGGTATTCCGTACGCGGCACCGCCCATAGGAGACCTCCGATTTCGACCGCCGATTTCTCCGATTCCTTGGGAAGGTATCAAACTGGCGGACACGTTCGGCGCTGTCTGCCCACAGTACTTCCCGGACATCACCAATGACACAGCTGCCCTCTTGCAAATGCCTCTGGGCAGGTATCAGCAGCTGAAACATTTGCACATGTTCCTGACCAATCAGAGCGAGGACTGCCTCTTCCTCAACCTGTACATACCTGGAAGCGGTGAGGATAACGATCTCTCACCACCCTTCGAATTTCCAACTATTTTCGGCAATGTATTGTTGCCAAGGGTTTTGAACGTGCATTAATAACACACGCTGTAATATTTACTTTAGTGTCGTTTTAAGTACACGGGTACATATGTATTTAATTACACGTGCATTAATGCATCCTCATTTTAATTTGTATAATTTTTAGAACATTGATATTAATTTATCTATCGAGACTAAGGTTTCACATATTCCGTTATTCGTACAACAATATATTTAAATTGCCGCATTTTTAAGCAGCATTTGAGATTTAATTACAATTATATATCATACAATTGTACTGTGATACTACACTATAATAAAAGTACGCGTGATCAATGTGCAGAATATGAAATATTATGAATTAACGCTCAGACAATTGCATATTGACTTTTACGACATTAATTAAGTTGTCTTCGGTATCACGTTGTACTTCGGTATCACGTGTCAAAGAAGATGTTCTTGATTCGCGACGCGTGTAATACTTGTAACTAATTAATTTATATTAATAACATACTGCAGGAAATTTCAAGCCGATATCTATCATCTGTTTATGGAGCAGTGCAGTGTTACGAAACACCTTACTTCTCGAAGTAATTAGTCCCGAAGTAATTAGTACCTTTATACAGGGCATTGTCACCAAAGTAAGAGCTCGCGCTCGTATATCATTCGACGACCGTTAAACTCGAGACCGTGTCACAGACTCCATCGAATTGTCATTAAAAAGCTTGAACTAATTCTACGTTGGCGCGTAATTCCGGTATCAACGTCGCCGACGCGGAGAAAATCCATCGGGCAATCATTTATCGGAGAAATAAAACGATTCAGTGAAAGAAATTTCAGGACACCAATTTCTAAGTGTAATCACAAATTGTCTATGCAATTTTCAATGTTTACAGGCAAATTTTAAGAAAGTGCAATTACATGAAATCTTATTTTCAGTGGTAGTAGCCTTTTTAGATCTGAAATCATAATCGTACCAAATTCTATCGAATTTTACATTCCAGCATTTTTTGAAAATTTTCATTCGCAGTCTAATAATTACTATTAAAATAAGCTATTATAATCTTCAGCTAATAATTTTCTACGAAATCATATTACTGTTACTTAAAATCGCTCGCGAGTTTGAACAATCGTATTTTTTGAAGCAGTGGATTCCTAACATTGGAACTTGGATTTCTGGCATTCTCTCGCTAAAATCTACGGGATTGCATTGGAAAAAGTGAAAAATTGTTGGTTTCCGGTGAAGTTTAACCTCTGCATATTGCGATTGATCTAAATATGGACACGTCGAGCTCGTACGATTTTTACTGTGAAGATGTCGAAGCTTTTATACGTTCGTTCGACTTACGGTTGAATCACGACGACGCTATTTTTCATTCAGGTCTCGCCCGAAATCGGGAGCGTGTCCGGCGTTGTTATTTGCCGGTCCCGACGCGACGCCATGGGCGACAAACGTGGTCCTCTGCCAATTAAATCGGCCGACCGGATTGTAACACTATAGAGAAATTCAATTTTCGGCGAAACCAATAAAAGCGACGTCGCGTGCTAATCGTACCTCCCGTTTCCGCTTTGCCGCCAATTAAAGAGCGATATTTAGTCACAATAGTGGCGCGATTAACGACACTTCGGAGAAATACTAGGTACGGCGATGGCTGAACTGCATGAAGCCACGCGGATTAATCGGACGAAAAATCGTTTTCGTTAATTGCGCGCAGACCGCGTTCCATCCACCTACAAAGTATTTTTTTTTATTTCCCATAACATTCCTCGTTAAAGTAGATTAAACGTCTACGGCAGCGGTTTCCAACCTGGGAGACGCGGACTATCGCCAGGGGGGCGCTAAAATTTTTTAATGAAACTTAATTTTCATACCGTAATATCTACAAATAAATAACAGTTTTTAAAACGAGTCTAAAGAAACTTATGTGCTTTGTTCTATACTGCATTTTTTATACTGCCTCAATCTTTTGGTGGAAGTATATCCTACAGTGTCAAACTTGTTATAAAATATATGCTTTTAGCACATTAAATAAATATATCAGCCTGGGTGGATATAGTCTAACGTGTACCAAAAAATCAAAGGTAGGCAGACGCGGAAAAAAATTTTTTCGGGGAATCGTAGTCGCATGAAGGTTGGAAACCGCTGCGGGAATCGCGGCAATCTCGGTTAATGAAATGTCCGGCTCCCCGAAAATGGGCTTGCCTTTTTCGAAATCGTTCCTCATCTCGAGTTACATCGCTTGTAATAATATTTTCGTGTTATTGTTACACGGCCAAACAAGGAAATGAGGAAACGAAGTTAACCGCGTAACGTTCTACCAGATACGCAATCTGCAATCTTGCTGTCGGACTAAATTATTTACCCGTGGCCCTGCGAGCCTTGCGCTGAATAATGAAGTATTTTAATCAGGCCAATTGGACGGCTCTGTAGTTTTGCAGTTTCGTCTTACCTGAACGGGAACAGCTAATTAAATCGCAGTGACGTCATGTTCGTCTAAGCACTGACCACTTCCACTGAAGTGTCTGTACAATTAGACAGACCGCGAACGTCTGCTAACGAAATTGCTAATGTAAACGTTGAGACCATTTCACTGGTCACGAGAATACACTTTTCGAATAATATGTGATGTCCGCTTATTGCAATTAGAATTATTAAATTCGACGTTCTGTGCGCAGGTTGTGTGAAAACTAGATTTTCTCTCAAAATTTGTAGAAACAAAAAAGATGACAAGTTTACTATTATTTATACTATTTTTCTACTAACTCTTTCAATGAAAGTTCTCTTCTCGTACCGTAGTTTGTTTACTTGATAAACGTTATCTCACACTTTTGTCGCCAAGCGCACATTCGGATCTAATTTACGATTTGACGTACGTGTTACAGAATTCATTAATGATGGTAGTTATTAATTGTTGCAGGCTCTCGAGGGTTAGAAGCCCCGTATGCGGTAATGGTGTACGTTCACGGTGAAAGTTTCGAGTGGGGAACCGGGAACGTCTACGATGGATCTGTGTTAGCCAGTGCTGGCCACGTTATAGTGATCACGCTTAATTATCGTCTAGGAATCTTAGGTTTGTACTCCAGAGAATGCCAAGTACGAAGAATACAAAAATCGGGCTCAAAATCGAGGGACCCAAAAGGGCCGAATTGTTGGGTCGCTGTTAAACCATAGACTGGACTATTTAAAAATTTTATCCTCAAGACAGTCGTTCGGCGACACAGTTAGGTCGATCGATTACATGATGAAAAAAAAGGAGATACGAATTTCGAGCGCGGCAACGTAATAATTACACATTGGCCGGCAGAGCTACAAAACCGACGTGAGAATTAATATTTCATGGTTCTGTAACCGTATTCAATTACAATATCGGAAATAACCGATACCACGACCGCGTTTCCTGTAACCGAGTTACGGCCACCCGATACGTAAACAATTTTATTACGCTGCTGGTTCCGGATAAACAAAAAACTAGATTCCACGATAGAAATTCTAACAGCCCGGCGAATATCCCCTTGCTCGGTTATAGACTTCTCTAGTTAATGGAAAACAAGGTCGCGTGGTAGGGGGTAGATGAAATCGAAAAAGGATTGGGATAGGACAATAACGACGCCCGAAATATTTCCCATATCCAGTTTCCGCTAACAATTGGCGGTGTTCCAGGCTTCCTGAGGACTCGGCCGTATCCAGACAGGAGTCCAGGATCCGGCGGGAATCTGGCCTTGAAGGATATCGCCATGGGGTTGCGGTGGGTACGGGAGAATATCGCTTCTTTCGGCGGCGATCCGACCAAAATCACGCTAATTGGCCACGACACCGGCGCCGCGCTCGTGAATTTCCTATTGCTCGCTCCTTACGGCAAGGGTAAGTTAATCTGTCGTTTTAATCAGCAATGTATCTGTTCTATACAAACAAACAAATCTGTATGTTACGTCATGAGGTTGTGTTTGTATAGGGATGAATAGACAAGACCCTATTAATTTCTTTATTTTTATTCAGTAGACATTTTTAACTTGTTTTATATAATCCTGTAGACAAAAAGATGCCGAAAATCCAAGCTTCAATCTTGGGACTCCACTAGTTCAAAAGTTATGCTTGTTTAAAGCTCAGCGAACCTCACCAGTAAGGGCGCCGTCATGTTGGTAACAGCGCGTGCTTGTGCTGCCACCGGCTGCGCGCGACGCTCACTGTATACCAACATGGCGGCGTCCTTACGGTGAGTATCTCTGAACTTTAAATACGCGTAACTTTTGAACCAGTGGATTCCCAAGATTGAAACTTGGCTTTTCGGCATTTTCTCACGAAAATCTACAGAGAAGTTTCCTCGTATTCAATATTTTCGATGTACACAAAAAAGGAACAAATTTCTGGTTTCCTCAGATGTAGTTTAACCTACAATAATAATCCTGGTCTCATTTCAAAGCTTGATGCTTCTATTTTTCATATGATATCATTCATCTTTACCTGAGACAGTTTTGCACAGTATAACGGGTAGAAGACTGAAGAGATGTTCATATCAATTCGATCACTCTCAGTATTATACTTCCGACTTATTGAAATGATTGAAAGGAGAAGAACACTTTCACTCGACTTCTATCTCCCAGAGCTGATTCGGAGAATAAAGATGGAACGAAGCAACGAGCAGAATAATAGAATAGCGCAAGTAACTGGAGATGACCGACCCCGCATAGATCCTTGAAATTAGATAACTGTGACGGATCGCACGCCTAAGAGGAGCGATCATAGTTGTTCGGCTCAATTCAGCGGATGACGAAGGACCGTACAATAACGAGCGGCATCGAATGAAAATCGATTCGGAATAGAGCAGAAATATCGCTGTCGGGCACGATTAGAGGGATCGAGCGCGGCCGACACTCGATAGATTAATCGGCGAGAGATTAGTCCGGCGAAACCAGCGAGCCGACAATCGAGATAGCGGGGAGATCTCATGCAAAAAAAATACACGCACACGAGCAGGCGGGTAGCAAAAAAGAGGACTCCGGAAGAGAGGAGGAAAAATTGCGCGTATCGATCTCGCGGGGATGGTGACAAATTGCGTAGGTTCGTTTTATACCTGGAGAACCGAGAATGTATTTTTTATTGGCATCGTACGTGTCCGGCCAGATTGAAGTTTCCGGATCGTTTCGAGTCCCCGTCAGAATGCTCGTCAACGGAAACGGAATCGGTATCGTATGGTGACAACAGAGACGTGAAAAGTCAAGGAAAATATGCGGACACACGTCCGGCTACGTTGCGGCAAGAGCTACGTAAATACACTATCTCGGTCTAACATTGCCGGCCGACTTCCTGCGCGTCGTCGCCCGGAAGTATTATTACAGGTTAATGACGCTCCGGCAGGTGACCCCGGACCAGAATCCGCCGGGAAGTCGGCGAATAATTGAGGCTAATTTGATGGCCAGATAGCTTGTTTGCTGATGTTCGACGCGTCCGTTAGTATTCGGTACATCCGAGCGACAAGCCCCGAATTTCGCGAACGTGATACACAGCAGCTCACGAAAGTGTTCGAACACTCGAGAACTTTGGACAAAGAAACTTACGCGCGTGTTTCCACTGCGGCAGCTTCTTTTGCACGTAATGTGACAGTTTCGTTTTCAACAAGTCTTTTTATGAATCCAGCCGGCACCTCTGGAAATATTTCCAATGCAGTCTTATCGTTGGAAAAAGAACCCACCTTAATAAACTGACATAAATGCGAAATAAATAAAACAAATAAACAATTCTTGTTATCGTTGCCAAGAAGATATCAGCTGGGTACGCGAAGGCGGGCTGCTTTTATCTTGGGGTCAACAAAGTGCAGGAATACGCGAGGAATAAAACAGATGGATTGCAGGGGGGATTTGCGCGGCTGTCTGAATCTGTTCCTCCACCTAGACCATTTCCCGTTTGCTTCCGGATGCAGAGGAAACGCGGCAAACAGTTTACATCTTGAGGGGTTCGTCTCGGTTGGCGTGCGCTGTCTCCGTTCGCCAGAGCAGCCGCAGGAAGCGTCGGCGGAACAGCTTCTACTCTTGGTCAGAGGCTGCGGCTTTTTCCGTTTCGCTCTTCGCTTCTTTTTGATCCCGATACCATGGTATGCTAGCGGACGACTAACTTCCGGTGAATAAGGGGGCTACGAGAGCTTTCCGATCCATTCGTGGCCACGCGCCGCCAGAATGCACTTGAGTGCTACCGAAGAGCGCCGCGCCGGGAGGAAGTTGATGCTCCGACCGGACAACTTTTGCCCGGGTTTCCACTTTTTACTCTCTTTCTCTCTCTCTTTTATCACTCTCTTTCTCCAGGCATATGTATTTACGTCCGGCTGGCCGCGAATCACCGACAGAACCGGTGAATTTGTTGAAACTTTTGAGAACTCACTCACTGCTCCTCGTTCGAAGTTTTCAAGGAACTGGTGCAAACGTTCGCTGCCGCATTAAAAATAATGATCGCGGAGACTATTGTCATCTTCGCGATAACCACCATGCATTTTCTGGTCTTAGTCGAATGGGACCAAAAATTTTGCACTGTTTTTTATACAATCCGGTAGATTTTGACGAAGGAAGTCCAAAAATGCATGTTCCAAAGCGCGGAGTTCACTCGTTCGAAAGTTACATGGCTGTAAAGTTGAGCAATCTCAAACGTTTACTGATCTGCTAGGTGGCATAGTCAACTGAAGGTGGTTAGAATGGTCAAAGATCGAACGTGTTAATATTAAATACCAAATAAAACGTACCTATCAGCAGCCTGTCAAAAGTGAATTAAAGATTAGCGAGATCTCAGGAATCACAATGGCGGTCGAGTCGTGCGAGTCCATGATGTGGATTTGTATTTCACGCGCGCGTTCTCGCGGCCGGAACTCGCCGAATCTACATTTCTAAGGTGTAACGACGATTTAACGTTCACTATGGAACGGTTCCAATGGTCGTGCTGTAAAATTTGCACGGGTCGAATGAAGTAATTTGCATGCAGGACGTGACGTTTAATCGCGTTGACGAAACGATAAGAAGTGGACTTGAAATCGCAAGGACATACTGCTCCTATTTTTCCTCTTTCAATAACTTCAGCAGGTCGAGCATAACATTCTTAAATTCTTCTTCATCCATTTTTGCAATAAATGCGTAAAATCTCTGTTGACTTCATAAACCCGTCACAGTCGTCCAACGTGTAAGCTCTACTTCCGGCAGATTTTCCACGGCACTTTGCAAGGCGAGTCCGCAAAGATATCGACGGTACACAAACACAGGGTCGATCCTTAAGCATGTATGATTTCGTATGTACCCGTTCCAACGAATTCAGATTAGTCCGGCGCGATACCGGAGGGAAATACAGTACAATACGTGTTCAATGTAAATGTTCTCCGATCCCGAGGGGCGGAGAGGAGGGGGCAAATATTTGCCTTTTACAGTCTCGTGCGAGCCGGTGTAATTTTCGGAAAGCGATATTTGCCCATCAGACGACCGTGGATCCACGTTTGATCGTATTTTCGGATCGATGGCCATTTGTCTCGCGCGAGGACCGTGTTCTCCTATTTCGTCAGGAGAAATAAAATTCGGGAGGTAGGCACGCGCGTTTCGATCGCAAATGGATATCCGAGTCGATTGACACGAGGGAAGGTTGCTTCGTGCTTAATATTAAATTACCAATTACAAGTACGAAAACTTCACTTTGTAAATATTAGGAATCCCGCGGTGAATTCGTGAGTTTATAATAGAGTCAACATTTGCCCGAAAGTCGACGAACTTCGCCTATCGATTGGCCTTAATTAATTAGCAGCCCTTCTCTCCCCTACTCCCGACCGATAATCCGTCGGTAGATTTCCTTTTCTGTACATAGAATATTCATTGACTTCATTTCAATGGACGTATGTATAAATATTAGCGGCGCTTCCGGACGCCTGGACACACAACTAACTTTAAACCACATTTTTAATTTGAATGACTCTTACAGCTCAATGACTAATATTAATAATAATTTAGGTTCAATCGAGGGGCGTTTCTACGTATACGAAATATCTTTACTTTTCTTGTGAACACACAATTATATGTTTCCCACTGCTTTGGGTCGCTCTTTCGGGACCAACAAACTTGATCCCTGATTTTAAGCGGAAACCAATTTCTCTGCATTTTATAATAACGTAATATTAATGACACTTTACACAGAAAAATTGCAGCGTAGCAAATGATTCAATTATCTCGGTTATGAACGGTTTAATGGTTTTTTCCAGGTCTGTTCCATCGCGTGGTGTTATCAAGTGGTTCAGCGTTAAGCCCATGGGCCTCCGTTCACGATCCAAACGACCTGCGCTTAAAAGTAGCGGAGCAAATAGGATGTTCCACGGGAAACGACGAAGATATCGCCGACTGTCTGCGCGGCGTGCCTCTCCGCGATCTTATGGCGGTTGAACTCCCGGAAATCCGGTAAGATACTAACCGTTTACGATCTTATCCCAGGCTTCGCTTAACATCTATGGATACTTCAGCGTATTCGCCTTCATTTTCACATAAACAAGTCCCGTAAACTCCTCGAAACTACATATGAGACAATGAAATTACCTCCTGAAAACATTCCCGACGGGAACGACTGGAAATTCTGAGCCTCCGTCATCGTTTCCTATTATTCAATCGCAATATTTTCGAATCAACTAACATGAAATTATTCATTTTAAGTCCCACTTTGTATAATACCTTTCTTAGCAGAGTTTCATCATTTATCCGAATTTGAGAAAAAATAGTAGACATTCTATTTGAAAAGCTGAAGGTGATCCTCATATCTCGATAAAAAAGCAAAGTAACAAAAAACAGATTAGCAACTTTTGTTCGAAATATTTTTTTCTACAACAAATAACTTACGAGTGATTTGAGATCGTCACGTTGCGAGACTCATTCTGTATATTGTTAAGTTTAAAATATATTTAACTAGGCGTTTATTTCAACTAGGTG
This sequence comes from Lasioglossum marginatum, assembly GCA_028455795.1. Taxonomy (NCBI): domain Eukaryota; kingdom Metazoa; phylum Arthropoda; class Insecta; order Hymenoptera; family Halictidae; genus Lasioglossum; species Lasioglossum marginatum. Next base: position 8,437,959 of record CM052253.1, on the reverse strand, counting down.
CTACTCTGTAACCTCGTCAAAGCTCCGAAAGCGAAACGGTATTTACGACCCCGCGAAATTCGGCATACGGCAGCGGTTTCCAACACTTATGCTACTACGACTTCCTAAAAAAAATTTTTCCGCGCCTCCCTACCTTTCATATTTTTAATAGATACAATAATATAGACAAGTTTTAACCCACAAAAATATATATCCAAAAACATATCCATAAAATTTTAAAAATCGTGGGGAATGGAAATGTTCTAAGTAGGAAGAAATGTTTAATTTCCGAGTTGAAATATCTCCGAGTGAAAAGGGTTAAGAACTGTTAAGTAGATATTATAGTATGAAAATTAAGTTTTCATTAGTTACCCAGGTTGGAAACCGGTGGTATACGGATTTGCGATATTTCGGACGCTTCGGATGTATCAAAGTATCGGTAATACGCGTAGCGATATTATCGACAACGGTATCGATAGCCAGGCATCTATGATGATGATTGATCGAGTCATTTTGCGCGGTAATTTCTCACGTGAAATCAGCGAGACTTCTCTTTCATGATGCAGATTCGTGCCGCGAATAGGACCGGGCTTGCCAGTGGACCAAAATAACCCAGATCCAGGCCTCGACATGGAGAGAGCCAGCGACACTTTCATCAAAGTGCCATTGATATTGGGTGTGTCCACGACAGAGTCGAATCTCGACTTCAACGCGGATGATATCCAGTACGGATTCGAGGAGGATCATCGGAATCGCATTCTGAGAACGTTCATCAGGAACACATATGTTTATCATCTGAACGAGATCTTCTCCGCGGTGAGGAACGAGTACACGGATTGGGACAAGCCTGTCCTACATCCGATCAACCTCAGGGATTCGACTATGGAAGCTCTGAGCGATGGACACACAGTAGCCCCACTCATGAGGATCGCTTTTTATCATGCCAGGAGAGGAGCTAAAACCTATTTCTACCACTTCAGCCATCAAACCAAGGACATGACTAAGCCACAGACCAAGGACAGCGGCAAGCTACAGACCAGTGATAAGTCCGACGTACGGTTCTTCTTTAATCAATCACTTGGATATATTCGTCTCGACATTTTTAAAGAAGAATGTGGAAAAACATTTAATCCTTTATAGCTCCGTGCAATTTTGCAGTTGTATTTTTTACTCCAATCTTTTATTCTTGTTTTTATCCACAGTGTGACAGAAGTATCTTGATCCGGTCAATTCTTATTTCGCACACCACAGTCACAGTAAATTTAATTGTTTGAAGACTCACAGTTCATAGTTTCTTTGTATCCAGGGTACGGTATTTGCTGTTTTTAAGTTACATTCCCGTTCATAAGTCACCGGACACTTATTTATTTTGATGCAGACGATTTTTTGTTATTAAAGGACCACTTTTCTAGTTTTTAAAATTTAAGTGGGGTAATTGTTTTCCAATTTGGCTCTAGAGCTGTGTCCATAATCATTCCACAAAAATTCTCAATATCTTTTTTCCAACATTTATATTTAATTTTGAATTGAAAATAAAACAATAAAATCAAGCTGGAAGCTAGTATTCTTTAATTACCATTTTTTGAAGATAAGAAAATTGTCCGGTGATTTATGGACGGGAGTGTACATACCATTCCCAAGTTTATAAGAAAAACAGAGCGTTAAAAAGAAGTTTGATACAAAGAAAATAGATTTTTTAAAGTCCTCGGAGTAAGAAGTCCGCTTAAATCGCATTTTCAAGTTAGTCGACGCTTTTATTTCCACGAAAGTCTTCCAGCCAGTTTAGCATCTTCTCGACGATTTTGAATGGCCACTGAGGTCGCCTTTGCGTGTAGCTCATCAAAAATGCTAGCCACTTTGTCGGGATGAGAAGTAAGCTAAACAAGAGAGGAGACAGGGACTAGGCACTCGTCGGTCGAGCTTAATTCAATCGCGAGAACGCAATTCGTGCTGCTCGACTTTCTCGTTTCTTCGCGCTGAAGATTGCCCGATGCCACTCCAATCTTCCGCGTTTCCTTGCCATCGATTCCTCGGCTGCTTCGCTTCGTTTCGACCTCTCGTTTCCCCCGCTTAACCGCTGCCCATGATTCCGCGATGAAGCTACTGATTTAATCAGACGCCCCGAGAGCCTCGTGGATGACGCTCGCATTATCGCCGAGGTCTCCTCCGCCCGGTGTAAATTAAGCGTGACGTTATCCCTCGAACTTGCTCGCCGCTGGAATCTCGGAAGTTCGCGTTATTACGGCGATGCCTTTCCGCGTCCACCGTTGCCCGTGGAAACCCAATGGAGATGGTTTTTGAACCAAGATCGGCTACACGGTCATTCACCGCAGACTACCGTCCCAGATTGCCAAAATTTAATCAGACTTCCTCGATCTGGGTCACCGGGAAATAACGTGGACGCGTGTCGTTTACACTCACTCGCAGAGAAAATCGTACAACGATCAATGGATATTTTAACTAAATAAATATTCTCTAGCTTTAATAACTTCTACAGAAACGGAAGGAATAGGACTTATTTTCTACGTGACCGAAATTGACTTTCTCCAATCGTCCCAAAGCACAGTAGCTCGTAATAGAGTGATCCTGGGAACCGGGACAAGTTACTGCACTTTTTTAAGTAAAAATAGAAGAAATGATAGAGGAATAAATAATACGTCCTAACTTTCTATGACCTTATTTTTCATGTGGATGCACCGATGCACCCGTCAGGTGCAATTGCAGTTTATTCTTTAATGCAACCCAACGTTTGTGTTAAACTAATCGATCCCTTTTACTTTTCTACATATAAAAGTACTAACCCAAGGTTAGTCATCAAAATGTCAGTACTTCCCGAGATATTTGACATTTCTCCATTTTTACTTAAAAAAGAGCAGTAACTTGTCCCAGTTCCCAGAATCACCCTGTATACGTAAAAGAGCAGGATCGTAATGTTTAATTAAAATTTAATTCTCGATTACAATGGTTAGGAATTATGAATATAATTATAAATATTTTATATAAAACCTACATAATATAAAATGTTATTACATTCGGTATAGTATAAAAATGTATAACGTTTTGTATAGTATCTCCAAATATCTAGCCATAATTGTGCTACATACTAGACACACAGGGTGCAGATAATTGCATTGCATCAAACTGCATCTGTATCAGCTTCCCCCGTTCTCTCCTACACGTGCTGTTAGATGGAAATCGACTAGTGTTACCAGTACATTCTCTGCCGGTATATTCGCGACAGAGTGGGGAATAGCGTTGTAGAAGAGAAGTGGTAGAGTGGGGACACAACTTGTTCAACGAAAAGACACTATTATTTCTTTTCTATTTTCTCTTATAGACCCACCCTCGTGGTTCGTACCGCCATGTATCTTGTATAATGAAAGAAGAAGCCTCTATTATATGTATTCCCGGCGCTGCGCGGCAAGTCCAGTTCATAATTCATCGGAGCGTGTTCGTCGGGGATAGCAACATCTTGACAGAGAAAGTTAGGGTTTACTGCACTAGTTCGAAATTGTCGTAGCTACTGTTCTCCGGCAGTAAGCGGACAGGTCGTAAACCTCCGAGTTTCCGAAGGGCCAACATGAATCACAGCATGGCCGAAAGTTAATAAGTTTCGTCCGGGAACCACGGTTAATAGCGATTTACTGCGTTTGCTCGCCACGCGAGCCAGCTGTGTACACGCAAAGCGAAATTTAATTAAACCGAAAGCACGTCGGCCGCGGAAAGGTGACGCGTTTAATAAGTTCCGGTGCCGATCTCGAAAATCTTTGCGACGACGTGTTCCCCGATTAATTCGAAGCCTCCACGCGGATGTCAAGAACGGACAACGGGAATAAAAAATATTCAGAACAAACCAAAATAAATTTCTGGTCGTTGATCAACGATTACTGGTTGCCAAAATAATGTTGACACAACCAAAATTTGTTAATTGAGGAGGAAGACTCGTTTACAGGATTGCAAGGATGCGGGATGCGACTTCTCGTTTCTCGATAATGCAAAAAGAAAGGATGGGGCTTCCAATAGTCAAAAGCGTCCTATTTTTACGTTTACGAGGCGTAATTTGCATTATTCTAGTAATTTGCTTTATGAAAATAGCTTCAATAAAAGGATTCAACAAAAGGAAATAATGGAAATTACGCCTCGTTTTATCCAGCGCTTTCGATTATTAAAAAACTTGCAATCCTGGAACGAGACTACTCCCTTAAACGCGCAGTCTTTCCATGCTAAAATAACTTGGTGATTGTTCCAGCGTCTCGGTAGCATTCGTGGCGAGGACATCCCTTACATCTTCGGACTGCCATTGGTGGCTGGGGGAGCTTTCTTTTCACGGAACTACTCCCGCCAGGACCAAGGCGTGGCCGAGGCGGTTATCACGTTCTTCACGAATTTCGCAAAAACCGGGAACCCGAACGAACCCCACAAAATCGAATCAGTGGACTACGGCACGCCGAAGGAGAAAACGCGATACCGCGGTCTCACGTGGGAGCAATACGAAACTGGTACACAGCAGTACTTAACCATTGGTGAGTCCGCGAATTCGTTCTAACAACCGAGGACTCGAGGACTAAAGCTTTAACTCCCTTCTGTTTCATTAGCTATGAAACCAAAGATGAAGAGCCACTACCGTGGCCATAAAATGGCGGTCTGGCTCAATTTGATACCTCAACTTCATCGACCCGGCGATGACGACGTTTCCATGCGCCACCATCACTTTCGGGAACGAGGCGATCACTTTTATGCGGGTAACTTGCAATTTTATGGAATGTTTGTCTAAATACAGGATGGACCGATCTTTGTGGTACAGATGAGGTCTGGAACACATTTTGAAGTATGTATGTACTATCCGTGTCTCACAAGAAGTCTCCTGGCAGGAGATATGCGAAAGGAATAAATTCTTGGTTCTAGCCGAATTATTGGCTGAAGTGTATGACCTCACAGCCTAACGATTGACTGCTAGCGAGGACATCTTTTGCCCCTGTGCCGTCTAAAGAGACTTCTTGTGACGCACAGAGAGTACTATGTTCAGAGTACTGTCTTCTTGACCTTATCTGCACGACGAAGTTTGGCTAAAATTCTTTCTACATCAATCAATCAATTCTAAATCGCTTTCAGGACCAGTCCGGGATGAATGGTACACTCCGCTGCCGCTCGTAGGAACGACCAAGACCAGTGCGTCCTCGACAACAGTGTGCAGCACGCCGTCAGGTGAAGAAGGAATGGCCGAAGAGATCACACCGATCCTAGACGACTCGGAAGACGACGCCGAACTGTTGCAAAGATTGGCCTCCCGCCATTACTACAGCACCACAACTGCTCTAGCAATCACTGTAGGAGTCGGTTGCATCCTCCTGGTGCTGAACATGTTAATATTCGCTGGAATCTACTATCAAAGAGACAGGGACAAGAAAAGAGCAGCGATGGACTGCACGCCGAATGGCCAGGAATCCCTTCCGATGACGACGAGATCGTCTGTAAAGGGACCGGACAGTCCTAGATCGACTCAAGAGCCGCCGCCATCTTACACGACCCTAGCCAGAAGTCCCTCTATCCAGGAGCACCAACAAGTTCTCCAAAGCCAATCGCTGGACACGGAAGAACCGGTCAGAAACGAATCGAAATCTGGCCATGGGACCAACAACGCTATCCACAAGGATCCGATACCCCCGAAACCACCTACCAGGACGACTAGCTCCCTAAGCACCACCCCCGGCACCAACACCATCAAGAAACGCGTGCAGATACAAGAGATATCCGTATAGCATTAGGGGTTGCCCCACGAGGGCAACTTAAAAGCTAAGAAGGTAACTTTCGTCGACTTCGAGGCGATCAGCGAGTCCAAGTTCTGAATCGATAAATAGGATTCAAGATCATGGTTGGATCTACTTCGGTTAACTAGACCGAAATCGGACAAGTGCACTCCAATAGGAAACCATTTCGCGAAGGTACAGCGCGACCTCGAAGAACAACACAGTGTCCAAGTGAACAAACTAAGTCGCTCAGAGATAACGCGATTGATTGACAGTACGGAATACTACGATAGAATGCTAACTGCCACTTAATCACAGGATAAAGATGTTCCTTCGTGCCGCGAGAAACTGTCTACGGGAATTTATATCGTTCCCTAGAGCCATTGCCATTTCTTGCACCAGTCGTTCTTACGGTGTGCGACTTCTTCTCGGAGATACTTGAGCATGTCCTGTCAAACTCATTGTCGACAAAATTGACTGTAATCAGGTGGTGAAAGCTGCCTAATGAGATCGAAGCTTTTCAACTGCGAATCAGTTAGTATTCCTCGAGTGTTCTTCTCGTAGCTGGCATCCGGGATCGATCGATGCGGTATTTAGGTTAATATCCTGACATACTCCTAACTTCCGGTGACGAGCTAAACTTCTGGGTCACCTCTGTGTGTCTCTTCTATCCCAACTACTGAAAGTCGTGCACGAATTCGCACAGATAATCAATAAATAGGTAATGTTTATGCTACACAGTCCGTAGGGATGAGCATTGTAAAGGAGGAAGAGTCGTTGCGAAACTGACTTCTAAAAGTTACATGGTAATGTTCTGCGAGTGTAACGATCCACGTGATTTCTCGTATTGTATGATTCGTCAAGAAATTTTTCGTAATTCCGATTCATGTCATACACATATACAAAGAGGGAGGGGGATGAATTCATATGTATCGAAGATAATTGAACAATGATAATGTATAGAATATTATCGTACGCTAAATTAATACATCCTTTACGTCTGATATTTTTATACTTCGTCTGATTAATTTTCGATTGGTGTCAACGATCTCTGACGATGTTGAATTGTATTTGTTCTCGCAGGAAATATTGTACACGTTACCATTACTCGGCCTGTATAGTCATCTTCATGAACTCATGGTATCATCGTTCATCGACAAAAATCGATCGGAAGACCCAGCTCGCGTGCGCGTATATATACTAGATACATATATACATAGTTACACGAGTGTTCTGTGCAAAGCTCAACGGTCGAGACTAACTAAAAAAGCAAACGCGCGAGTATTACCTAATCGTTTAAGGTCTGGGAGAGTCTGTTTCAGAAGAAAATCCTGGTCGCAACGTGTGCACAAAATGTAATCGTACAGCGGGAAACGATTTCGTTTGAATTGATTTCCTCTTCGACCAAGTAATATAAGGCACCATTTCGGCAGAGGTGAAGAGTGATTTTTAAGGCAATCGATAGAGACAGGATCTGAACTGGCAAGCGCTGACGTAAATCTATTCTGCGATCAACCTTTCTTTCTCACGTGTTTTAAGGGGGTAGTCTCGTTTCCAGGATTGCAAAGGTGCGTCGTGCGTCTTCTCGTTTCTCGATAATGCAATTTGGAGCTTTTCAGTAGTCAAAAGCGCTAGATAAAAGATCAATCTAGACCGCAGTCGCCCTCAAAAATCATATTTTTACGTTTACGAGGCGTAATTTGCATTATTCGATAGCATAAAGCTGCGCATGTACAGTAAAGATGCGATCTAGCTCTCTGAGGATCTCCACGATCGCTGTCCCTTCGTCTATCCCTTCCACTGGGGGACATCCCCACGAGGGGTCAAGAAACTCGAGCTGCCGCGCGGTCAACGCAGTCATAAAAATATAGTTTCCCTACACGATCTCTGTCCCTGCTCAACAAGCGATGGGAGCTAGATTTTACTGGAATATTTCCATAAAGCTGCGACAGCTACTAACATGCTGCCGAATAATGCAAATTACGCCTCGTAAATGTAAAAATAATACTTTTGAGGACGATTGCGATCTCAATTGATCTTTTATCTAGCGCTTTTGACTACTGAAATGAGAAGGCGCATCTCGCACCCTTGCAATTCTATTAACGAGTTTACCCCCTTAACCCTTAGCACTCGAGTGGCGACTCAGTCACCACTAAAAATTGCCGTACCATTATTTAAAATACTGTTTACATTATTAAATATGTTGGGATCTAACCAGTAATTAAACTTTTAAACATTTAAAAAAGTGACATAGAATGGAATTATTCTAGGTCGGCAGAAATGTTTCATTTTCGAGATAAAATAGCTCCGAGTGCAAAGGGTTTTAACTTCTTCGTAACGAATAAATGAGACGGACCTGTGTCCTGTCTCGACGCTATTGAAATTCGCGTTAAATTAATTAATCGAGTGAAATTCTAGGGGAGTATGAATTTATAATCAAACTGTACTCACTCACCGAGGCACATGAAGTAACGAAAAGCGTATCGGTACCATTAAGGACATAACGTTTTACTTAGGTAGCATAATATGCACGGTGTCGCGTAATTGTACTATCGATTTCAATCATTTTGAACTGCATCATCCACGCGAATAACGTACACGAAGGGAACGACAGCTGATAACTTATTGTCCGCGAATGGTTCAAATTGCCAACACGTTGTGACCATTCGTTGATTGTGTGAACGGGATATCAAGCACGGAACAGTGAAATTTAAACAGTAGATTAGATGAACCACCTTTGTAAATTTCACTGTAAAACAATAAAATGCTGATTTCTAAATATATTACAACCTCCCGTTCTTATGCTTCTCCTTTGTATACAGCTTCTAGGACTACATATATCAGGTAATATCAATAAATATAATATAGAAACTGTTTTATATATGTTAATATAATATTATAGAAATATTTTTTAAAAATGCTCACTTTCTCTATTAACTTGTTCCTCCTAGTCCCATCTTTTTCTATTTCCTCTTCTGGAAAGGACACAATCCTAAGTAAATATTAAAATAAAGCAGTTTGAACAAAAGAATTGTTTACTCTGCGCATTATATTTCTTCACAGGGATAGTACCTATAACTAAATAATAATAATACAGCTGTTGCTTCTTCTAAACACATATACTTCCATGATCGACATAATTTATTTTCAATTCCATTATTCAAGTGTCGTAGTCGCTAACATGTTATCTTATGAAATACGAAGATGGGACGTGTGAAAGGGTAATAAATAAGAACACTCTTTAATGTAATAATTTGTTAATTCTATGCTTTAAATAATCCACTAATTAATTTGAAACCACATTAAAGAGGAGCTTTCTCGGTAAGCTTAAACCAATGACCACATTCACAACGCCTAGGTTTGCCTTCGTGCAGCCACATCCAGTTCACATGTGCTGCGTCTGGTTCACAAATACATCCAATGATTCGACTTTTGAATACGCTGGGTACTAGATTTGGACAGTCCTTTGAACTATCTGGCGATATTTGAATGGCCTTCATGTAATATGGATCCTAAAATGAACAAATCATTCGCCTATAAACTATTCTATACTAAACATACAAATGTCTGGGTAAGTTTAGTGAATCTTATTAACATTTCCAATGCTTTCTATATGAAAATCATTAGTATGAAATCATCTATATGAAAATCAACTACTATTCGTGTAACAATCACAGTGGTCGGTTAGGATAATTCCAGACCAGATTGTAGCTAATAAGAATTGCATTTTTGTGAACAAGTAAATGTTAACACTTTAAAGACCGGTAGCCTATTAATCGGCTTTTTACAGTAGCATTTTACAGTACATTTTACAGTAGCCTAAGCCGAAATAAAGCAAAGTGTTAAAACAATTTTCAATATCTCGTATGAGAACGTATAGATATGTATATGTCTTTCGCATTCCCTGAGTGAATTCAACTTAATAATCAGAGTGTAATTCACGAAAGCTATAAAGCTTAGCGTTGTATTCCTAAACTGTGTTGCAAAATTCGAGCAATATATTGTTTTTCATTAATTTATATGTAATTATGATTTTCGATGGGTGTGATGAAAATGAGATATAAAAGTGAGACATTATTATGTTGAAACTTACAAAATTGCCAGCCGCTGCAGCAAGAAATTCTCGCTTTTCTAACCCAGTAGCATGATCGAGAGGATCAGCAAACTCTGCATCTGTGACAGAATGGAATCGTGAGTAAAAAAGAAATTTTACTGACAAAGAAATAACAAATTGTGTTATCACATTACGTAATACGAAGGCGCATGAAGCTTAAATAAAAGATATCCTTAACATTTATTGAAAGAGAATCTACGGTTTACCTTTCTTAGCACTCGAATACACTGCATTACGGAAGAATGTGCGTCGACACGTCTGGAAAACAGCACGACTACGTAACCATGCCATTTTTCAGATTGCACAGTTAGCTACTTCACTGAACAGAAACGGTCTTTCACGGCACAAACTATTCCCTCTCCGCAGTAGCGAAAGAGTGTTAACTTTAAGAACGTTCTTCGATCGATTGATAGTTGGACGAATTTTCATGAAAGCACTGAACAATTATGTCTGGCACAAAATGCACCAATGGTGGTCCATGGTGATCGGTCACGTGATGAACGAAGATGATATCAACCAATATCGATCGCAATATTACAATTACACGTACAATGACCTTAATTATGAAAGTGGTTAAAGTGAAAATTAAGTGAAAATATTTCACATTATTTTAAATGAAATTATTTCAATGTAATCTTTACGATATTGTCAAATGAACCGTTAGATAGTGCTTGTTATTTCAACGTTATATGGAATTCATTTATTTTTAATATCCTTTTTCTTTAAATATATCTCGAAACAAGAAATATACTATTTACAATTAGGCCACTTTCATAATTATGTGCTTAATGGTACGTTTTCATGAGACAAGTCTTTGTCACTAAGAATTCGACCAATAAGGAAGAAGACATTTCGCCACCTGGTGAGAGCATGCATCGATGAAATACTGTCAGAGAGTATATCTCTGATAATGTAAAGTCTGTGACGAGTGTCTCGTCGGTATCAGTATTGACACAGTTGATAAAACAGACATCTACATTATTCGCCGGTAAGGTTGGGTTAAGAGTTTGAGCATTTTGCTACTATGTGGAGTGGAAGTTCCCTAGCAACTTTCTGGAGAAGAGTGATAGTAGATGAAAGAAATAGAATAGTTTACGGGACAGAAAAATCTATCATAACAAATTTAAAAACGCCAAATAATAAATTCCCTGCTTCATGGAAATGGCTACATTTAGCTTGAGTACCAGTTGTGTTTAAAAGAGCATAACAAAACAATATTTTATCCAAACTCTATCCATGAATTTCGAATTAATTGTCATTTTTCCTTTAACGATTTCAACACAATGAAGAATACGTCGACATTCTTTAATCCTATTAATCCTTTCACTGTTTGAAATTTCATCCACTCTTTTTTCTCATGAATGAAGAAAATCGAAATGTAGCTTGAGCTAGTCCAGGCTACCTTAGCTTTTGAGTTTCAGGTATTTAAAACCATTGAGCAACTTGAGCTTGTCATAAACAATTTGTGCAAGATTATACAAGATCAAATTTCAGTTTTAAAATGTTATTCCTTTGGAGATGAACGTATCGATGATGTCAGGCTCGCGTAATTGCTGCTCCGTAATTTAATTCCTTGTTTCCTAGTATTTAAGGCTAGTAAGATTTAAACTTAAAGAGGGTTCTCATGGCATTAAATGCACTGAATGCCATGTCGACCACATACATTTTTAACATTGTTGAAGTCGACTAATGGGCAATTTCGACCTGTTTATATCTGTCTAGGTCCCTCCATCGTTCTATTTTCACGAGTAATCGTAGAAAATCCGTAAAGAAGGGGCGGAAGGGCCACGGAGCAGCGAAACACAACTGGGAAAGCCAATATAGCAGTACCTTGTGCGTCGGTATGCAATTAAAGGGTCGAGAGAGTTTACTGTCGATATTTTTGCAACCAGCAATTATTGAAATCTTTTCGCTACCCCTCTCACTCGTTCCGCTGATACAGCGAGGGTATAACTGGATCGGGGCTCAGCGGCCACGATAGGCCTGCAGGACTCTTCTGCATGGAGAGCTCTTCAGGAGCGGAAAAATGCGGCCACTATATGCACTTATGGTTCTTTCCACGCTTTCATTAAAAATTGGACTCTCTCTCTTTCACCCTCTCTACCCCGTTTTCGTTCTGTCTCTCTCCTACCCTCTGTTTCCCCACTATTCTTTCATCCATCCGCCGGTCTAGCCTCTTTTCTCTCCTCTCACGGCGATCCCTTTTTTTTCCACTTTTCGTTCATGTAGATCGGCCAGGATATAGCTCGATGTCAGTCATATTCGGACGGGAGCCCTGGATACTCATCTTTGTTCGTCCAGCAGGCCGCAAGTTCAGCGCGGCCACACACACGCTCGCGTCCGTCGAAAATGATTTCCTCCGGTATTCCGCGCGGGCATTTCGGCCTCTTCAACCATAATTCGGATACCGGATACCTGGGCTGAATTGCAAATAACCATCGTGTCCCCCGACCACCGCGAAACGTTCGTCTCACGTCAAATTGTCCGCGACCAGCACCGGTCTACAGGTGCCGCCATCATTCCGCATTCCACCGAACAATCGGCAATGGATTTGATTTACGTTATCACCCCACCACGCGGTTTTCTCACGTTTCAAGTGGCGCTTCACGTTCAGAATATTGAAAAGTTTTGGACAAAAGATTAATATCATTTTCATTTATAATGTATTATAAATTAAAATTCATTTATATTGTTTTTCGTATGGAGATGGCATTGCTTCCATTTGTTATTACTAGGCTGCGGATCTTTATGCATTTATGAAGATTCAAAAGATTCAAGAATCTTGTAATGTTGCTTTTAATGTAACAAAGTCGTTAAGGGATGAAATCAATGCAAAACATTTTTATCTTGTAGAAAGATCTGCAATATACAAGTTATTACTAAACCTTATTTTAAATTTCTTAAAATCACTTAAGACAATTTTTGTTTTGCGTATGAAAGTTATGTTTCATTTTTCTTTACGAGTCGGAGCAGCAATTACGATTATTCCGACAACGGCTATATCTACACTTTTGCATAATGTTCTTGAATGGCGTTTTATTCGAATGCACTTTTTAATCAACGCGTTCGAGCAGGCAGCAGCGGGGGAATACTATATGCAATATGAAAAAGCCACTCGATTTTCGTGAATTCGTTCGATAAACGCAAGGTACAACCGGACTATCTCGCAGTTGTACGTACGCACACCGGCGCGTTGCGTGTTTATATATATATATATATGTATATACGTTATCAAATATATTGTTCGCAGTGGGAAAAAAAGAAAAATGCGGCAGTGCCCCGAAATTGCGCGCTGCAGCGAACAATAGATCCCCAATGAATCTTTCTCGCTTAATTTATAACGGTCGCAATCTGACGGAAATAGTATCTTCGGGAGAGAACGCGCGAGAGGTGGTATCTTCGATCGTCGACGAAGAGAAATCTTATTCCGGTGATAGTCTTCAACTGTTTCTGTAACTGTTAATAAACTTAAAATCGTTCAGTTCAGATTTCTGGTGGTAATTAATTTTTCAATCGTTTTACATCTCGCGGGCCATAAGCAAACTTAGCACGCTCGCGTGAAATGAATTTTTATGTCTCGGGGAATAATTTCGTCGGCCAAATGTGGGTGACATGACAGTCAGTGTTGGTAAAATTATATATGGAAATTTAATTGAATCATATAATGTTCATGCAGGTTCCTGAAGAGTTGCAAATATCCTAGATTTACATTAGACTTGATAAATCACAATAAACGAATTGTTATATGTAAAAGTCACTCGATTTTTACAAAAAGAAATTCTTACCGATCGGCCAATAGGCAGTGAGGAACTTGTAGGGACCACGTGATATCCCCGCTACACGTTTTCTCTGAACGTAAGAGGGAGTCCACAGCCCGGCGTCAAGCATCTTCTGATGGACGATCAGTACACTGAACCAATTTTATCTAAAATCAAACATATAATATTAACCTGCGATTTGGATTTACATATTTGGGTTACGTATTTTGATGATTTTCGGAGAAATTGCTTTCATTTTGAAAAATGCATGTTTCCATTAAAATCCAGTGTTCTATGTGAGGCATGGTTAAATGACCGATTCTGGTCCACTGTGCTTTTGCACCATCTCGTATTGATTTCGATAGAGATCGACTGTAGCTGGCTCCAATTTAGAGTGGCTAATCGAGTTAGCGACAAGTTCGGACAAACATCGATTCCAGGAGCCAGAAACGCAGCGCTCCTATCTTACTTGTCATTCAACAGAGACCAGCGACTGGCATTTAACAATGGGATATTACTGTAGCGAGTAGTATCCCGTCGGATACTATGAAACAGGCTACAGAATCGTCCTGTAAGATAACAGTACTCGACGAAACGAATCAAACCCTCCTCGGGGAATACTAAATCGTCCGTTACAAGGATAAATGGATAATTGCTCTTAATTGAACGATTGATGGACTCGAATTAGTACATATCTATCACGCACGTAGATAATCGTTTACGATCACCGTCGACGACGACCACGAACTAATTGCATAAACTGCCCCTATGCGATGCAAAACTCGGCGGCGCCGTATCAATCGATTTGTTTAACTCTTCTTCACGATCCCAATAGCACTATCAGTGAACGCTACCTTTGAATAATTTATTTTATTCGGGGGGAAAATTCTGGGCGTAACAGAAGGCAGAGAAAGACCACCACCTTCGTGATACTTTCTTTAATGTTATTCTTTTTGAGATGTTAATATTTTTAATTGCAGAAGCTGGCGAAACGGGGTCACGGTAAAAAATGTAACAGTTAAGAAAAAGTCAGAATGAGGAAAATTGTGGTGAAGATAAAATCAACGAGCTAGTAATTTTAGTGTTTAAAAATTTTGCGCCCGCTGGAAATACAGAAAAATCCGCAGTTCAGTTACGATATTGTTGCCCCATACTGAGAAAAATTGTTAAGCAATTTGCTGCAGCTATGGCTCAGTTTACAACACAAAAGACGGAGGGTACACGGACAGTGAATGCGAGCGTCTCGAATAGCGTTTCATGTTGAAGGATAGATATTAACTATTGAAGTTTTCGAATTAATATAAAAGGCAGTCGATCATGGACTATTAAGTATAATTTGCCCGTGGTGAAATAATTTTTTCAGCATGATCGAATTCTACTTAAAGCGTATTACGTAATGAAAGAAATCTGCAGCCGGAGAGTACGACCGGTTGTGCAAGTGAAATGATCCAAAACGACGCGAGGGAAACAATATTTATTGGGCTTACACAACGGAACGCTATTCATCAACCGCCTCTCTTGTCCTCGTTGTATCATACATTACGGAACACCTGTACCGATAAGCCACTTATTGGTTTCTTTCTTCGAAAGAGTTTTGCTCTGTGTAATTAATTCCATCGCGAACGAAATTTTGCGCAATGCGATCGCGCCGTGTGTAATTATCTAGCGTTCATTATTATGTCCGTCTGCTTCTAACGAACAATCGACAATAGTTACACGCGAGAAAGACAAATATCGATTCATTAGATTCGTCCACAGTGAATCCGAAAAACATATCGATATTGAAACCTTTGTAAAAACATTGGAAAAATTTTTTTCGTGGATGAATCTCTCACAGGCACGAAGATTGAAACCTCCTCTTTGCAGCTCTTAAAAATTGTTGTAAGATTTTTTCCCACTGTTTCATCGAACAAAAATTAAGAAAACGTTTGGAACCTTCCATTCGAAATTGAACAAACCAGCTCTAAAAAATTGTACAGGATTTTTGTTGTTGGTTAAACTTCACCTGTGTAAACCAGAATTTTTTACTTCATTTATATGTAATCCTGTAGATTTTGAAGAGAAAATGCCGAAACTCCAGGTTTTAATCTTAGGAATTCACTGGTTCGAAAGTTATGGGTGTTTAAAGTTGAGCGATTTCAAACGCTTATGACTGGCATGGACGGCGCCATGTTGGGCACGCGCTAATGTCGATAATGTAGATTTTTATAATTTTTAATTTTGATGTGTGTAAAAATTAAAAGTATTGATGAGCTTTACCATTCCAAATTAAGTTCTCTCTGTATCTGTCAAATTGGCGCAATGATAAACATCGATGCAAAGGCAGAGTAAATAAAACAAACGACATTTCTGTTCATCCATGTGTAAGATTGCTCGTATCGTTTGCAAACATCGACATGACACGTATGACGTAGACAGCTCTTTTTATCTTTATCGCAACGTGCCACGTGTACGAGATAAACGCATCAAACTGACGGAAGAGACAGATGAGAGTTCAAAATACCGAACGCCAAACAAATTGTTAATTCGTTCGTTGACAATTTTTACATTTTACAAGATTCTACTTGTGAACATATAGCACATCTGTGTTACTACAATGTTTCTATAACGTGCGAAATATTGAAATTGTGATTGATAAATTTTGAACTTGTGTCCGCTACAAATCGGAGACAGTTATCGAAGCTTTCAAGCAAAACTAGAGGTATCCAGACAGAAAAGGTCGGCTAGAGGTGGGATCGTGTGAGTGTCCCCGGAACGAGTGACCGGTTTGGAAATAATGCGAGCACAGGAGTACAGGTCGGTTCGGTTGGTACGCGAATTAACGCTCAGGAAATCGGATTACGTCGTGACCCACAGCACCGGCTGTCTACTAACTCTTGCATTAGCCCCCTCCGAGCAAATTGCGTTTATCCTGGGGTGAGCAGGACGATCGGCTAACCGGGAGAGTACTCTGCCAGGGTAAATTGCTAATTCGTGAATGGCAGAAACAATGTGGTCATGGAAACACACGAGATTTCGGCTGTTAAAACCGAGATACCCTCGAAAAGAGTCTCTAACTTTAACTGTTCCACCGTCTGACAATGATCATCCCGTAACGAATAGGTTCTCTGAATTCTGCCATGCTATGACGATCTAGGAGAGTTCTACATCATTAAAAGAGGCCTGTTCTAAGTGCCTCACCCGGTAAATGAATGATTTCTCCTGGCGTACGTGATGCCACTGATGAGTTCTCCGACCTCCATATCGTCGCGTCCTTTTGGTGGTTTGAGGAGGCGGACTACCTCGTTTGCTTCCTGCAATTGGGATGTTGGAGTAGCTCTAGTCCGCGCTGGTTCCTCATCTTTGGATGGTAGGTTGGATTCTGGCGGGTGGATTTAGGTACCTTCTTTCTTGAGAAGGTTGTTTTCTAGCCCGTCATAGTACTCGAGTCCTCAGATGGTTGATTTCTCTCACTTCTCTGCGTCGATCCTCATTCTCCACGTCTAGTATCCTCATGTCCTCGGCCGTGTCAGCAATACTGGTCACCATTAACACGAGTTTCTCGTTGACCTTAGCGAATTTCTCCTCATTGAGTGAGAGGAGTGAGGAGCGGTGATAAAAAAATCTAGTTCGAAGTCCAACTGACCGTAGTCTCTGGGTTGGCTGGGTATTTCCGGGATCTTGACCATCTTCAGGTGTCCTTAATTCTCCTTACCGTTCACATTTTGGTATCCAGGATCGCCAAAATTAATTTTTCAACATGCACACGAGACTGTCCCATTGAAATGCGATGAAACCTTGGTGAAAGTGTGCACCATCGTTCTTCAGAATGTTCGTAAGCACCGATGTAACGTGAACGCAATCGTCACGGAAGCGTATACATCAATCACAGTTTATTCCCTAGAACAAAATTCCAACTCGTTTTCGTTGAACCAGGCGTGTCTTGTTCCAAGCGTCGTGCCTGGCCCTCCCTGTCTTCCTCTTCCACTTCTATTTCGTGATCTCGTTACCGTAAATCTTCTTCGTGTGCTCTGCGAACTCGGTAAACCGATAGAATCGAATTATTCGTTTCCCCGCCGCGCCGCGGCGCTCGGAGAATACAGATGAAGTTAGTATGAAGTACTCCACCGAACCAATAAATCTTTTCTGCCACTATCAGTTTCGCTGAACAATGAAATCATTTCCGCGTCGCCGTCGTTGTTAACTGTCAACTGAATTCTCTCCTCGAACCTGGATGATTAAACAAAGGCTTTCTGAGCTCGTCATACGTTTGATCGAAGCATCTCCTTGGGGAAGGGATGATTCCCAATCCTTAAAAGCTTCGTAAATCTTTGTACAGACGGTATTCAAAATTGTTGAAAAATTTTGAAAATTGAAGACATGGTTTCTCCTCTATTAAAATCATTGAGACCAGGTTAACGGTTCAACGGTTAACCCTTCAAAATGACGATTCTAATATTCTTAATTTGCGATTATTAAGATTGTAAAGCTGCTTCCCTGAGGAATTATTTCCCAAATTTATTTCTTGGGGTATATACTATTGGAAAAATGGCCAAAAATTTCGATAGACACATTCTTGTTATATTTATAAAATAATGTGGAATAGTTATTTCTAGATCTCCGTAAACCTAGTGTTAAGGGAAGAAATAACATTCGATTTATTATTTCTTGCTAAATAAAGATCCGTGTATACAATTCAAAATCATAAATAAATTTTTTAATTTTTTCCAATTACTCCTTGATTTTAATTTTCATATGATTAGGTACAACAATGGAGATTTATAGATCCATAGTCTAGTGATTCTTCCACTATTTTCCTAGAACAGCTTTATACGACAGTCGACAAGGAAAAATGCATCTTCGACTTCAATCTCTCGCGGACTATATCCGTCGCCGCGTAAATCACTTTTACTTCGTTCCACTTAACTGAATATATTGTTGTAGTAGAGGGAAGGGAAGTGGAACTATTATCCCATAAATCCATCATACACAGGTTATTGTCCGTTCGACAATAGGGACAATCCCCTGGGTCGATAAGCATGCAGCAGATTAACAAATTCGAAAATTTCTAATTAGCAGTAGCCAGCTGATCAATGATCTTTCACAGGGCACCGTCAAATATTTAGTTCAAATATTAGGGCACACTTGTCGTGTCTGATGAAAATGTCAACATGTCGTAGAAATTACACATACGGATATGTGTACGATGATCATCGTAGTCGATACATCGGAGGATGGATGTAATGTATTCTACTCTACGCGATAATGTGCGCGTAATACCTATTATTGCATATACACAGCGACGACGTCCAACAGTAACATATATGTACATGCAGAATACAACAATGATATAAAACTTTCCCAATACACATATCATTACAAATAACAGAATAATAGAAATGTAACAATTCCTCTATAGTCCATGATTTTTTAATCAGCTCCACAGAAATTTTTCCTGTAATACAATGACAACGCTCTCCGGTGTTCGTAACAACAATATTGAATTAAAGGCTAGGTATACAGGGTGGTTCACCAGATATTACCACCTTGATTTACGCCATTGTTATTATTCGCAGCGGGATATGTTTGGATGGTGATTAAATGGTTTCAACAGATATACATACCTGTGTTATGTCGAATACCGACATAATCCTGTGGAGGTCTAAAAGTTTTTCCAAGGTCATCACATTTGTTTGCAAATTATCATAACAACGACCTTGAAGCGACTTTGAAAGGGAAAAAATCAGTTTCAATCTAAGAATATTATGGTCTACATTTTAAGTAGAATATACTAAAAATTTAATTTTACTGTTACAAACTTAAAGGCACTTGCCATCGAATAGAAAGGGTGCTGGAAAATATTGAAAGTATATTTTCAGTAATTTTCACTACGTCGAAAATTGCGAGGATCGGATAATTTCGGTTCGATTACAACGGAAATTTGGTCGGGCTCCGCAGGCCCGTCGGGGGCGGCCATTTTTAATAACCACGGTCTGGCACGGCGTCAAATTTTTATTCTGTAAATTCCTCGGGGTATCCAACGTTCGACCGGTGCCCTCATCAAACGTACCATTTCGTCTCGAATATTTTTATCTCATCGCCGCATGCACGGCAACTCTTTTATAATCAGCTTTCCGTTCTTTTTTTTTTCTTGTCTCGCGGATCGGCCGAATCAATCGACCGTAACGTTTCAAAAGTACTCGGCCGCGGAGGCGGCGTTTGAACTCGTGACCTGTAAAAGTTAAAAGCGATTTCGACCCGCTAATCGCTTGAATAGAATCACAGGTGCGCGTCCCTTCGTCGGAACAAGCATTCTTCGAGTCCCCGCCCCATCCATTACAATAGAAATTCATCGCTGCTTCGAGAAGTTTAACGCGTTTCAATCCCTGAATCCTAATTCCGCGGCTCCGGCGGTCTCACTTTTCTTCAACTGTTTCTCGGCTTTTGAGCCGAGGCAGGTATGTGGATCACGTACCTCACATTTAGAATTCGAAGCTCAGTCTTCAATTGCCAAACACCACGGCGTGTGTTCACATTCCCATTGTTACATCCCCTTTTGATTTTTTCTGTTGACAGCTGGACATTTTTCCAACAAATCTTTATTTGTGTATTTATTAAGACAGTCTCAAAAATGTGTGTCAAGAAGCACATTCTTTTACAGTATCTTGCTAGAGTATTTTATTTGTGACTTAATTTTTCACCAATCCAAAAAACTAACAGAAACAATTATACAAAAAATGTCACTCTTCCACTATCTACACTGAAAGAATCGTGAAAAATCTCAAAACATTCGCATAGAATGCATTACTTAATGAACCTTCTTCGATATTAATTAATCGAAAGGATTTTCTGTATTCAATGAATCGCGATATTATTCTATATTAAAGTTTGTTTCGCCATAAAATATTAACGGCACGCGTTCGTTAATTGGACATGTACAAAGAACCGAACGTGTATTTGTATTAATCAATCCATGGGATTAAACAATTCCCTTCTTGTCGATGAACGAATTGTTCAACATCAACTGCATACTTTATTATCTGTTGAATGAAGAAAAATATGAAGAATTTAAATGTGAATGAACTCGTTGAACATTTTCCTGAAATAACAGCAACGTTCTTTTTTAGCACAGCTGCCCATTGGTCGCAAGTTGTTCAATAATTCTTCGTGCAATCCTAACACAGTTCTCTATGGCTTCCGATTGTTTCTCAAAATAAAAATTCCCCTGAAAGGAGCAGGACTTGAAGACGTGGAAGCAATAAAACGAAATGCGACGAAGTAGCTATCAGCTATTCTTATAGATAATTTAAGAAACGTTTCTGCAAATGGAAGGATCGCTGGAAGGAGGTTATGGCGCATAAAGAGCAATCTTTCCAGGGGACATCGTAACAATATTAACCAGCAATAATACTGCTCCTCGTTACAGCGCGAGATCGAATACTTCGCGAGCAAAACTGATACACCAATTTTGCTAAAAATCGTGCTCCCCGAGTCGGGACCATGATCGGGCTGGAGTCAACCAGGCAAGCTGGATCCGGAGGCCTGTGGAGCGGCTCTTGATGGCCATAGAAAGCTCGGCGGGGAATAATAAATCAACGACGGCATAAAAGTCGCAGCCGTTCCCAGCGTACTTGGCCGGACGTCTGTTGGTCCGCCGGTCGGCTCGAGGATGTTTCGTTTCTTACCGCGCGGTTCCCTTAAATCGCCGAACGGATTCCCTCATCCCCTGTCTCAGCCTTTGCAACACCGTCGCCCGTCTCTCTCTCTCTCCCTACTTTTCGTTCGTTCTCCGCGGCTCTCCGGAACGTTTCGGTCGATCGATTTCGCCGTGGATACGCGGAGGCAGTCGGAACGCGAGCAAAAGAGACGCTCGAACTGGGGAAAAAAGGGGTGGGCGATGGGGGATGCGGCGTTGGGGGATGCGGCGTTGGGGGATGTCGGTGTTAGGGGATGGGAGGAGCAGAGAGAAAAAAAGCGCGGGAACGGGAGAGGAGTCAAAGCCGAGCGAACGTGAGAGAGAAAGAAATCGGTGGACGACGAGCTGGAAGAGGGGAGGAGAACGGGGCAGCGAGAGCAACAGAGAAGAAAAAGAGTTCGAGAGAGAGAGATAGAGAAGAACGAGGAGAGGAGGATGAAAAGAGAGAAAAAAAGGAAAGCCGCCGCGGAAACGAGATCGTGAAATAAAAGGGTTGCGAAAGAGTTGGGCCCGGACGAAGGGATGGTGGAAAAGAGAGAAAAGCGAACAAGACAGAGGAGAGAAGAGAGCCGGAGGACGCGGAGGAGGAGAGAGATAGAGGAGAAGAGACGCAGACGCGTTGTGCCTGGTTTTCAACCACCCGCCTACAGGGGAAAGGACGGTTCAGCTCGACTCGGCCCCGGCTTCTCTCCCTCTCGTCCTCTTCCTATTCCGTTGCCTCTCCTCCTCTGTTTTTCATCTTTTCTTTTCCGTCTCTCTCCCTCTCTGTTTTTCTCCTTCCATCCCTCCCCTCGCCACCCGTTCATCGCTCTTTCTCTCTTCGCGGCAGGAAAACAAATTTTAGTTCTCTCCGGCCAGAGGCCTCTACCTGTGCGCATCCCACCAGCAGCATCCTCGGCGTCGTTGCTCTCTCCACCACTATCGCCCATCGTCGTCTCTCCACGGGCGCATCGGGTCCACCTCTACTATGTTCTGGTAGCGTCATCGACGGGAACCACCCCCCGGAGTCACCACCACCGTCACCTACGACTGCCGGGGTCTCTCTCCCTGGCATCGCCGCTCTGCCATCTCCATCGCCTACCCTGCCAGGCTAGCGCCAGCAACACCGGCAGCAACGGCGACTGCAGCATTCGTTCAATCCCTCTCGACGGTGGTGCGCGCCGCGGCGCTTTGAATGTAACTAATTAGTAACTACGTTCACCGTGACGTAATAAGCAGCAGACGGTTTCTAGCAGCGGGCTCGGTTCGGCGCACCGTGCGCACCCGCCGCCCTCGTTATCGTTTTATTTCAAAATTTTCATCCCCTTGACTCGACCGCCCCTTTGCACCGACAACGAGCACCGCTGCTTCTTGCTTTTTCACATCGGATTCTCCCCGTTACCAACGTCCTCGGCCCCTCTCTCTCTTTCTCTCCGACTCTCTCTTGTATGACAGGACGACGCAACCGAGAACCTTAGGTCACCAGAGGACGTTCAAGAACGTGTTCTACGTAGAAGAGATTCTTTCATAGCTGAGATTTTCCTCAGTCATTTTTCATTTCAGGTTGGCATCGTTACATTGTGGATGTTTATAATTAAAGTTTGTAAAAGAATTTCATTTTTGATTTCGCGGTTCTCTGTAAAAATATGAAATTCCGCGAAGTTCCGCAGTCTAATCGCGACCCATATATGGGTCATGGAACCGTGAACGTGTTAATCTGGGAGGTAATGAATACTGTCCTTTATGATCATCTTCCAACTTCCCAGCCTTTATACCAAAGTTCTCTGTTTTATGATTAAAACGTGGATGAAAAGAGAACCTCTTCCCGTAGTCGAAGATACGTTATTTCGTAGAGCGATCACTTGAGCATCGTTGTAATTAAACTGCGGATCTTATGCAGTTCTTAGAAGAATGATAAAATTGAGGCTGGCACAAACGATGGAGAAATTGAATATCTCTGTTCAGAATCTGCTCAAAATAGATGCAGGAAATTTTGATCTTCCAGAAAAATTCGCGATCTGATAATCTCAAGTAGATTGATTAAAATAGTAATCAGTGCGAATATATTAATAACTATATTAATAACTATTTACCTATAAAAGAGATTCTGAAAAAACATTATACTTATTTATTAAATATTTTACCATTTCTGCCAAATCTAGATTTTCGAAATATTCACTCGACTACAAATATTCGCAACGATGAATCCTGGATTCTCAAGCAGGAGCTTCGCGAAATAAATCGTTCGGAACCCGTGAGAATTTTTCCAGATAGCTTCGAACATGAGACTATAATTTGACGGACAGGATGCATTATAACGAGGATCGTTCAATGAATTAAAGTATACCGACCTGCATGAGACGGTCTGAGTTTGGTATTCAACGGGGCTGGAGGGTTCCGACGGAAGTGTATTTAACAGAAAACCAGTGAATGCTGAAAGAATTAAAGGCCTGCGATTTTTCTAGACGCGAGAGGCAACTGCGCGATGAATCCAAGGAACGGAAGTCGGGGCACTAGACGATGAAATCGGAAAGCGGTCGTCTCTCTAATTAAAATCCACCGCGATCCGCTTACACAGTCTGTTCGCGAGTGACTATCTACCACCGGGGATTAACAACGATCTCGCGACTATTACGCAGAGGCGGCTAAGTCGACGACCGAGCCGCTCCGCGGAGCACGATTTTCCGAGATTTTCCATCGACGTACACTGGACCGATATAGCCGAAACGCGTTCAAAATATTTTAATGGTGCAGTATCCTACGAACCCTGCAATATTTCATAATGTTCGTTCATCTTAACATTTCACAGTGCAATTGATTTACATCACAGTACAAATTCTGAACGTACTGTTTGCATGAAATTCCTGTTTTCATTTGAATATTTCTTCGACCAGCCATTTCGAATTTCTAGTCGAATCCTCCATTATTGTAACGCGAACAATAAATACCGACGCAAACAATGTCGTTTGATTCGGGAGTGCCGTAAAACCTCGCCGATTCCCCGAACAAATAAATAACAACGAGTGGTTTTTTTTTTGTCAGCGCGCGCGCCCCGTCGAAATAGCGGAACGGATTCGTGCAAATTTCAGTTTGCAAAATCGATTCCGCTGGAACTACGTCGGAACGGTTTTTCGACACGTGGCAAAGACGAATAGACCAGCCCGAAGTGTTGCGTTGGTAACGATCGATGGATCATGCCCTTTAATATTATCTGTTTGACTGTAGAACTTGGCGCTACTGACAAACTTCAAGTATTGATTATTTATCATTAGACATTAAACATTATGGGAAAAATGAGTGGGTAAAATTTAAAATATATAGTGAAGGGAGATTACAAAAATTTAAGGATGCCGATATATTATTTTAAACTCTATACAATTTTTAGAGAGTCGAAAATATTTCTATTTGACTCCTGTTTTTTACAATCTATGAAGAAACTTTTTATTTTGCATACAGATTCGCAGTCTATTTATCATGAGTAAACTTTATGCATTTATGAAGAAATTGCTTGGGTGAAATATAAAACAGGAGAAGATTTTTAAAATTCAGGAGTGCTGTAATATTGTTTTTAATGTGACAAAGCCGTTAAGGGAGCGAATCAATTTTTATATTATTTCTGCAATGCTTTCCACAATCAATGCAAAACATTTTTATTTTTCATAAAGATCCGCAGTCTAACGATGAGATATTTCTAGATTTTATGTAGCTGTTATATGTTTTGTATAGTTACAATTTTGATTATAGTATGAGCTTGGATTGGACGAGAAATCGAGTATGTACTCAGCTCCGTAGCATAATCTAGTGCCCCGTTGTAGCACTACGGTCACCAGTTGAACACGCGCTGCAAAATATATATCGGCGCGAACTTATCTCGTTTTCGCGTGCGGAACCGACGATATGATTTTAAATTTGCCGTGTAACACGCTGAACCGCAAACTCTGTTTCCTTATGCCATACTTAAGTCCTTATTTAGTTTATTAGCAACTTACAAACTCCGCTCGCTGCTTAAGGCGAATGACGGCCTCCGCGCGTACCCAGGGCCCCGAGTTCCTCGGCTAAATAAACTTCCGGCTTTACTCCCGTAACCGGAAACCGAGCAGCTACTTTTACCGAATTAGCAATATTTCTCGCAGGAAATTCGAAGAAGTCGTTAAGGAGGACTCGTTCCCCCGCGCATAATTCTCTCACGCACGGAGAAAAAAACATTAAACACGTGCTAAACGTTGGTTCGAAATGACTGCGGAACGTCGAAGATTTTGCAGCAAGAGGAACGCAGGAAAAAAATTATTTTAGAAGTTGGACATGATTTGAATTATATATTTATTTGAAT